>OY292395.1:45110109-45315109 GCA_958496205.1 Idaea biselata
ATACGCTTATTTATTGTACAGCTTTTGTAATATCACAAGAATTAGGTTATAAAATCACAGTTGAAGAAAGACATAGACGACCAAAAGAAGATATGAGACCAGCCTGGCAGATGAGACTAGAACGAGATATAAACAAACTGCGCTCAGATATAGGAAAACTTACACAGTACATTAACAATAACAATAGATCTAGAAAGGTAGTGGATAGAGTAACAGCCATATTTAGAAACATCACTTTACACACAAGACACGAAAGTAATAACAAATCACCAGAAGAATTTTTAGATACATTAAAACAGAAGTTAGCTTTAAAGACTCATAGACTCAGAAGATTTAAGAAATCCCTACAAAGAAGGCAAGATAATAGCATGTTCATCAATAACGAGAAGATGTTTTACAGACAGATGAACACATCCGCAGTAAATCCACAGACAAGCAGTACCAACAGGAACAGATCACATCACGAAATACCCCGCAAAGAAGAATTAGAGCAGTTCTGGTCAAACATCTGGGAAACTGAGACCTCGCACAATGTAGATGCTAAGTGGTTAAAGGACGAAAGATCCCGAGTTGAATCACTAGAAGAAATGGAGTTCGAAGAGATTACAGTACAAGATTTACAAAATATCACAGAGAGATTACATAACTGGAAGTCACCTGGAGTAGACAGAATTCATAACTTTTGGTATAAAAAACTTAAATCCATACATAAACATTTAGCTAGGAACATAACGGAAATAATACTATTAAAACAAACTATACCTCAGTTCATTACAAAAGGAATAACTTACATGCTACCAAAAACACAAAATGCATCACAGCCGTCATAATACCGACCAATAACCTGTTTACCTACGATTTACAAAATAGTCACGTCTGCAATCACCCACAAAGTTAGAGCACACACAGAGACTAATAATATCATAGCAGAAGAACAGAAAGGCTGCCGGCGAGGCCATATGGGGTGCAAGGAGCAGTTAATTATAGATTCCGTCATACATAAACTTGCTGCAACTAAAAAACGAAATCTTCATTGTACCTACATAGATTACCAAAAGGCATTTGACAGCATCCCACGCTCTTGGTTAATAGAAGTCTTGAAAATATACAAAGTAAATCCTAAATTAATCCAATTCTTAAAATTTATAATGCCTCATTGGAAAACCAACTTATGCCTTTACTCTGACAGTATTACTACCAGAGAAATTGCAATAAAAAAAGGTATTTATCAAGGCGACTCTTTGAGCCCTTTATGGTTTTGCCTGGCACTTAACCCACTATCACACCTACTAAATAGTCAACGCGCAGGATTTTCAATTAAACACAATAACACTGAATTCAAAATAACACATTTAGTTTATATGGACGATATTAAATTATATGCAAAATCAGACAAAGAAATGGAAAAATTAGTCAAAGTTACATCCGAATTTAGTCAAGATATTAACATGCAGTTTGGTTTAGATAAATGCAAGACTCTACATATAGTAAAAGGCAAAATCTGCAGCGGTGACTACTCATTAGAACAAGATTCTCAATATCAAATCATCACAGCGCTAACCCCAAATGACGTTTATAAGTATTTAGGATACAACCAACTGAAAGGTTTAGATCACAAGCAAATAAAAGGTAACCTCGTTGCTGAATACAAAAGGAGGGTAACAAATATTTGTAAAAGCCGATTAGCTGGTAAAAACTTAACCAAAGCAATAAACACCTATGCTGTTCCAGTGCTAACCTCATTCGGGGTTATAAAATGGAGTAAAACCAATATTATTTCTGTAGAACGGGCCACACGATCCATACTAACAAAGTACAATAACCACCATCCAAAATCCACAATAGAGAGACTGACCATCAAAAGACAAAACGGAGGCAGAGGCCTCATCAATATACAGAACCTATGGCAAAAACAAGTCCACAGGCTACAAGCTTTCTTCCATCAGAAATCTGACACTAGTCAACTACATAAAGCAATACAACATAATGACTCAAACTACACACCGCTAAACCTCCATCAAATTTCTACTGACAACCCATCAGCAAATATACTGTCTAACCCAGAACATTTCATAATGGAGTCATGGCGGAGAAAAGTGCTACATGGAAGACATTATAACGATCTTGAACAATCACACGTAGACAAAGATGCATCAAATAAGTTTTTAAAAATAGGCTCATTGTTCCCCGAAACCGAAGGGTTTATAATAGCAATTCAAGACCAAATAATTAATACTAAAAACTACAGAAAATTTATTATCAAAGACCCAACCGCAACTGATGACAAGTGCCGCAAGTGCCACATCCACTCTGAAACCATTCAGCATATAACCGGAGCATGCCCTCTTCTCACACAAACCGATTACACCCATAGACATAACCAAGTTGCTAATATCATACATCAAACTCTCGCTATTCAGCACAACCTCATACCAGACAATCATATACCCTACTATAAATATAACCCCAATACCATCTTGGAAAATTCGACGCATAAGCTGTACTATGACCGAGCAATCCTAACTGACAGAACAATTCACTATAATAGACCAGACATCACACTACAAGACAAACTTAATAAAACTACCTACCTAATCGACATAGCTGTACCTAACACGCACAATATAACAAAGACTATAACAGAGAAAATTCATAAATATGCAGACTTAAAAGACGAGGTAACTAGAATATGGAGACAAGATAAAGTTTATATAATACCAATAGTGCTATCAACGACCGGGGTAATTCCAAAACATCTACGCAATAGTTTAAAAATACTAAATTTAAAAGATAATATATACATTACACTACAGAAAGCAGCTATATTAAATACATGTCGTATAGTAAGAAAGTTCTTAGAAATAGAAGAGACACCAACAATCCCACATATTAGTACCACAGAATAACATCGACTTTAAATGCTTATTACTTGGTCCAAGCCCGTAATAAGCATTAACACCGGCTATAAAGCTGAGAAAAAAAAAAGAAAAAAAGTAAATAATAATAATAACGTTTGTATACTTAGCTCTATGTGACATGTATGCTATAATGAGAAATCCCATCAAAAACATGCTTGTAAAAAGAAGCAAACCTCGAAACTCAGTTCTTCTACCGTAAAAAGTTGTGAGATCCATGTAATTCCAAGTTGGGGACATTCTGTCTTAAGTTATTATTACGTAATTAGGTAATCTAACAACATCTTATAGAGACCATAATACTATCAATATTTTAAAAAAGTAATGTTTTAAGTAAATAGATTAACTTGGCAATCGCACTAAACAGTCGATTTAATATAGTAGGTATGTACTTATTACTTGTGAGACACAAATTATAGATATTCATGCGATTGCCAAATTAATCAATTTATTTAAAACATTACTTTTTTAAAATATTGATATTATGGTCTTTTTAAGATGTTGTTAGATTTGCTTATTACTACTTGTACTATTTATGTATTCTGTGTTATTAAGTAATAATAACTTAAGACAGAAGGTCCACGACTTGAAATTACATGGATCTCACAACTTTTTACGGTAGAAGAACTGAGTTGCGAGACTTGCTTTTTTACAAGCATGTTTTAATGGGATATTTATTTTGCGTAAAAGGAGCATGGAATAATTTTGAGACATCACCTTTAGTACCGTTAGTACTAGAAGCTACAAACTATCTCCAATGCCTAGGTACCAATAAAACTATCAAAGCCCGGTCTCCCAACCACATAGGATAGGCGGTACCTTTAGTTCCGCGGTAACAATCCCGCATTCGATTCGAAGGGCGTGGTTACAAACTGAACGACTCATTGAACAAGTCGTCGGTAAAGAGATTCAAAACCTACAGTGAAATAGAGGTAACATCGGCATTTTTTAGAATTAAGAAATCAAAATATACAGAAGATAAATTCTAGGCATGTAATAAGTATTAGTATTACACAACATTTATTTGTAATTTTTTAACATGCAAATTTTTACATACCTACTATTTGCTATAATTACGTGCATAATGTTGTTTGGCATAATTGTGTTGTTGTTGTTCGTTTGTAATTAATTTTGAAGGCGTATTTTACCTTAAAGAAATTTAAACCGTCACGGGACTCGGGACGTCTGGCTGATGTGAAACATCGACCCGCTACGCATAGTACATATAGCGTGGCGAGGTGTCTCCACGGCCTGTATCACTATGACAAATTTTAGGTTGACCCTGATGTTTCACATCAAAAATAAGGTTTGTTAAACAGGGCCCAGGCTCGCTCTTTACGAAACCCATAACAATAATAATGAATCGTAACGATGTATTATCTATCCACTATAGATGTATTAAACCTCTTCCCTAGTAAAGCATCCTTCCATTTTCAACAAGGAAAAACTTGTAGAAAGAAAAAGCCTCGATTTTTAAAAGAGGAAAAAACCTGTAATACCAATTTGGATTGAAGCAACCTGTATAGAATTACCCAAAGTAATTTCTGAACGAAATACAGAATCTAATCCGACCTTATCTTTCTTTCTAACGATACTTAGTTACGTCTACTTGGTTTTTAGTTAAAACATAGAGGTTTTAAGGGAAAAGTATACCTACTCTTTTCTCCACACAAACTTTAAAAACGTAGTCGACTGTTTCCTCCCTGGATAAAGACAGAGAAAATTTGTTTATGCCATAAAACCTATATCAGCCATGATGACCATGCCCTTAAGTTTTGTTTTTTTGTTCATATTCTAACATAACGTAGTGGCATGGTCAAATGGTCATGGCAGATATAGGTTTTATGGCATAAACATTATTTGCTCTAATATCTATATCCAGGGAGAAAACAGTCGACTACGTTTGTATGGAGAAAGAGTAGGTAGACTGTAGTCATGAGCAACCTACCGTGGTCATATATTTTTCAAAGTGTTTACATCATTTTTGAGATTAAATGTTTTGAGAATTCAATTTAATAAACTCTACATTTTAAGGCCTCTAACTTGACCTAACGACTGTTATCAGAGATAACAACCTCAACCTGACCCTGAACCAAGAAGAGCACGAGAAAGACCTAAAGATTGCAAACTGAAGCATTGTTTGAAAGTAAAAAAATACGTGTGTGTTCGAGCTTTCATAACTTAGGAAAATATCATCAGTATATTATAGATATCCAGAAATTGTTCACAGAAATTAATTGAAAAAATATCGAGGTCACGAGACCTCTTCAATATTTCCCCATAAAATGCCATTATAACCTACTAATGTTATAACGCGTATGTCTGTCAGGATGTACGTTGTATAATGCGTTCAAAAATTACCACCTACTTTAATAAACGGAACTGTTTTGTAGGAACAATTGATTGAATTATCTGTGGTAATCTTATTATTTTCATTAAAGAATCGAATTCGATGTTATTATGGTGTTCGAATTTCAAACATCTTGGAAATAATAAATAGGCCTGCGTGATGCAAGATAATTTTGATTATT
The DNA here is from genome assembly GCA_958496205.1 of Idaea biselata. Taxonomy (NCBI): domain Eukaryota; kingdom Metazoa; phylum Arthropoda; class Insecta; order Lepidoptera; family Geometridae; genus Idaea; species Idaea biselata. The sequence continues at coordinate 45,115,556 of OY292395.1, forward strand.
GGTTTATATTATATTATTTTGCTATTGTCGAATTTTTTTTTGTTGTTGTACAATTTGTGTGGATACATAAGTGTATGTAAATTTTAGCAGTGTAGCCCCAGCATAGAATAGGGTTACCCCATCTCATCCCGTGGGTGGCGTTAAAGGCGACTAAGGGATCGAGGGAGATTAGCAATCTTAAGTGCTCCCCGCGCGGTGGCGGATAAACTGCTTGATGCGGATAAATCCCTAAGAGGGTTGGTGTCAGGCAGGCGGCCGGCCGTAAAAGGATCAAATTATTGCTTATATGACGACGTGGCGATTCTGTGGCGCGTCGGGGAAAGGCCCGACTGCAATAAAGAAGGTTACGGGTTCGATTCCCGTCGGGTGCAAGTATTTATGCTTAAAAATAAATATTTGTATCTGGTCTGGGTGTTTTCTATGTATCAAGTATAAATTTACAAAAAAAAGTATAATATGTAGTATATCCGTTGTCTTTGTCGTTGTACCCATAGTACAAGCCTAGTGCTTAGTTTGGGGCTAGATTGCGCTGTGTGTAACGTCATTCAATATTGAATATTCGAAGTTTTACAGACTTAACTTCTACACGACCGAAGTCGCAGCTAAAACCTAGCTCAGTATAAATACTGAATCCCCGGAAGCGCGTCACCGCCGATTGATGACGTAACCCGGATTATGTCCACTTTTGCAAATTAAAAAAGTTGGTCCTTCCGCCCGCCATTGGCGACGAGTTTTTGTCAAACTTTGAATTTGATGATAAGATACCAAAGTTTGGGAAACCTCAATAAATTTAGTTGATTTAGGTTGGTTTCGAAGCCAGAGTACTAATTCGAGACGTATTTTGTATTTGTTATGGTTTTTATGGGTTCCGTACCCACCTAAAGGGTAAAAACAGGATCCTATTACTGAGACTTCGCTGTCTGTCTGTCATTGATTAGGCTGTATCTCATGAACCGTGATAGCTAGACGGTTAAAAAATTCACAGATATTATAACAACAAATAAAACAAATATTTAAGGGGGGCTCCCATACAACAAACGTGATTTTTGACATAAAAACGCAACGATACCGCGATGTATTTAATATCATGATTAGTATGACATTATTAATTTCCAATATTGCATGCCTCAAGGCCGAATAAAGTGTTCCATTTATATTTATGTTACACTAGCTGACCCGACAGACGTTGTCCTGTCGTTTAGTATAAAAAAATAAAATTCATCAAAATCGGTTTACCATTTTTCTTTCATAAGAACCTTCTCCTGACAATAGCGCTCACAACAAAAAAAGAATTATCGAAATATGTGTAAAAGTTTAAGTGTGATGCCGTGACCAAGGGAAATAGGGATTCATTTTTATATAATAGAAGAAGAAGAAGAAGAAGAAGAAGATTATTGTACCTACCTTTATTCGCAACAAATGAATTGAATTGAATTGTATTTTTACTACTAGCGCCATCTAGTGATGGAGTGATAGACTGGCGCCAGTAGTAAAATAAATTAAACGGTGGCATTGCGTTCACGGTATGGTTGGTCCAGTGTTCATTTAAGGGTTCTGTACCCAATTGTGACAGTGGTACGGAACCCTCGCGGACTCGACGCGACGACGCGCGACGGCTCAAAACCTGCCGGAATTTTTATTTATTATTTCCACAGAGTTATTGGAAATAATTGATTTATAACTGGGTAGGTATCCACCATGTTTTAATCGGCAGAGATTGTAACTGAATTGTTCACAAGACTGAACACGCCAGTTGCAATTATTATTGGTAAAGCGAGGTGCGGTGTGCTGTAGTATTGGTATCAACTGGTAATATCGAGCTCTGTAGAATAAAACATTAGATATTATTAAACTCTTTTTTTTTTGTATTTTCAGTATTTACCTATATAATTTAACAGTAATATTGTCCTACAAATTGCGTGGTACGTTATCCCGGTTCTACGCTCAAAAGTAGTAGTACAGATCCTACCTCTGTTATCTACCACAATCGAGAGTTTCGGATAGGAAATTGTTGGGCGTCTCATCAAAATGAAGCTACTCACGGAAAATTAGCTTGATAGGACCTAATCAATTGCAAAAATGTACCAGGGATCCTGGACTATAACAGAAAAAGAGTCATTGTGATCGGACCTCAAACAGCGGAGACATCCGGTACCATACACACAAAATAAATCATACAACCGAATTGATAACCTCCTCCTTTTCTGGAAGTCTTCTCATCCGAGCGATGTTCCCGGTTGCATCCCTCTCGGGAGCCCGGGGTCCGCTAACACCCCAAATTAATTTGTGGTCGGCGCAGTAGGTAAGTCATCATTGACCATACCTTATGCAAATAGATTTGCCAATATTTTTACGGCCGGCCGCCTGCCCGACACCAACCCTTCTAGGGAACTAGCAGTTTATCCGCCACCGCGCGGAGAGAACCTAAGGTTTGCTAGTCTCTCTCAGATCCCTTAGTCGCCTTTTACGACAGCCACGGGAAGAGATGAGGTAGCCCTATTCTATGCCGGAGCTACACGGCTCCTCCTTTTCTGGTAGTCGGTTAAAATATAATAATTTTATACATTCAAGTCAAGAATCGCGATAACTCATAAAGACTTGTCATATAAACTGTAGAACCGGAAATTTATTTTTTGTGTCGTTATTTCCGACAGTTAATTTGGTTCCAGGAATCGACGGAGATCAAAGACAAAACAATCTGCCGATCGTCGCGGAAGTTTCTCTGTCTGTCTGTCTGTTAGGATTTCACTCCGAAACCGCTGATTATGATAAATAAGAAGACAAAATAAGAACTTGGAGAAGGACATAGACTACTTTTGATCCTAATTCCTAGTTGTTATCTCTGATAGCAGTCGTTAGGTCAAGTTAGAGGCCTTAGGGCGACCTGACAACTCTAACACTAGGTGAGACACACCACTATACGGTTGTTATCTCTGATAACAGTCGTTAGGTCAAGTTAGAGGCCTTAGGGCGACCTGACAACTCTAACACTAGGTGAGACACACCACTATACGGTTGTTATCTCTGATAACAGTCGTTAGGTCAAGTTAGAGGCCTTAGGGCGACCTGACAACTCTAACACTAGGTGAGACACACCACTATACGGTTGTTATGTCTGATAACAGTCGTTAGGTCAAGTTAGAGGCCTTAGGGCGACCTGACAACTCTAACACTAGGTGAGACACACCACTATACGGTTGTTATCTCTGATAACAGTCGTTAGGTCAAGTTAGAGGCCTTAGGGCGACCTGACAACTCTAACACTAGGTGAGACACACCACTATACGGTTGTTATCTCTGATAACAGTCGTTAGGTCAAGTTAGAGGCCTTAGGGCGACCTGACAACTCTAACACTAGGTGAGACACACCACTCTATACGGTTGTTATCTCTGGTAGCAGTCGTTAGGTCCAATTGCATGTCTGTTTTCATGTCGTAAGATATTATCTAATTTAAGTAATTTTTGTTCTCGTCAGCGCTCTTTATCTACCTTTTCCTTTATGAAAAGATTCGCCCTTTTATTTTATTTTTGGAATGAGATTAAAGAAACGGTTTGACCTTTAGATTTTAGCTAAAATAGAATTTACAGGGACCAGGTTCATTTAGTGTCTTTTTAACACACTTCAAAATAATTTATCTCCCGACTTCAGACTTCAGTTTTTCATTACATTTTTATTATTTTTCACTATTTGTTTTATTAAAAAAAAAATCATCATTTTTAGATGTGATGCTCCCAAGAAACCCCAACATCAATCTTGATGATTAAAAATTAATATTGTAACGTACGGGGGTTACCTGTGTAGTGGAGAGGGCCGAAATAAATAATAATAAATAAATATTGGACGACAACTCTAGTTCTTAGCCCCAAACTAAGAACTAGGCTAAGACAACGGATATACTACATATTATACTTTTTTTTTTTTTAAATACATACATACATATGATACATAGAAAACACCCAGACCAGATACAAATATTTATTTTTAAGCATAAATACTTGCACCCTATGGGAATCAAACCCGCAACCTCCTGCATTACAGTCGGGCCTTCCCCCGACGCGCCACTGAGGTCGTCATGTGAGACTTCGGTTGCGGGACGAAGGGGTTCATTTCTATCGTAGCAGGTCTACACAATGACGTAGAGGGGCTACGAAGCTTCTCGTAGAGGTCCAGGGTTCCGTACTCTCTACGAGGAAGCACCAAATATAGCTGCAGTAGATTAGGAGCCTATAGTTGGCAACCATACCTCATCGAGTACCAAGTGGGGACTGATATGCGGGAGCGGTGTTGGTCTAGTGGTAGATACCCCGGCTTGCATTCTGAGAGTCGTGGGTTCGAATCCAGACCGACCGCGCACCAATGTCATTTTCTTTAAGAAAAAGGTATGTGCGCTAATAACATCGCTCTTACGGTGAAGGAAAAACATCGTGAGGAAACCAACATGTCCTAGGACTCACCACGGTCCGAAGACATGGGATATTCAGTGTTTTCTATGTATCATATGTATGTATTTACAAAAAAAAAAGTATAATATGTAGTATATCCGTTGTCTAGTGCCCATAGTACAAGCCTAGTGCTTAGTTTGGGGCTAGATTGCGCTGTGTGTAACGTCGTGCAATATTTATTTTTTATTATTTCATTATATGGTAGAAAGAACACTAAAAGTTATGCCTAAAAAACTCGGTCAGCCGCGATCCAGCCTGGGCCCGGCTTCAGTCAGCCCGTTTTAAGAGGGTGGTACTGCTACTATTTCCATACAAACATAAGACCAAAATAGAATTATGAAAAATTAAGTTTTCTACCCTAACATCGGTATTATTCGGATTAAGATTTTATTTTTATAGGGTTTTCCACCACTACAAGGTTTTCCAAAATATTCATTCGAAATGAAATAGTTTACATCTCATTTGTTTTATATTATTCCTAATAAAAAGTAATTTACGCTGTAAAAATGAACGAAATGTATCTCCATTTTATTTAATTTCGAATGAATATTTTGGAAAACCTTGTGGTTGTGGTGGGGGCCCTGTAAGAGTAAAATCTTAATCCGAATAATACCGATATTAGGGTAGAAAACTAAATTTTTCATAATTCTATTTTGGTATTATGTTTGTATGGAAATGGTAACAGTACCCACCTTCTTAAGGGGAGCAATCGAGGGGTCAACCCTACTTCATCGAGTACCAAGTTGAGACTAATATGGTGGAAAGAGTAGTAAAAGTTATGGGTAAGTTAAGTTATTAGTTATTACAGTGTTTAACTTATACGTAGCACCGAAGCCAGTAGTAGATTCGATACAAAACAAAATCTTATAATCAACCGTGAATCAACCTAACTAAATGTGGTCGACGTAATGATAGCGTGATCTAGGAATATGCGTTTCTCTTCCTAGCGCCAAAGTTTCTTTGCAATTTGTTTGATGATTTGCTTGTTCATTCCGTGTGTTGTACTTATTTGTATTGTGATTATTATTGATGACATTTAATTATTTCATGACATCCTTTTTTTTTTACGAGGGGAATCTCCTTAAGACCGTCAGGCCGCTCCCGGGGGAGATCGGCCCGGTGTGTGGGGGTCCCCCCGGCCAAGATAGTGTGCGGCCGGGGTATACCCACTAAACCCCTCGGTGTCCGTCTTTTCCGCTACGTGTGGGGACAGACGGGAAACGCTCTCGCATACTACCGTCTGCCCCACAGCCGTTGGCCGCGTCCGGCCTCACCTCCATGTCCTCCGTAGAGGAAAACCCTCACGAGGGGCGGCGTGGACACGCCGCCGCCACCTCAGACTCAGTGTTTGGCGACGAACTCCCCCGAGTCCCCCGCCAAGAGCCGTTTAGGGGAACCAGGGATGTCTGGACACTCCTGGTTCCTCTGCGACGGGTGAGGTCTGTGGCCCCGTCGCCGACCACTTTTCGGCTGCAGAGGATAGGGCGAGCGGCAACGACACACCGACACGCCTCTTCCCCTGCCTCTTCCCCTCTTTCACTGCCCTTCCCCCACAAATAAATAATTTCGATCATTTTTATTTAATTTTATTATTTATTTATGTTACAATATTACAAATTGTAGGCAATTTGTATCCAAAGAGTGCATTTCTGAGACATTACGTGGATGTCAACGTGTGAGGAGTACACGTATCAGCTTTAGTTCAAGTGAAACCGCGGGCCGCTGTTAGTTTCATCCACCGGGTAAAGGGCCACGTCCCACATTTCGTCGAAGAGTTTGTTATATGAAAGGCAAACACTTACTCAGATAGTTCATCATTTCGTGTCAAGGAGCTGTTAGCTTTCAACTTTCTAAGGACGAAACTTTACTGTATATATTTTTTCAGGTTTTCCATAGGGTGGCCATCAGTTTTCCTTTTATAAGCGTGTATTTCTGATGTTTTTTGGTATTTTCTAGCAGGTAGCTATTCCTTATTAGTCCAAGAATATTAGGTTTCTCCTCAGAATGAGAGATAGTCTACCTACACTAATATTATAAAGAGGAAAGATTTGTATTTTTGTGTGTGTGTCTCTGTATGTTTGTAATGAATAAACTTAAACACTTCTGGACAGATTTCAAAAATTCTTTCTCTATTAGAAACCTACATTAACCCTGAGTAACGTCGGCTATTTTTAATCCCGATATTCTCACGGGATCGGGACTTACGCGGGTGAAACCACGGAACGCAGCTCGTCGGTTATATAGTTGTATACCTAACTACTTACTACTTAAACCTATATTTATGACCCTAAAACTCCTAAATCTATTTTGCTTTTGTAAATACTTACATACATATTATACATAGAGACACCCAGAGCCGAAACTTTTTAAGCGTAACCTAAATACTCGAACCCGGGAATCGAACGCGCAACCTTCTGTATTGTAGTCGGGCCTTAACCCGACGCGCCATAGGGGTCGTCAGAGAAGATGATGAGATGTTTTCAAATGTCAATAACTTCTTCGCTTGCACATTTAGAACAAAAAGGTTGCAAACAGAAACTGCCTAAACATAACCGACAAATATGTTTTAGACGTCCAAAACATATTCTCCTGTATTTACACAAATATTTCATCTTAATTTACATCAATAATCCACAAGAAAAGGTCGAATAAATTTTCCATTATCCACAATACCTTACGCTATAAATCCTAAGCAAAGGAAAAAAACTGGCCAAGTGCGAGTTAGACTAGCGCACTAAGATTTCCGTATCATTATCACAATTGGGTACGGAACTCTAAACGCAACGCAAACAATAAAAATTATTTTATTTATTTATTTATTTATTTACTCGCCGTTAGTAGTCAAAAAAATGTAGGTACATCGCGATATCGTTGCGTTTGCTGTCCCTGAATCACGTTTGTTGTATTGGAGCCCCTCTTAAATATTTAATGTATATGATTTTTAGTATTTGTTGCTGTAGCGGCTACAGAAATACATCTTCTGTGAATATTTCAACTGCCTAGCTATTACGGTTCATGAGATACAGCCTGGTGACAGCAACCCGTTCCATGACTTCTACGCATATATGTTATAGCGTCCCAAGCTATAACCAGCTAGGGTATGAAGAGATGGGTCCGCTGTTCCGTCCGGCCACCCCGGAGGGCAACCGTGCGGGATCAGTTATAGACAGATCGTGTCCCCAAAACGCTAGTTGCCAGCCTGGTGACAGACGGACAGACGGACAGCGGAGCCTCAGTGATAGCAATGATAGGGTCCCGTTTTTACCCTTTGAGTACGGAATCCTAAAAAACTGGCCAAGTACGAGTCGAACTCGCGCACGAAGGTTTTCGTACCATTATCACAAACAAATCTCGTTTGTTCTATGGGAGCCCCATTTAAATATTTAAAGTACCTATTCTGTATTTAGTATTTGTTGTTATAGCCGCAACAGAAATACATTTTTGAAAAAAAATATCAGCCTAGTGGCAGACAGACAGACAATTAGAAGAGTCTAAGTAATAGGGCCTCGTTTTTACCCTTTCGGTACGGAACCCTAAAAACGTAAAAATGATGTACTAAACTACTATCATAACTTTTCCTACCTTTTTATCAATCATGGTCACCCCCACCTCGCACTTCCGCCGGAAGCATCAATCAATCCGTAATGACGTCATCTAAAAAAAAGTTCGCGGGTTTTTTTTTTCGGGTAAAGTTTAATCATGGAGATATTTTGGGGTAAATGAAGTTACTTTCAAGGGTAGTTGACGGAAAAAATCTGGCAACTTTTTCTATTTAGTTGTTTTGGTGAGTTTTCATTAGTGAGCCTAAAGCAAGGTACCGTCTCTATTACGAAACTCGGGTGAGTACAAATTTGTACTCTGTGGGATATTTTTTACACAAAGACTATGGCTAAACAAAAAACCGGCCAAGTGCGAATCGGACTCGCGCACAAAGGGTTCCGTACCATTCATTATCTATAAAACTTGTTTTGTTTTGAAAGGTAAATTGCGGTTTACGATTAATGACGTATTAAAAAAAACTACTTACTAGATATCGTTCGAATTCATTTTCGTTATACGTTTGCATAGTAATTGCTTTTGTGTGAAAATCTTAATGGGGTTTACAGAATACTAGATTTATAGAGATTAGAGATGCGCCGAGTACTCTGCCGAGTACTCGTTACTCGGGTACTCGGTCTCGGTACTCGGTTCATGAGCCGAGTAACTCGGATATATATAGATGTATATATCTATGTAGGATTTCATCTGTGTACTGCTTTGGCTTCTTAAGAACGTGGTGACTGTTACCATTTCCATACAAACTTAATACCAAAATAAATTATGAAAAATTTCATTGAAAAATGTTTCTCCGTTTTATTTGAATGTGAATGAATATTTTGGAAAACCTTGCGGTGGGGACCCTTTAAAAGTAAAATCTTAATCCGAATAATATCGATATTAAGGTAGAAAACTACATTTTTCATAATTTATTTTGGTATTAGGTTTGTATTGAAATGGTAACAGTCGCCACGTTCTTAACTAAGTGTGAAAGTTTGTGTATTTGTTTGTTCCTTCTTCACGCTCAAACGGGTCGACCAATTTAGATGAAATTTAACACAAAGGTACAGAGCTAAAGAACTTTATATCGACACATAAGCTGGTAAAGTGGCAAGCTTCTAACTCTCCTGAAGATCGCGACGCGTACAGGTCCGCAAAACGTGCCACTAAAAGAGCAGTAGCCAGAGACAGACAGCACCACTGACAGCCATTGTACGATAAGTTGGAAACGTCTGAGGGGCAGAAGCTTATTTATAAGTAGACATGTTCTGGGATCAAAGCGGCGCAGGATATATCAATGTGCCGCAGTGTTAAAAATCCCGATGGCAACCTGCTATACGAGGACCTCGTGATAAAGGACAGATGGCGCTCATATTCCCACGAGCTGCTAAATAAGCAGTATAAAGAGGCGCAGACACAGAAACTCCTTCCGAATCAAGGACTTCTACCACTGATTACGCCTGATAAGGGGTTGCTGTACCGTCAGGTTACTCCCAAGAGCAATCGTCAGGGATCTGTTTAAGACAGAGCGTGTCCTCAAACGCTAGTTCGGTCTTCTTAAAGGACCCGCTATCTACACGCCCAAAGTGGCTATGGCCACTTTGTGCATGTAGATAGCACACCTGTGTAGACAGTCATATGGTCAAACGGACAGACCAGTTTAAGTACTTGGGATTTGTGCTTCCTGCGTCCGGCGACATCGGTTGCTACGTCAAGTCTCGTGTTTCGGCAGCTTGAGCTAAGTGTTGAGTTGAGAGGCAACTGGTATAGTCTGCGACCCCAAAATACCGGTTGAAATAAGAGGAACAAGTGTATAAAACGATCACTAGACCTGTCATTTTGTACGATAGTGATTGTGGCCAGTGCTTGAGCGACATAAGCAGTAGCTGCATTTCACGAAGATGAAAATGCTGCGCTGGATGTGTAGAGTGACTCCGGCATCAGGGGCAGCCTTCATGCCTGAGAAGAATGGCCAATAACCATGCAAGAATGACGTTTACGATGGTCCGACTAGTTACGTAGGGAACAAATGTTTTGCTATGGCGGCTCCGCCCGACCGCAGCAGATTGGGAAGATTCAAGAAAGGCTGGCTTGACGGCGAGAAAGCAGATATGCGTGCAAATGGCCTCACTACACGGGATGCCAAAGATCGTGCGAAGTAGAGACGTAAAAGTAGGATAGCGGACTCCGGGCTCCCGAGAGTGTTGATGATGAGATGTTCCCATCAGGAACACCGCTCGGATGATGATGATGATGAACCGCGGACGTAGCTAGTAAAGAAGAAAACCTGCTTGCTTCGAGTCGCCTCGCCTGTCGCGCGTCGTCTGGAGCGCGTTGCAACTTGTTTTCGCGGTTATTTAATACTTAAACCGAGTAACTCGGCAGAGTACTCGACTCGGTAAATTTTGAACCGAGTAATACTCGGTACTCGGTTACTCAGTAAAACTGGTACTCGGCGCATCACTAATAGAGATGTATTCTATGAACCGCATTAAGATTTTCACTTATCAAGTTTCAACAGTATAGTTCTAAGGACGGACAGACAGACATGACGAATCTATAAGGGTTTCGTTTTTTGCCATTTGTCTACGGAACCCTAAAAAGCTGTTTTTCTGAAAAACCACTTTTGAATGCATACCATACATTCAAAAGTGTAGGAAAGAAAAGACTAAAAATGTTTAACACCCAATTCTGTTTTCTCTACACTTGTGCACATTCACGGAACTAAATTGAATAAGATTCCACCAAAATTACACAAATTAACCCGATTTACAACATGTTTCATGAAAATAAAATTGAAGCACGACATGTCGTCAGCTCGTTTCCGCCAAAACTCTTAGTTCCTAGAAAAAAAATTTAAGGAAAAATACTCGTTCAAAAATGTTCACTTGCGGCGAGGCTTGAACTCGCGTCTCTGGGTCGTCTATTCCAACTAGACCACGCAAGTCCCTGCTTCTCTTAGTTCCTGTTACAGTTTTAATAATGTTTCCCATAGACAAGTGCGGCGCACTACATGGAGTGTATCAGCGTAGACAAATTCTGTCTGTTTGTTGTGTTCGAGTGGTTGTATCCAATTATTTTACAGTCGGCCGTCGATTCTGAAGTAGTAGACACGTAACGAGCGATCTGCAGTCGATGTCGAGCTAATGGGGACTTATTCTGGAGCAGTGATAAAGTTTCGAATAGGGGCTTCTTGTGGCCCCTATTTTTTAATACTGATTTTATGGCTGCTGATTTCAAGGTTGCCGGAAAGACATTGCTTTGAGCAACAAGGCCGTCTATTTGTACAACATTTATTTAGTTTTCATAATTTATGTTATACTTACTGCGTCCGGCGGTTTCACCCGCGTAAGTCCCGATCCCGTAGGAATATCGGGATCAAAATTAGCCTATGTTACTTAGGGTGAATGTACCTTATAAGGGTCCATATTATGGACCCTTAGAAGGTACATTCACCCTAAGTGAGCCAATATTATTGGCTCACATAAAATTTTAAGTCATATTCTTTGTCTTACTACCGATTTGTGTTCATAATAATCACTCTTCATAATTTTATTTATCATACTTTTTTTATTCAGACATTTTTATTACTACCATCGGAGCTCATAATAATTAATGATCATAATTTTTTTATTAATACTGTTACTACCAAGAACAGTTTAAAATCATAATTTTTTTCTTCATAACATTTAATGATCATATTGCTTTAGTTCATAATTATTGTTACTAAGAACATATTTCAACTCATAATATCGTTGTTCAGAATAGCTTACTTTATAACAGACATTTATCATAATTTTTGTATTAATAACGGCAACTTTAACAAAACTTTTTATGAACTACCCCAATCAAACTCTTTGTGAAATTATAAATGGTTTTTGACTTGTGTTCTGGCGATCTTCTTTTTGAAACGGAGTTAACTCATAATGTAATTATATTTTCTATTCTATTATTATATTTCTTCTTAGAAATTACTCTTTAGTTAATAATGTTGTAATAAAAACACTTATGATTAAGATATATCAGGTTTTTTTTATTTATAGTAATTAGGCGCGTAATCATGTTCTTACATTAACCTAACCTATCCGAGTCGGTGTGCTCCGTATATTTAATTTCAAAATTCAAGTAAGATGACAATAGTAGTTTTATGACAGTAATAGTTTTTATTTATAACATGATGAAGATGACAGTAATAGTTTTTATTTATAGTAATTAGGCGCTTTGGCGAGCGAGCGTAGCGAGCGTGCCGCGGCAGCGGTCGCTGCGCGTAATCATGTTCTTACATTAACCTAACCTATCCGAGTCGGTGTGCTCCGTATATTTTATTTCAAAATTCAAGTAAGATGACAATAGTAGGTGAAACAAATGTATGAATAAAGATATTATGATTTTCAATAATTATGCATAAAACACTTATGATTAAGAAATTTATAAAAATGAATATTAGAATAAAACACATGTATGAATATCAAAGTTATTTATTGGAATGATTATGAGTTTCGAGCATTATGATAAACAAATATATTAAAACAAATATTAGTAAAATGAAGTGTATGAATAGTGATATTATGAATTTCAATTATTATATATTTTAATATTTAGTTTTTAAATTTTTTATGAAGAATGATCATTATGATTATAAATGGTATGTGAAACATTTTCGGACCTCCGATGATAGGAGTTAAAATTTTATGTAAGACGATCCGCCCCCACCTTCTAATGGTAAAAGCATTTTTGAAATCGGTCCAGTAGGTAGTTTTTGAATATATTATTACAAACGTACACACACACACAAAAATACAAATCTTTCCTCTTTATAATATTAGTGTAGAAGTGTAGACAACGTTTCTACTTCGATATAAACTATCTTTCAGAATAGGCTCCCCTCAGCGTCACTGGCAGGTGACACCACGCGACCAGATAACGATGTACCGTCAAACCAGGTTACCTTTACACTTGTCGGTGGCGCTAGTGTCTATGCAATGTCATTAAATTATGTAGGTAGAGTTTTAGTTACTAGTTTATCCACCGCGAAAGATAACGTTGTAGCATCCAGACTATGTTACTTTACACTTGTTGGTGGCGCTAGAGTCTTTGTAATTTTGTAAATAGACAAGGTTATATTTTAGTTTTGAATTAATCCGCTAAGCTGAATAAGTTGGTGCTTGCAAGTCGTGTCAGAATAAGTGTTGATCCCATCAAAAAAGCCACGTCTCGCAACTCAGTTCTCTACCGTAGTATTCTACTAAGGAATTGTTAAAATACATCCAACCAGTATTTGGACCTTTAATTCTATGAATGAAAGAAAATCTATTCTTTCTTTCGTTCGTACAATCGTAGAATTAAAGTACCCCTCAGCCCTCAGCGGGGTACCTATACAGTGTCGTTCGGGGACGGACATTTAAGCCGAAAGGAGATCGTTCTAGAGGTCTAGGCTTTATTACTGGGTAGATCCAGAACCAGCTTACATAACAGATAAGTCGGTTGCACTCTATGTAGGAGAGGTTATTTTGTCCTTTTTTTGAAGTCGGGTTTGTCTATACTAATATAATAAAGGAGAAAGATTTGTATTTGTGTGTGTGGGTGTGTGTGTGTGTGTGTGTCGTATGTTTGTAATGAATAAACTCAAAAACTACTGTGCCGATAACAAACATTATTTCACCATTAGAAAGCTACATTCACTTTGAGTAACATAGACTACTTTTGATCCCGATATAAGTACCTATACAGAATCCTTCAAACCGCATTGGCAAGTATTGGTTTTCACCGAGAAGTTAAAACACGAACTTAAAATTCCATTAAAATCTTTGAATAAACAGAGATAGGTATTTTTTGCAAATCGGTTGAAAGTCGTAGCGAACAACCGTCGAATGAATTCATTACATTATTTGACTTTTAAAAGCGCTTCGCGGAACAAAAGCTTCCATTTAAATATCTAGATGTTACAGATTGCTTCGAGCTCCTCGTAGTGCACTTTACATCTTGTAATTATATTATTAGTTTCAAGTATGCTCCTAATTTATTAAAAATAGCTGCGTCCCGCGATTTCACCCGCGTAAGTCCCGATCCCGTGGGAATATCGGGATCAAAAGTAGAGTTTTTGAAATCGGTCCAGTAGTTTTTGAATTTATTCATTACTAACATACAAACGCGCGCGCGCGCGCACACACACACACAAATACAAATCTTTCCTCTTTATAATATTAGTAGGTATAGATAACTTTTCTAAATTTTATGTCCATTCTTATTAGAAAATGAAAAAAATCAAAAGGTAGGGGCATAGTCATGACAGATATAGGTTTTATGGCATAAACATATTTCCTCTAATGTCTTTATCCAGGGAGGAAACAGTCAACTTCGTTTGTATGGAGAAAGAGAATGGAGACTGTCCTCTTAAGTTCTTCCCGCGCGGTGGCAAATAAACTCTTTATTCCCTAGGAAGGTTACTAACCTTCCTTCCTGACCAGACCTTTTCGTTTTGATGTTTTTCTTAAGAACTTTTCTAAATTTTATGTCCATTCTAATTTGGAAATTAAAAAACAAACAAAACTGCTGTTTTTAAGTGCTGTTGATTGTGCTTCAGGTTTTATGGCATAAACATATTTGCTCTAATGTCTTTATCCAGGGAGATAACAGTCGACGACGTTTGTATGGAGAAAGAGGTAGTTAGACTTTCCTTTTAAGTTTCACCTAAAACCTTATTCGCAGCAGAAACCTCTAACAAGAAATTCTCATTAAATCCAGCAAACCTAGGAACAAATATAGAAATCTAGGAATCCTAGTATTTCTGCAAGAGAGTCTAGAATGGAGCCCTAGAAAATTGCAAGTCTATTCAGTTCGATAGCATCGGAGGTAGTGTGGTCTATGGGCCGACGATTATTGCCAACGATTCTTGTAGTGATGGGGTAATTGCCCGTATCGGTTATATCGATATCGATATCATTTTGATTTTTAATTAATTTAATTATGACGAACATTACGACGAGTGCAGGTTGCCGATTTGATAAAAATAAAATAAATAAATAAATTTATTTCCAAATTAATGTTTATAAAATGACTAAGGACCAATTTTGATTTAAATCTAAATTACACAAATGCCTAAACTAGGAAAATCCTGTATCTCAGGCGAGAATGGCAGACTATAGAAACTAAAATTATCACATATATAAAAACAAATTGAAACTTACTAAATACTATTGGTATGTCTAAGTATAAAAATATTAATCAAAGTAAAATTAGTATATTAGAGTAAATAAAACTAGTCAGCCATCAATTACTATTAAGTTAAGTTGAGTTGATGAGCTGAGACTGTAAGGGTGAGTACAGACAATATCTGCATCAGCACTTCAGCATCAGCACTTCGCTGGTCGTCCGCTTAAGGGTGGTTTATTGCACAGCGGTAGGTATGGTGTTGCGTTCACTACTGTATAAATATAATAATGAGGCTGAAGGTTAGGCAGCAGAACTATTGGTCTTTAAGAAGCAACTCATGTGGAAGTTAGCCTGGGGGATCGAGACCATGTAAAAAAACTCCACACAACCAGTAACGCCATCTACAATGGACAAAGACAAACGATAATGTTAGTGTGTTCTTATAAAATGTAACCCCCATTTCACCATGTTAGGGGATGAATTTCAGAAAAATAATTTTATCCACCTTTATTGATACCTTACAATAAACCTACTAGGGACCCGACTTTCATACATCTAACTCTAAAAATAAAAAAGTTTCATACAACACTTCAACCCTTATTTTACACCCTCAGAGGGTGAATTTCCAAAAAACCGTTCTTAGTGAGCCTACGTCCTAAAAGAACCTTAAATTTTAGACTCCTATCACTTGTTGTTTCTGAGATTTCGTGATGAGTCAGTCAGTGATTTTCATTCACATTGTCTCATCATTACGGGTTATTTTTTTTTATTCCCGCGGATGAAACCGCGCGACGCTGCTAGTAATATATAGAACTAGCAAAGCCCGCGACTCAATAAATGGACTATCCAACACTGAAAGAATTTAATTTTATATATCGGACCAGTGGTTCCTGAGATTAGCGCGTTTAAACAAACAAACTCTTTAGCTTTATAATATTAGTATAGCAATAATTCTATACTAATTTATAATTATCTATACTAATCCTCATAAACATGTTATGTTAAAAATGTTATGAGCGTCGAGATCACAACGTTTTCTTTCTAATCCATACAGATTAGAAAAAAAAGTTTAGGAGCGTCGAGCTCTTCGCTAGAAGTATGAATATTCTTTGGTCAAGCATCAAAAAATGTGGTGATCAAAAGCGTCATCACATTTTTTCATGCTTGCCGAAGGAATGAGCCTTGTTGATCAAATAAGGTTATTTAGCTTGAATTACGGAGGGACAGCGCGAACGCAGTCCCCACTACCAAAAATAACGCGTCCGAGTTATCCACATTAGGGATAATCGCAGAGGTCAACCCAATCGCAGTGCAATGAGAG
Organism: Idaea biselata; assembly: GCA_958496205.1. Taxonomy (NCBI): domain Eukaryota; kingdom Metazoa; phylum Arthropoda; class Insecta; order Lepidoptera; family Geometridae; genus Idaea; species Idaea biselata. The sequence continues at coordinate 45,132,009 of OY292395.1, forward strand.
GGTCTCGCTCTGGGGGAACCGCCTTAGTGATCACGGTAACCCCTACGCCAGGTAAGTATGATCTCACTAACTGAGGGCGCAGAGGTGGTTCGTCGGGAGCGCCACAACGATACCGCGATGCAGGGGAACGCGTGATTTCGTAGTAGCGACATCTAGCGGTACGATTTGCAACTAAACGTAGTATGATGCGTTGAAGATTAGTAAAGTTTTATCAAGAATGCTTTTATACTACTGTTTTAATTGTTATTTTGATTCGATGTTCTCCTCGTTGGCAGCAGACACATGACTTCTTAGACTATTTTGTTTCTTTCTTTGTGTTTTTAGGGTTCCGTGGCCAAATGGCAAAAAACGGAACCCTTATAGATTCGTCATGTCTGTCTGTCTGTCCGTCCGTATGTCACAGCCTCTTTTTTAATTTCTGTTGTTTTTTTTAGTACACTTTGCATATTGCTGTTATTTCTTTTCGTTTTGAAGTCATTAAAATATTTTCTATTCAATTTTATACATTTCTACACTAATATTATAACGAGGAAAGATTTGTATTTTTTTATGTTTGTAACGTAATGAATCAACCCAAAAACTACTGTGCCGATTTCAAAACTTCTTTCACCATTAGAAAGCTACATTCACCCTGAGTAACATAGGCTACTTTTAATCCCGATGTTCCAACGGGATCAGGACTTACGTAGATGAAACCGCGGGACGCAGCTAGTAGGTACTTAATTACAAATGTTTTAAAACGATAACGACGTTTTAAAACGATGTTTTAAATTGCATAAAAATATTGATATAGGTAGATTAATATGGATGCAACTGTTATTACATCACTTAAGTAATCGCGTAAGTCCCGATCCTGTGGGAATATCGGGATATAAAGTAGCCTATGTTACTCAGGGTGAATGTAAATAGCTTTCTAATGGTGATAGAATTTTTGAAATCGGTCTAGTAGTTTTTGAGTTTATTCATAACAAACATACAGACACACACACAAAAATATAAATCTTTTCTCTTTATAATATTAGTGTAGTCATGCAAATTTCGTAAACAAGTTGCAGTTAGGACTGGCGAAATATCGAGCTCCGTAAAAATAAATTAAAACAGGGTAAATAAATGCCCGTTACTAAATATTTTTAAGCTATTGCATAGCTTTTATTGCGGGCTTTGAGCGTGGCGACCGAATCAAGAAATTTCGTAACGAAAATAAAATCTAACACCCCCCACTCCACCAACCATGTTTCCATGTTTACCATGCTCGGCCGAGCTACATTGTAACCATGGCAATATAGTACAAAATAAATAATTATAAATTGCATAAGTTAATAAAAATAGCTATGCAATAGCTTTCCCGCGGCAGTCCCCGAGTGCCACACGTTTTTATTTGTAGTAGAAACAACAATGTAAGTTTAAAATCGTTAGTACTCGGCGGGATTCGAACCCGCGACTACTGGTAATCCGAAGCAGCGCATTAGACCGCTTTGCCAAGGAGAACTCCCATCAGCAAAGTCGAAATGAACAAAGCATTTTCTGTTGTTTGAGAAACACCCTGGAAACACGGGAAAATGCTTTCTCAATTTCTATAAAAGTAAACGAGGCATATTTGATCAAACCATAGATTTTGTAGGATAAATATTTTTTCATATTGGTTAGTACCTAATATTTTTATAATTTAACAGTCATATTGTCCTGCAAATTGTGTGGTACGTTATCCCGGTCCTACGCTCACAAGTAGTAGTACAGATCCTACCTCTGTTATCTACCGCAATCGAGAGTTTCGTATAGGAAATTGTTGGGCGTCTCATCAAGATGACGCTACTCACGGAAAACTAGCTTGATAGTAATCAATTTGCAAAAATGTACCAGGGATCCTGGACTATTATGAATTAGATACCTGTCAATTAGTTACTGATAATAAAACCTACATCCAAACTTAGATGAAAACAAACAAGAGTTGATACGGTATATTCTAACATTGCGTATTCGAAAAAAACACATACCTACATGCATTTTCATCAAATTATTGTATTAAAAACATTTGTCTTTAAAAATTGATTTTAATATCTAAAGGTATTTTTATTTTATTATTTGAGTAATTAGTAATTACGCGTGAAATGTTGTTTTTGTTTCCCAGAATGATTAAGGAATTTGTTTAATGAGCAAGAAGGCATATTGATAGATTTCAAAAAGATAATCGCAGTGAGACAGCACGTGCTCACGCGGCAACGGTTCGACATACAACTGAGGCTAGTGCGTCAGCAAGACGCAGTTTTATCGTCGTATTTGCCGTGACTAGGTGCCGTATCTTTAGTTTTTTGTTTTAATCTAAGCATCCAAACAAAAATATCGATATATCGACACCCACATGTCCCATCACTAGTCCAATAGAGCCAGTTCACGTGTTCTGCTGAGTCTGTGTTGGAATGACGCCAAAGATGCACTATGACATACATACAGATTTTTATATTTTATATGAATATCTTGGTGTTGTCGCTGCGAAAGACTAGGTTATATTTTATTTATTAGTTTTTAATGCATTCGCTTATCTTTCTTACCTGTTCGGCTTTGAAAATTTTGTTTTTTGAAGGAGATAGGTTATTCAGGCGCGTACCGTAGGCTTTGAGTCGAGGAAACTGGTTTTAAAACGCATATTATTTTAAGTTTAATATGGTTTATATTTCACGTATTGTGAAACATAATTGAATCGATTCATATATTATGCGTTATCATATTGTAAATAATAAATAAATTGTATAATAAAATTAATTATATTTAGATTTGTAATTTTTGTTACGAATAAAATATAAGTATTTGAGTAATCTCATTTCGTTTTCATTTCATTTATTACACTAATATTATAAGCTAGCTGCGCCCTGCGGTTTCACCATGGGCGTAGCGAGGTACAGGCAGGGGGGGGCAGCTGCCCCCCCCCCCCCTAGAAGAGCGGTCGGTCACCAGTATAAGGCATAATAAACTACGCGGTCTGCACCACACGATCTCTACCGAGTTTAAAAGATTGGAAAACTAGAATCCCTAAAGAGTTGCAAAGGTTAATCAACTAAGCAAGTATTAGTTATGTTATGATTATGAAACAATGTTTAATTTGCGCAGATTATAAAATGAAGTTATATTCCGTTTTGTAAGTTAGATATTTTTTCATAAACTGAAAAAAAATAAAAACCGGGTATAGTGTCCCCACGAAAAATGAGGTTGGCGCATTTTCAAAGGACTTGCTTTAGAGAAAAGTTTGAAAAAGACAGATTCGAATTTTGAAAGGTCTTTGCACGGTAGCGCGCAAAATGTGATTTTGCAGGTCTTTTTCACCGCACAACCTCGGAAAGGATCTGTTTTGCGCGCAGATTTCTTACCGTGCAAAGACTTTTCAAAATTCGAATCTGTCTTATCCAAACTTCTCTCTAAAGCAAGTCCTTTGAAAATGCGCCAACCTCATTCCTTTTTTTTTGTTCATGGCATCGAACCACGAAGTCTTGTTGCTCATCTGCCAATGTCGTATTTATTGTTTATTATTATTAGTATCAATCAGGTTTTTTTCGTGAATTATTCGATTTAGAGATCGTTTGCTTATTTATTTACAAAAACGAGGAATCATATATGATTTTTTCGCTATATACAGGCTGTTCCGAGGAGGGGGTATTAAGCCGAAAGGGGTTTGTTCTAGAGGTCTAGGCGAACAACTTTTGTTCTACGACTTTTGGAAATTCGAACTTTTTTTTTTAAATTTGTGGTTGTATCACTGAAAAAAACAGCTATTTTTGTAAATAAAGGCAAAGAATGTTAAGATTGTAGTGGTCCAAACTAAATAAAAGGGCAGATTAAGGCCAATGACCTCAAACTCTAAAAAACAGCTGATTTTCATGCAGATTTTAAACTCAACATTTTCGAAAACTACTTCATATTTCCAAAAGTTGTAAAACAAAAGTTGTTTGCGTAGACGTCTAGAACAACCCCTTTCGGCTTAATACCCCTATCTCGGAACATCGTGTATAGCGTACAAAAATATAACTACCCACTTTACGAAAGAAAATAAAAGTATAGGTTGAGGAGAGAAGTAAAATATATACCTCATTTTTTTGAATAATTACACTGGCCAGCCGCGACAAAGATATTAATTTAACAACTGCAGAGTTAGTGGAAGTAGTAAATAATGCCGAATTGAGTTTTCTACCCGAAAAATGCACCTAGCGTTTTCCTCGCTGTAGTGAGGTCCAAAATTGTGTGTTTCACTCGGCAGCAAAGTTTTTTGCATTTTGTACCTTTGAAATCCTTACAGCATTCTATATTTAAACCTCTCGCTGCGCTCGTGGTTCAATCCTAGAATGCTTCGCTAGCTCAGGTTTCAATACAAGTAGGTGCTCGCTGCAAAAACCAACTTTGCAGCCTTGCATAACAAACGTACACCGGAAAATTGTCCAAAAAAAATATTGTAAGAGAAGTTTTTAATAGATTTTGTGAAAAACCGCGCGCGTAATAAAGGTATTTTTATTTTTACTTTTCTCCACTACCAATCTTCTCTACTCATATGTAAAAAACCGCGATTAAAACAAAATAGTCTTAGATTTTCTTTGTCTGCCCCCCCCCCCCCCCCCCTACATAGAATCCTGGCTACGCCCTTGGGTTTCACCCGCGTAAGTCCTCCCTCGTGATCTCCTCTTTCACTATTAAAAAGCTACATTCACCCTGAGTAACATAGGCTACTTCTAATCCCGATATTCCCATCCCACGGGATCGGGAATTACGCGGGAGAAACCACGGGACGCAGCTATCATTTATAAGTAAGGACGAATACCATCCCCGATTACCAACTGTTCCATTTAAATAAGTTAGCGAGTTAGCAAGACTATTGGTACGTAACAACAAAGTAGATACGTAGGTACATAGCTAAATACAAATATATATATATATATAGCAACTTGCTTCAACGAGATTATCTCTAAATCTAACTTCAGCTCGGGGGGTTAGGTAATTTTCTTTTGAGACACACTGGTGTGAAAGATAAAGAACACACAGAGGTGTATGCCTCACTTGTGTTGCCTCGCCGCTAGCTCTCAAGCTAGTTTTTCATGAGTAGCTTCATTTTGATGAGACGCCCAACAATTCCCTATACAAAACTCTCGATTGTGGTAGATAACAGAGGTAGGATCTGTACTACTACTTTTGAGCGTAGGACCGGGATAACGTACCGCGCAATTTGTGGGACAATATAACTGTTAAATTATATAATTTCCTAAAAAAAAAAACTAAACATACAATAAAAGATGATTAACAGATTGGAGCTCATTAGCCTGTACCTGTACCTGTACCTGCCGATCTTATGATCGGCAGGTACAGCTGGCGCGACCGCTCATACGGTCGTGCCGGTTAAGCAACTCTTGGCGCGGTCATTACTTGGATGGGTGCTTAATAATTTGTGTGGCAAAAATTCACTTTCTCGAACTCCTCCGTGGTTCGGAAGGCACGTCAAGCAGTTGGTCCCGGTTATTAACTCAGATAGCAGTCGTTAGGTCGTCCTGAAACTTTGAAACTTTGACTACTAACGCCATCTAGTAACTTAACTAATCCTTATACTTACTTACTTACTTCAACTTATACTTACTCGTATTTGTTCGTGATCTACAGAAGCAGTGTGTCTCGTTTGACTCACTCGCTCATTAGGCATATTGTAGTGTAGTATAATGTTCGATACAACGCTACTTACGTCCTGAAACTTTGCATAACTTAACTAATCCTTATACTTACTTACTTACTTCAACTTATACTAACTCGTATTTGTTCGTGATCTACAGAAGCAGTGTGTCTCGTTTGACTCACTCGCTCATTAGGCATATTGTAGTGTAGTATAATGTTCGATACAACGCTACTTACGTCCTGAAACTTTGCATAACTTAACTAATCCTTATACTTACTTACTTACTTCAACTTATACTAACTCGTATTTGTTCGTGATCTACAGAAGCAGTGTGTCTCGTTTGACTCACTCGCTCATTAGGCATATTGTAGTGTAGTATAATGTTCGATACAACGCTACTTACGTCCTGAAACTTTGCATAACTTAACTAATCCTTATACTTACTTACTTACTTCAACTTATACTAACTCGTATTTGTTCGTGATCTACAGAAGCAGTGTGTCTCGTTTGACTCACTCGCTCATTAGGCATATTGTAGTGTAGTATAATGTTCGATACAACGCTACTTACGTCCTGAAACTTCGCATAACTTAACTAATCCTTATACTTACTTACTTACTTCAACTTATACTAACTCGTACTTGAACGCAGTTCGCAGAGTATCTTCGAGCGCCTTTTTAACTGACTTACAGAAAGGGATGTTATGTATTCGGCTGTAGGTGATTCTTTTTAAGAATTCGGGAACGTATTACTGTGATTCCACTGTCTGTCTGTCACCAGGCTGTATTTCATGAACCATGATAGCTAGTCAGTTGAAATTCACAGATGATGTATTTCTGTAGCCGCTATAACAACAAATACCTAAAACAAACGAATATTTAAACGAATCAAGTTTGTTGTATGTTTGTTCCAAACAACAAACTAGATTTTTAAAAGTTTAACGCGACGTTAGCACGATTTATTTTTACCACTGCCGCCACTAATCATAAACTGGCGTCAGTGGTAAAGATAAATGCAAACATGTGTCGTCGTTGCCTACACGAAATGCACTTAGACTAGTGTTTATTTTAGGGTTCCGTCCGTACCCCACAATAAATTGAAAATGGTACGGAAACCTTTGTACGCGTCCGACTCGAACTTGGCCGGTTTTTGAACGAGTTAAGAGGACAGACTACCTACTCTTTTCTCCATACAAACTTTTCAAACGACAAGTCGACTACGACCTACTGCCTCCCTGGATAAAGATATTAGAAAATATATGTTTATGCTATAAGTCCTATATCAGCCATGACCGACCATGCCCCTACTCCCTACGTTATGATTTTTTTATTTTTCCGAATTTTATTTTTATTCTAATTAGAAAATGAAAAGAACAGAACAAAAGAAAAAGAAACAAAACGTAGGGGCATAGTCATGGCAGATTTGGGTTTTATGACATAAACATATTTGCTCTAATGTCTTTATCTAGGGAGGAAACAGTCGACTACGTTTGTATGGCGAAAGAGTAGGTAGACTGTCCTCTTAAGAATTTGAACTTCTTTGCCAAAATGTTACTTAGTTCGTGTATCAGGTACAGCGGTAATAAAGTTACCAGCGCAGGCCCCCGTAGCGGATTCAATTTGTACATCCTTCTACTGGAGGTCAGTCCCGTGGGGTTCTCTGCCAAAGTATTTATAGAAAATTGGAGTATCTACTGTAGTTTCACTTTAATCTTCAAAGTAGAAATAGATAGTTATATAGATAACTTGATTCTCAAAGGAATAAAGAACACAACTAGCTGTGGCCCGCGGTTTCATCCGCTTAAGTTCCGATCAAGTGGAATTTTCGAAAAATCCCAAAAGTTAAACTACAAAATGCTTTGTCCTGACTAACTGATGGATCAACGCACACCCTAAACCGCTGATAGAAGAGAGCTGAAATTTGGAGAGTGATAAGAAAAGTTTTCTCGAAATTCTCTATAGATTTTCGCCTACGCGGGAGAAACCGAGGGACACAGCTAGTTTATAGATAAAATAAAAAAAAAAACGATTTAAAAAAGTATTAAATTAAAGATATTTAAGATTTATATACAAAATAATAAATTACAATCAGACTCGTATACTTAATTAAAAGTCAAATACTTATTAATCTTATCAACGTAACTATCACTCAAAATCGGTTTAGTCCCAAAATGTATCTTATTTTTCAAACTTGCAATTGTTGAAACCAAATAACTCTTTGGCGTAGTCGCTAAAATAACTCTTGGACTTATATCGGTATTGTAGGAGGCTGAAGGTTCTATAACAGAATTATAATTAGACCCAGGACCTAGATTCAAACTATTTCTTACATTTGTATAAAGATTTGGTGTCTTCGTCGTAATAACTACCACATGTTCTGTGGTTCCTTCATAAGGTGACGGTGTACTTGAAGGTATATTAATGTCTATACGATCATAATTTTGTTCTGTCTTATAAGCGTCTTTAGTAACTAACAAGTCTTGTAGCAGTTTATAATTTGGTGTTACAGAAGCGCTGGTAGCAGCTGCTGTAGGAGTAAAAGCAGCAAATTTACTCTTATAAGGTCGATTGTTGATATTGTATTCTGAGGAGTAATCATTGTAATATTCTCTAGAATTATCTGGATAGTAATAATCATCTTTTTCATCGACTGGTTTTATTTTATCTGTAAATTTATTATTGTTGTTGCTTCTGTCGTTATAGTCTGGGTTTTGATTGTTATAGTCAATATTGTGATTGGGAACATAATTATTGTTTGGATAAGTATTATGTTCATAAGTTTTCGGAGCATAATTATTATTATGTTCGTGATGGTTATCAATATCGTTTCTTGAAGTGTCTTCTCTGTAGTCATTGTAAGCATAATTGTTTGGAGAATAATTATGTCCATAATCATTTTCAATATTGTTTCCTACAGATTTTTCTTCGTCATATCTAACATCGGCTTTATATCCGTTTTCGTCTGCGATGTAGGATACTATTTGCATCCTTCCATCCGGGAGTCGAACCCGGTACTCCCCGTTGGTGGCACTTCCTCTGCTATGTTGGGAGTGAGAGAAATCGTCTCCTGTTTTTTGGTCTTTTACTGTGTAGGAGAATGCGTAGTTTTTATTCTGAAAACGAATAATGATTTAATTATTTAAAAACGTAGTTTATGCATTGTGTTTTTTTACTTGTTAATTCTGTTTATTTTTGCGTGTGTTTTACGTAATCTTTCTATGTTTTAATACTTACATGATCGTTGTCAGCGCTTGTATCGTCGATTTCATTATTTTGATACTTGTTATTATATTCTGGTTGATAATTCTAAAATAAATGATAAGATTGTATATTGTATAATAAATGATATTATATACAGTGGTGGTCATATAATTAAGAACGCTGATATAAAGGGAAGATTTTTTTTACTAAGACGCAAAACTAATTGCCTGCATTATTTTTTATTGTTCTCGGTATCGTAAAACTTTTCCATAATACCACTGTATTCATTGATACACATGATTAGCTAAAAATAAATACACAAACTGTTTACACTACTTCTAAACATAGTACTCCTATTTACTGGCTGGCCACGTAATTAAGAACGCTCAATAATTTATACGTTTATTCAAACTTAATTAGAGAAAAATCAGTCGATTTGGTACTGTTTGTATAATTTTGGAGCCATTTAGTGCTGTAAAAGGTAAAAGTGATTGCTTCTTATGAAAAAACAATGGAAAAAATAAAAGTTGTGATAAATCTACAAGGGAAGTAATAATAAAAGTTCGCCAGAAGTATTTGGTCCAACAAAAAGATAGCCGACCATCGACAATGTGCAAAAACGATGGTTTTCCACACTGTAAAGCATTTTGCTACGTATCAAACTACTTCGAAGGTTTCGCGTGTACCTAAACAGTGAAAATCAACTCCTCGAGATGACCGAAACATCGTTCGTATGGCAAAACAAAATCCTTCTAAAGGGTCCAATGACAAGAAAATAATATTTAGGTGAAAACAACCCTACAGCAATCTCAGCATGCACTATTAGAAGACTTTTGGTAGAAGAAATATTGCACGGAAGGATAGCAAGAAAGGTACCCATGTTGAAACTTTGCCACAGGCAAGTCCAGCTGACATTAGCGAGAAAGTATGAAACCTGGACTGTGCGACATTGGTAAAATGTACTTTTTTTCTGACGAGTCGAAAATAAACAGAGTATATTTCGATGGAAAATAATATGTACGACGTCCCACGAATACAGCATTCGACCCTGAAGTACACGAAAGTTACATTAAAGCACGGTGGTGGAGTGTGAAAATTTGGGGATGGTTTTTTGGACATGGTGTTGGACCTGTAAAGTTGATAGAAGCTAACATGGATCAGTTCCAATACAAAAATATACTGGAAGAAACAATGTTATCTTACGCTGAAGACGTTCTACCGGTTATTTGAACATTCCAGCATCACAATGATCCAAAGGACACTGCACGCACCGTAAAGGAATTTCTTACAGCGCAATCAGTTTCTGTCTTAAATTGGCCAGCCAACAGCCCAGATCTAAATCCAATAGAGAATCTGTGGCTCAAAGTAAAGAAAAAGGTTTCCAATACAAAGTGTGAAAATTTATGAGAGCTATCGAGCTGTACGACGTTTTCGTAGAAGAATGGACTTTCATTCTGACTTTCATTCCGAAGGTCGTGGTTAGGAATCCTTTTTTACTAATATTTTATTACCTGATAATTGTACTTGGTTTTCTCATTGATTTTCAGGACATTTTGTTTCGCATGATCTTCTAAGGCTTTGTATATCGGAGGCAGGATTGTTCGTTCCTGTAAGAAAAGAGACAAGTAAAGAGAATTAATGAATACGAAGAAAACATATACACAAGTTAGAGCTAGGCTAACTGGGCGGTCTTAGCGCTTAGTGACGGGTTACTTGAAAGGTTCTGGAGTAAATTACAGGTTGTTTCATAGTCTCTCTCATCCCGATGTTCCCGGTAGCATCCCTCTTGGGGGCCCGGGGTCCGCTAAACCACAAATATTTGGGGTTGGCGCAGTAGGAGACATCACTGACCATACCTTCTGCTAATAGATTTGGCAATATTTTTACGGCCAGCCGCCTGCCTGACACCAACCCTTCTAGGGACCAAGCAGTTTATCCGCTACCGCGCGGGAGAACTTAAGTTTTGCTAGTCCCCCCTCCCCTAAATCATACATTCTGAAATAAAACGTTCTTTTCAGCTCTGCGCCTTGCTTTTCAACAAAACTCGTGAGCAGGAGGTCTGGAAGGACCTCGAAACATCAGCCTTTGAAAATTGCTTAATAAAATGCAAACAAAGCTATTTAAATCGCAAAAAATTGTTTTATTTTAAACCACCACCTCGAAAGCCGAATAAAAATTATCTAAAATAATTTCTGCAAAACAGCGGGTGACTGATTTTGACATCATCGCAATATGTAAGGTATTTCTTCTCAATAAATAACAATAGGTTTTCTGTGAATTATGTGAACATGACGCGGACAGGACATGGCCTGTAAATGTCTCCGTGGGAGGGCGACCTTAGTTATCCTTGTACTTGAAGGTTTATGGGTAGTTTTACAATGAAAATACAATTATTTTTGGATACCTACCTTTACAGCTAGTGTTATAAAAGTGGAAGTTTATGTGTAAATAAGCAAACGACATAATAATTATGTAAGACCAACCTTATGATAAAGTTTAATTGTATCACCTAATTGTATTTTCTTTTGGGTTTTTTTTTTTTTGGAAATAGATTTTTAATCGACTTCAAAAAAAAAGAAGGAGGTTCTCAATTCGGCTGTTTTTTTTTAAATGTTTGTTAACTCATAACTCCGCCGTTTGAGGTCCGATCACAATCATTTTATTTTCATTTGAAAGGTACTAACTACAGATTGGTCTCCTAAAAAAATGGTGAAGATCGGATAAGGATCTTCAGAGTGATGAACAGAATTACACCTCTATAGTAAATTGCTCAGTTTTCGATTTCAGTAGTAAATATAAGGCCATAAGGAATCGATACCCATGAATGGAGCATCTGAAACCACCTTCTCATCACAAAACTCCTCAATGATTAAAGTTATGGTTACAATTTTGATGATTTTAGAAGTAGGTACACTAAAAAGGATGAAATTAAAAAAATATTTAAAAAAAAATGAAAACCAACTTTAGTCTTTTTTTGAAGTCGGTTTTTTTTTTTTTTTTTAGAGAGCGGTGTTGGTATAGTGGTTTACGATTATCAATCCGAAGGTCGAGGGTTTGAGCGTCTTACCTCTAAGAGCGCACGTGGCGTCTTACCTCTAAGAGCGCACGTGGCGTCTTACCTCTAAGAGCGCACGTGGCGTCTTACCTCTAAGAGCGCAGTGGGACAAATTAACGGCCTTATATTTATTTTAATTCTCCTTGTAAAATATTTCTAAAAAAACCGGCCAAGTGCGAATCTGACTCACGCAGGAAGTGTCCCATACTATTATTACAAAAAAATCACGTTCTATGTTCTACTATCCCTTAAATATTTGTCTTATTTTGTTTTTATTATTTGTTGCTATAGCGGCAAAAGAAATACATCGTCTGTAAAACTTTTAACTGTGCAGCCAGACATACAGCCTGGTGACAGACGGACAGACAGCGGAGTCTCAGTAATAGGGTTCCGTTTTTACCCGGCTACAAAGAAAGGGTTGTTTTTCGCGCCTATCTTGTATGTTTGTAATTCCCTTTGAGTACGTAACCCTAAGAAAAATTAAGGAAAATAAACTAAACAAGAAAAATATGAAAACCAAAGACGATACTACAGAAAAATGTGCGTGTAATTAATCAAGTATGAACAAATGGCTTATTATGGGCACCTGTTAGTTCCCACCACTACAATGAGGGACGTGATCGATCATTAGCCCGGGGACCTCGGCTCGGGGGGACCGGTAGGTAGGAAAATGGTAGATACTACTAACTCGGCCTGGTATCGCATGTCTGTCCCTATCCTATCCTACTAATTTTATAAAGGTGAATGTTTATATAGGGTTATTGGTAACGAATTATGAAAGCGGTCGGGGGCTACTTTCTGACATCCCAAGGAACCATTTATGTTCTACGACTTTTGGAAATGCGAATATTTTTTCAAAAATGTTTATGTTAGGAAATTTTTCAAAAATAAGGTTTGCGGGGCGCAGAGGGCAATAACCCTAAGATTTCAATATTATTCTTCAGAAACTACTGAAACCAAGGGGTTATTGACCTCTGTACACGAATAACAGCTGATTTAAAAAAAAAACGTTTTTTTATTTTATTTCAAAAGTCGTAGAACAAAAGTAATTTCTTAGGATGTCAGGAAGTAGCTTCCGCTTTCATAATTCATTACCAATAACCCCGTATATGTGTGTGTGTTTGTTCGATCGACAAACAGAAACTAGAGATGGTCGACCAACAAAATCGGATAAGTACAAATATACATCGTATCAATATAATTTACCTACTGAAAATAACATCCGTAAGTAAGTAAGTAGGTACGTAAACCGCAATCGCAAAAGGATAGTTAAATCGTAAATAAATAAGTACCAGTACTTAGTACTAACATCTACTAACGACACGTTAGCTATGAATAGTTAATGTGGTCGCATCGAATACTGCTTCATGTAACATTTAGACGGAGATGGATTCGGGTAACGGGACGATTTCGTGTTATTAACGTTACGTACGGGGCAAAGAGTAAGTTGTTAATGTAGAGTAGGTAGTTCATAAGATTAATAATATAATTAATGAGGCGTATCTGCTTTGTCTCTCTTTAGCAGCATGTATTTGCACAAGAAGTGCTGGCTTGACGTTGTAAGATCGGATATGCGTGCAAATGGCCTCACTACGCGGGATGCCGAAGATGGTGCGAAGTGAAGACGTAAAAGTAGGAAAGCGGACCCCGGGCTCTCGAGAGGGATGCAACCGAAAACATCGCTCGGATGATGATGATGATTTGCCCCCCTGCATATGCCTCTCTAAGCTCCTTACACATAGTTCTATCACTGGTTCCGTCGTGTAATTTTATGTCATCGGACCATCTGGCGAGAGGCTTTTTAAGAGGATAGTCTCCATTCTCTTTCTCCATACAAACGTAGTTTAAATTTTCGTCCCTGGATAAAGACATTAGAGCAAATATGTTTATGCCATACAACTTATATCTGTCATGCATGACTATGCATCTACCTTTTTATTTTTTTCATTTTCTTATTTATTTATTTTTTATTATTATTTTAATTAGAAAATAAAAAAAATAAAAAGGTAGATGCATTGTCATGACAGATATAGGTTTTATGGCATAAACATATTTAGAAAATTTATTTTCAAGGAAAAATAGCATACAAAAATTTTCACTTGCGGCGAGGCTTGAACTCGCGTCTTTGGGTCAGTACCCCAACGTCTATACCAACTAGACTACGCAAGTCCATGCCTGTTGCCGTGAAAACTTCCAATGCTATATTCTCCTCTGATTGTTTACGATTAAGGCTCGTTAAAGCGCCATCTATCTAACGCTACAGGAACAACTTTCCAGTTGTTTACACCTGCGTCGCAATGGTTAACTTTACAGTTAACTCATTACTAACGTAAGATGTCGCTTTTTCCATTACTATAAATTTCTTTTAATTTTTGTATGTAGCTCAAGGCTATTTTATTTAGAAAAATTATTTTCAAGGAAAAATAGTATACAAAAATTTTCACTTGCGGCGAGGCTTGAACTCGCGTCTTTGGGTCAGTACCCCAACGTCTATACCAACTAGACTACGCAAGTCCATGCCTGTTGCCGTGAAAACTTCCAATGCTATATTCTCCTCTGATTGTTTACGATTAAGGGTTGGACCTCATCTGGCAGCACGGAATTGCCTTTTTCCGTCGCCCTTTCTCTTTTTGTCGCTTAGAACTGCCATTTGCTGGACCGAGACAGAAAGCATAATGCGATCGCCTCGAGGATTCCGCCGCGTGCTAAAGGCGAAAAAGGCGATTCCGTGCTGCCAGATGAGGTCCAACCCTAAGGCTCGTTAGCCTTGAGCTACATACAAAAATTAAAAGAAATTTATAAACATATTTGCTCTAATGTCTTTATCCAGGGAGGAAAATTTAAACTAATGTATGGAGAAAGAGAATGGAGACTATCCTCTTAAGTTTAGCAAAATTTTGCTTTTGCGTGTATGTTATGTACCTATGAATGTTTGTTCCTTCTCCTTTTCTGATTTTGATGAAGCTTGGTAAGTAGGTATACAGGTTCTATGAATAGCTATTTAGATTTTTTTTATTTTTTATTTACAAGTTAGTAGGTACCTAACTCCAAATTAGCTTTAAAAAGGTAAAAATCTGACATGGATCTTCGAAGTGATAAGCAGAAAAGCTTTTCTAGAACTTCCTGCTTCTTTTAATGCGGTTAAATACCTATTAGATCTATTCAATAAAATGCTTCCGAGGTCTGCTGTTTGCAGAACTACTAGTAAAATATTTTGTGAAAATAGAACAAAACCTACAGATATAACACAATAACAAATGATAATGATCAATTTAAATAGATAGATTAAATTTAAACTTTATACAGGGTGGTCCAACTAGTGACGTCAATAAACTTTTTTTAGATTCCTCACACCTGGGGGTATCCGAAGATAGTGTGAAGTGAGAGAATTTTCGACCTAGGAATTTTAAAATAAAATTTTTGCTATGATCCTCTAATGATAGACCAATAAAAATGATAGGGTAGATAGCTAATGAAGTAAGGAAGTCTTTGAAGTTGGTTTGGAAAAAAAATAATAGGCGAGTTTTTCTTTTAATTGCTCTTTAAAGTGTTTATAGCGTTTTGTCTACGCTCACTTTATGAAATACTTTTTATATTTGTAACAGTTTGGTTGGTGTTACGCGTTTCTTTTGTAACAGGAAACATGACCCAATTATTCAGTTCCACATTTGAAAAGAAATCAACCAATTATCTGAATTATTACAGTCAGTATGAGCAAATAGGTGTCAGTGATCGCATTTTAGTAGAAAATGAGAAAAAAGGCCAAAACTCCTAAACTACAAAAAATCGCAGAACATACATGGGGTATTTTCGGATATCCCCAGGTGTAAGGAATCTAAAAAAAGTTTATTGACGCCACTAGTTGGACCACCCTGTAAATTCAACTTTTATACAAAGAATAACTTGTAACTTAAGTGTCACAATGGGCTGTCTTAGCCCATTAACAAAATATCACATGTTATACTGAGTGTCCGTTCTGTGCATATTGTACCAATCTATGGCACTAATTGAGAACAAAATTTGATGGAGTACAAAATCTATAATTGCAAATGTTCGATAAACCGAACTAGGGAATTAATCGGAAATGGTTGTTAATGTCTAAATAATGAAATTATAAATTGGACTAGCAGTTGTTCTAGAATCAAAAATGCTCCCGTGTCAGGATTCGAATCCATGCCTCTCGCTTGCCGGGCAAGTGCGCTAACCATTACGCCACACGGAAACCTAACAGTTGTAGCTTCTGATGACCAAAGATATGGATGGATAATTGTTTCTTTGCTGGCATAATTATCTCTCCAGGAGTCATTTATTATAAGGAAAATTACAGATGCCAATGACTTTTCTTTAAGAAAATTGGATGTCCGCTGTTAACACGGCTCTTACAGTGATGGAAAACATCGTGAGAAATCCGACATGTCTTAGGACTCACCACGGTCCGAAGGCATGGGACATTCGCCAATCCGAAGTAGGCTCCCGTGGCGTCTTACTGCCTGACCCCTCTGAGAGTGGACCTACAGTGTTGAAGTAGGCTCCCGTGGCGTCTTACTGCCTGACCCCTCTGAGAGTGGACCTACAGTGTTGAAGTAGGCTCCCGTGGCGTCTTACTGCCTGACCCCTCTAAGAGTGGACCTACAGTGTTGAAGTAGGCTCCCGTGGCGTCTTACTGCCTGACCCCTCTGAGAGTGGACCTACAGTGTTGAAGTAGGCTCCCGTGGCGTCTTACTGCCTGACCCCTCTGAGAGTGGACCTACAGTGTTGAAGTAGGCTCCCGTGGCGTCTTACTGCCTGACCCCTCTAAGAGTGGACCTACAGTGTTGAAGTAGGCTCCCGTGGCGTCTTACTGCCTGACCCCTCTGAGAGTGGACCTACAGTGTTGAAGTAGGCTCCCGTGGCGTCTTACTGCCTGACCCCTCTGAGAGTGGACCTACAGTGTTGAAGTAGGCTCCCGTGGCGTCTTACTGCCTGACCCCTCTAAGAGTGGACCTACAGTGTTGAAGTAGGCTCCCGTGGCGTCTTACTGCCTGACCCCTCTGAGAGTGGACCTACAGTGTTGAAGTAGGCTCCCGTGGCGTCTTACTGCCTGACCCCTCTGAGAGTGGACCTACAGTGTTGAAGTAGGCTCCCGTGGCGTCTTACTGCCTGACCCCTCTAAGAGTGGACCTACAGTGTTGAAGTAGGCTCCCGTGGCGTCTTACTGCCTGACCCCTCTAAGAGTGGACCTACAGTGTTGAAGTAGGCTCCCGTGGCGTCTTACTGCCTGACCCCTCTAAGAGTGGACCTACAGTGTTGAAGTAGGCTCCCGTGGCGTCTTACTGCCTGACCCCTCTGAGAGTGGACCTACAGTGTTGAAGTAGGCTCCCGTGGCGTCTTACTGCCTGACCCCTCTAAGAGTGGACCTACAGTGTTGAAGTAGGCTCCCGTGGCGTCTTACTGCCTGACCCCTCTAAGAGTGGACCTACAGTGTTGAAGTAGGCTCCCGTGGCGTCTTACTGCCTGACCCCTCTAAGAGTGGACCTACAGTGTTGAAGTAGGCTCCCGTGGCGTCTTACTGCCTGACCCCTCTAAGAGTGGACCTACAGTGGGACCAATTAGCGGGCTAAGAAAAAAAAGTTTATGGACTTTTCTGATGTTAATAAACAAATTCTTCGGTTTTCGCGATGATGATTTTAGATTGAACTCATTTTTCGGTTTTAATCGCGTTATCTAATTATTTATTATTATAGTTACCGTCTTTCAACGCCATCTGCGTACGGTGTCCTCGATGGAGAGATGTTGTAGTCAAACGACAGCGCTGGTACGAAAGTAACTCACCTCGTAATCATTGTACCGGTTGTCTCTCTCCGCAGACTGGTACCTGTTCTTGGCGACGACATCTGCGTACGGAGTCCTCGATGGAGAGATGTTGTAGTCAAACGACGGCGCCGGCACGAACGGCCTGATAATACATTAATACACTTTTGTTAAATTTTAATTAGAATTGTATGATTATTTTTATGCACTTCTTGCTTTAGAACGGTGGATTGTATAGGAACAAAAATATCAATAGATCCGCTTGTGGAGCATCGTTGGTGGATCCTTATCACAGACCAGACCAGGCCGCACCACGCCTGCTGTGCGACTGATTGCGTCTCGCGGGACGACAGGCTTTATCAGACGCTACGGTTCCCACGACCTGTCCGTCTGGTCTGGCGCGGTCTGACCTGATAAAACACGGGCCGTGGGACCCCATCTTTAGTCGTCTCAAGGAAGACACGACTAAGGGACACCTTCTTGGACTTGGCGGACGCACTCCATGACCTCAGATATAAAAGACAGTTACCTATAGTCCTTGATCCTCGCCAAGAACCCGTGGAGCTGCGACTGAGAAGCGACTGTGTTGTTCAGCTCGCTCCTGGCTATCGACTCGGTGAGCGGTCTCGCGGTCACTATAAGCGGAGGCCTAGGGGGCGGGGGCGCGTCGTTCGGGAACACCACTGGACCTTGCCTTGCACATATATATACGGCTTATTACTAAAGAGTATAGAAGGTGCCACAAGTTTCAGTTTTAAAGGAAAAACTTTAGGGTTAGAAGGCAAATGGTCCTACCGCGCAAGTTCAAGCCGATGTCGACTCGCCGAAGAATTGAACTTTCATTGAATTCGAAGTCTCTGAGCTGCTGGTTTAAATGGCAGTTGACCGCACGTTTACAATAAATCGATGCATTGGCTTCAAGCACTGATCTGAATTATATGGACAGGAGGTCCCACACTGAATTTTTTGCCTATTTGTTTTGCGCCATGTTGCGCTGTTGTCGCGCGTTTCCTATTGAAAGTGATGGTGACCGTCCATGGAACTAATAGTTACGAAGACGGTCACCATCACTTCAACACCATCGCGACAACAGCGCAACATGGCGCAAAACAAGGCTGTTAATTGTCAAATCGGCATAAAGATCTAATGTCACTTTGTATGGTATAACAGCTCCAGTGTACTTGTAGTTTCATTTAAGTGGCTTCAAGCTAAGGCTGTTAATTGTCAAACATCTCGCGCGCAAATCATTCCCTTGCGCGGTGCCGATTTCTTGACATCGCAAGTCGACGTTTGCTTAAACTTGAGCGGAAGACCTACAGGACCCAATCGCCCCTTATCAAATTTGATAGTGGTCAACTAGACCAACGTTAGTTAAAGTAAATAGGGACCAAATGCATCTTTTCAAATACTTTATGCAAATACCTAAATTAAAAATAGTGTTTTTTATTTCCAAGAAAATGTTGTTTGTCCACTCCACTTACTTCGTAGGCTCAGCACCCTTCAAACTCTTCAGAAACTGTACAGCATCAAACGGATGGTGGTTGAAGTTCCTTGGGGCTAGCAGACTAGAGGGGGTGCTCACTTCTTGACTCCTCGCTCCGGTGACCAGTAGAAGCGTCAGGGTTTTGAGAATTAGGGGACATTTTAAGTACCACATGGTTTTTGATCTGGAATGAACACAATTTTAATGAAATGATTTATTGTCTGTAGATCTAGATACCTACCTATACCTATAATTAGTTAGATGGTATCTGCATATTACCTATCTTCTATCTATATCTATACTAATATTATAAAGAGAAAAGATTTGTATTTGTGTGTGCGTCTGTGTGTGTGTGCGCGCGTCTGTATGTTTGTTATGAATAAACTCAAAAACTACTGGACCGATTTCAAAAATTCTTTCACTATTAGAAAGCTACATTCACCCTGAGTAACATAGTTTTTAACACACTTTTGATCCCGATATTCCCACGGGCTCGGGACGCGGGTGAAACCGCGGGACGCAGCTAGTCGGGGAATATAGTTACCTATAACAACAAAAAGCGGTTAAAAAGGGCCTTAATACATTGCCTTAATGAAGTTTTGCCCATAAAGTGTGAGTAATTGTTTTTCACATGTATGTACCTATTTAGGTACATTGTTTTGTTTATAATAATAGGTTTCACCATAAAAATACCATCATTGTCTGCTCAGCTTTTAATTCTCACAACTTTGACCTTACTTACAGTTTTTACACCTCATTATAATAATAAAATGTAATTTCCACACATTTCGGTAAACACAACGTGGTAATGTAATTACTTAATTTAAATTAGTAATAAGAAATAAATAATCTGTTTCTATAAAATGCTTTGTCTTGGCCAGCAGCCGTTTAGATCATTTCAAAATTTGATGAAAAAGTCAAGTCTACCTACTCTTTCTTGATACAAACGTAGTTGACTGTTTTCTCCATGGATAACGACTTAAAATCTGCCATGACCATGCCCCTACGTTTTGTTTTGTTTTTTTTTTCGAATTAGAATAGAAATAAAATTGAGAAAAAAATGAAAATTAAAAAAATCTAAACGTGGTCATGGCTGTTACAGGACTTATGGCATAAACATATTTTTTCTAATATCTTTATCGACTACGTTTGTGAAGTTTGTATGGAGAAAAGAGTAGGTAGACTGTTCCCTTAATGATATTGATATTAAATTTTGTTTCCCTTTACACGAATTGCCTATCAGTTCATTGAGTCGTCCTTTCTATAGAGTGACAAGTTAACTAATTTAGTACTTAATAGAACAAATTAACTAACTAACAAACATAAATGTCTAAAAAGGAAACAAATGGAACTGTGTCGAATCTAAAATAGTAGATAGGTAATTGATTATAAATATTTAAATAGGTAGTAAAGTTTTTACATCCTACTAATATTATTTGAAAGTTTGTGTGTAAGTGAATAAGTGAACTAGTATGTTCTCCTTCACGCAAAAACTACTGAGCCGATTGCGATGAAACTTAGTATGCAGATAGCTGAAAATCCGGATTTAAACATGAGCTACTTTTTATCCCGATATTCCAGCAGGATCGGAAGTTACGCGGGTAACATCGAAAGGAGTAGCTAGTAAAGTCCTACTATAAAACATTATGTGACTTTATTACTCCTTCACTACTGAACCGATTGCGATGAAACTTCGGAATATACTTAGATATAGATGAGACCTAGAATAACATAACATAATAATATAGGCTACTTTTCATGCAAATGGCCTCACTATACGGGATGCCGAAGATCGTGCGAAGTGGAGACGTAAAAGTAGGAAAGCGGACCCCGGGCTCTCGAGAGGGATGCAACCGGGAACATCGTGAGCGGTGATGATAGCCTACTTTTTATCCCAGGATTTACGCGAGTAAGATCGAAGGGCTTCGCTAGTAAAGTAGGTATATACCTACATAAACTAAAGTAGGTATGTACCTATACATAAACCACAGCCTGCGATGTGATGTGGGACAAAAGGTGTTTGATGCAAATTGTAAAGTTTCTCACGCGGGAGGGTACAATGCGTTGCCATGGCTACTGATGCTGTATCTCTGATTGCCGAAACCGAAACTGATTTCGGAAGTTGTCGTGTACGCTCGGCTAACTTCGTTTTGCGTGTTTCCTTTTAACTTCGTTTAAGAATAATAAGAATGTTATTATTATTTTTTTATATTATATTAAACAAATGATTAGAACAAACTTAATATTATACTGTGTTTCCATTTCATGTACTAATAAATGCAGAATAATGGGTAATATGCACCAGATTCCAGTATTTTAAGAATTTTATACTTGATCACGTGAGTTTCGGTTTCGATTTCGGCCGGAAAACCAGTTTCGGTCGGACTCTAACAAAAATACATACCTATCTTTCCTCTTTAGTGTCGATGTAGATTAACGGGGTGGGTTTTCCTATAAAATCTGAAGTGGCTTAATACGGGACCAATCAACAAGGGGCCAATCCAACCGCTAGTATTACACTTGGATCTATGGCTGCATACGCCAGTGACATCGTTCCCACACAACAATAATGCAATCAAGTTATGTCAGTGTCTGTTTATACAGTTCTTTATGTGGTAATTTACTGTTATTTGTATATTGATTGCTACGAGTATTCGAGATGGATTTCATGGGTTTACCTACCCAGCGAAATCTTTAAAGCTTCTTCATCTTCTTTTCGTATAGTGGTGTGTCTCACGCAGTGTTAGAGTTGTCAGGTCGCCCTAAGGCCTCTAACTTGACCTAACGACTGCTATCAGAGATAACAACCGTGGAGAAAACATAATTATTTGCCACACACCCATCCAAGTAATTAACTTGCACGATCGTTCAAGATTGGCAGGTACAGATAGGCCAATGAAACCTAATAAATACACATATACTTACCCAAAAATATAACCGTGCATGTGTGTAGGTGTAGTCTGTTTTAGGTAAAGTGTCAGTGTAAGTGTCATCCCAATATACACGGGGGACACTGACACTGCAACTTTATCCATAGAGCCCACACCTACAGCACACATTATAATGAAATTTGTGCATCTGTGCTGCTGTATGAATACTAAGGTCACGTGACATTCTGAGCTGGAAGCATGTCACGGCTGAGGAGGAGCTCATTGGCCTAGCTGTTCCTGCCGATCTTAAGCGGTAGCGCGGGTTAAGCAACGCTTTACGTCATTACTTGGATGGGTGACCGATAATTTGTGTGGCAGAAATTCATTTTCTCGAGTTCCTCCGTGTTTCGGAAGGCACGTTAAGCAGTTGGTCCCGGTTGTTATCTCTGATAGCAGTCGTTAGGTAAAGTTAGAGGCCTTAGGGCGACCTGACAACTCTAACACTAGGTGAGACACACCACTAGTACACTAAAATAAGGAGAAGAATGTCACGGCTTCACAAAGACTTCAAAATTGCGTCAAGATTATGTATATTAAGTATGTAGATAAGTAAGTAAATAGGTATTTAATGAGATAATTATCTAGCTATATATATCTATGTTTCCATATTGTTTGTTTAGTAATTTCCCGTGAGAATGGGATTCGTTATTTACTCAATTGGTAGGCAAAAGGAGGGATTTGAATTGTTATTGACTAGATATTAGTTAGACAGAGGCCCTGTAGCCCCGGGTCTAGAAGAATATGGATACGGTAGCCCCGGGTCCATATTGGGTTGCATAAATTTAAGAGGCATAATGTAAGGTTGCATAACGTTTTTTGGCATACTCTTCTTTTCGCATAACGTTCATTTAGAATAAATCATTAGGCATAATTTAATTTCGCATAACTTCGTTTATAATAATGATATATTAGCATAAAATGTTCTTGCATAAATGTTTTTAGAATAACGATTACTAATCATAACATTTATTGGCATCTCACATTATGGCATAAAGATTACAAGTCATAAACATAAAAAACCATAATGTTAACAAATGTAAAATGAGTTAAAATTAATATCATATTAAAATTTAGAATATCATTTCATATTATGTAGTAGTTCACAAACTTTGCTATGAATTGCATATAAAATTCAATTTTGATACACCACACCTTGTTTATTTATAATATTAGGCGCTTTGGCGACCGATGCCGCGGCAGGCTCGCTTCGCTCGCTCGCCAAAGCGCTGTGCGTAATCATGTTCTAATATGAACCTAACCTATCCTAGTCGGGGTGCTCTGTATAGTTTTCTGCGTACTCCTAGTTTGGGTAAAACGCCCGTTAATATGACAGAATTCAGTGAATGAAGCTCTTTAAAACTTTTACTCTTCATTGATTGTTACAGACGATATAGCGACGTGGTTTGGTCAGTATTACGTATGGGGAAACGTAACTTCGCCACCAATCTTCTCACCTAAAGTTTGATTAAAGATGACTATTACCATTGTGTCTTTTCATTTGTTAAATAGACTTAGTCCAATTTATTATCATGTATGTTTATGACTTTAGCGGTTATGGATACCTCCATTATGCGTTTTGTGTTTTATGATAAATCATCTTTAGGCGTATAACAATTATGTCCTATACATTTATGCTGTTCAAAATTATGATAAAGAAGATTAGAGAAAGTTAACGTTATGCCAATGAAACCATTCTGCGATTATAACATTATGCCGATCACTATTTATGCGAGAAAACTTTATGCTGAAACTTTTATGCCAAACAACATTATGAAAAAAAAATTTATGCGATCGAAAGGGCACCCGGTAGCCCCTCCCTTTTAGTTTAAATGTTTCTTCTTTTAGTTTAAATGTTTCTTCTTTACAGCCTTTATCTACACTAATCTACACTAATATTATAAAGAGATTTGTATTTTTGTATGTGTGTTTGTATGTTTGTAATAAATAAACTCAAAAACTACTGGACCGATTTCAATAACTCTTTCACCATTAGAAAGCTATATTCACCCCGAGTAACATAGGCTACTTTTGATCCTGATATTCCCACGGGATCGGGACTCACGCGGGTGAAACGCGCGCGCGGTACGCAGCTAGTGGCAAATAAAGTTATTATTTTTACCCGACTGCGCGACGCAAAGAAGGGTTATTTAGTTCATAATTCAAATAAATAAAATTGTCAAAATCAAAATTCATAACTCGAGGTAGATAGCCAACCTACCTTGAACATTTTTATAAATATTTTGAAACATCTAACTCTCTTATTAAAGTTAATAATAAACGTGGAATATGCTCGGATTTAAACGGAAAGAAACAAAAACACAAATAGCGATCCCGAGTTACCTCCATCTAACGACTCCCCGCGACCGCTATACAATATCGTCGGTCCGCCGAGTAGGACAATCACAATAAAAAAATAAAAAAAATAGGCGGTTAATTTGTCCCACTGCAGGGCAAGGGCCTCCTCTTAAGACGTTAGGCAGTAAGACGCCACGGGAGCCTACTCTGGATTGGCGAATGTCCCATGCCTTCGGACTATGGTGAGTCCTAGGACATGTCGGTTTCCTCACGATGATTTCCTTCACCGTAAAAGCGATGTTATTAGCCCACATAACTTTCTTTAAAGAAAAAGACATTGGTCCGCGGTCGGCCTGAATTCGAAACCACGAAACGAAACGAAAGCACCGCGCACTGAACGTGCGTGCCTCGGAACGAAAGTCTAGGTAACACCGCTCTACTAATAAAAAAAACATCCAAAATAAAATTTAAAAAAAAGAAACCAACTTACATCAACATTATCAAACACAAATAAAAAACAATTAAAAAAAACCCAACTACCACTGAGAACACAAACTTCACAAGCAACCCTTCGAATAAAGCATACTAATTACACTGTAATAAAAAACAACAATTTAGTCCACAGTGAAACTAGGTTCAAAGGTTCAAGCACTAATGGTGGGTCTATGGAGTCGCTCAGATATTTATTGTGAGGCCTCTCTTTATTGTAGACCGAGCGGTCACTGCCGGAAAGTGTTTGAAAGAACGGATACTAGGAAAGGAATAAAAATAGACTTTATAAACATTAGAATAAGTAAGAAAAAAGAAAAAACGTGTGGCACTCAGTGCCGCGGTAAAGCTTATTACATAGCATTTTTTATCAACTTATGCAAATATAATTATTTATTTATTTTGTACCATGTTGCCATGGTACATGGTAACCATGGTGACCATGGCAACATGGTAGGCGGAGTGGGTTAGGTTTTATTTTCGTTACGGAATTTCATGATTCGGTGGTCGCGCTCAAAGCCCGCAATAAAAGCTATGCAATAGCTTAAAAAGTAGTGGCAGTTCTTCCAATTATTATATTTATTGATTATGCTCGGATATATTAATGACGTAAAAGCCTTACACCTGGGCATCAGTCAGGCCCAGAGGAAACAACGGGGTTTTTTTGTTTTGTTATTTTTTTATAAACGATCGGTGAGCCACTATCGTTTTTATCGGTTCTGGGCCCGTAAAAACCCTTTTGCCAAGACATCGCTGTCCGTCTGTCTGTTTGTTTGTCACCAAACTGTGATTTTTCTCATGAACCATTTTTGTTGCCTCTATATATATAACAACAGACACTAAAAACAGAAGAAAAAAAATATTTCTTTGGGGCATTATGCACAAATATTTTTATTTTAACCCTTCATGGAAGAGGCCGACTCGCGCTTGGATGGTTATTTAACGCATTGCTTTACAATGAACAATACATAAAACAACATTAACTAGAGTATGGGCACCTACATAAAAGAACATTGACCGCTCCACCTACAAGAAAGTTCGTCATTATTAGCTACAATAGAACCTTATCGCATTAAAGCGAGTGCTGTTACAGCTCTCAGCTTCCTCGGCATGACTTCCCAAACTTACTTCGATACAGTTCCAACTTGACAGCTTAAATAGTTTCTACTGTTCAAATGGCTTCAAAAATATGCTACAGTTTTGGCTTATGTAGCTTATTTTAATTCAATACTAGATTTGTCCCGTGGGAGGTCCCGTTCTAGGGAAATAATCCCTAGAAAATAAATTTGTCAAAATGGAAAAAATAATCAGAGGGAATGTAGGTATTCGACGCTATAGGTATTCCACTCTCGACTGCAATGCAGAAGGTTGCGGGTTCGACTCCCGACAACAGCAAGTATTTATGCTTGAAAATAAAAAATGTTTCTGGTCTGAGTGTCTCTATCTAGATTAATGTAAAATTTATATTAATGTAAAATTTTAAAAAAAAAAGTAGGTAAGTATAATATCCGTTATCTAGTCACCAGAACACAAGTTTAGTAGCTTTCCCCGGGGCTAGATGGTGCTGTGCGTTGTTCAGAGAATTCACAGAATCTATTCCACATTTTCAACCCGGTACCCTAAACTCCTGTGGCGTAGTAGTTAGACGCGGTAAAACGGTGAGCCTTAGGTCGCAGGTTTGAATTATGTTAAAAGCAGATCTTTGGAACTCCCTTTTTCAAATTATTTAATTTTACGTTAGGTAATAATAGATAGATACCTACATTTAAAATGGCCGCAGACTTTTAATCTGTAACTAGATAAGAAAGACCCTTAAAAACATCGTTCTAGAAAATAAACTTTCATATTTAAATGATGAGAACTTATTCTTATCTAAACGAAAGTTTATTTTCCAATTCTGTGATCTCAGTTCGGAATCTTTGTGCTCATTCAGTCGCCATTTTGGCAGTGCCGCTCGGGCTAAATCTAAACACTTAGCCCTCTCTCATTGCTGGAAGGTGGAGGCGCCTGGAAGCGATCGCTTTTAAGCAATAAGACCGCCCATGGTAGTACCTATTATGAGGACGACATCTGTAGCGCGTCGGGCACGACTACAATGCAGAAGGTTGCGGGTTCGATCCCCGGAAACAAGTATTTATCCCTAAAACTAAAGATTGGTTCTGGTCTGGGTGTCTGAATATATAAATATATATATATATATATATATATATATATATATATATATATATATATATATATATATCTATAATAAATTATGTAATGTATTTACAAATGAAAAATAAAATAAATAAATAAAGTTGAAGTCCTAGGACATGTTGGTTTCCTATAGGAAAATAAATAAATATAAGTAAGTAATATTCGTTGTCTAGTCACCGTCACACAAGCATAGTAGCTTACCACGGGGCTAGATGGCGCTGTGTGTTGTTCTGTTATAATAAGTTAAAAGTTTAATTTCGGTCCGTTTAGTTTTTACTTGCACCCGGTGATTATCTATTATTATTAATAGTTTAGTATCTATCTGTTTGAATTCTTTGTACCTACCTATTTCTTTTTAATTTTTATTACAAAAAAAGCATTCATCTATATACTCATCTGAGCGATGTTCCCGGTTGCACCCCTCTCGGAAGCCCGGGGTCATTTAAAATAATGCGTGTGGCGAGTGCGCTAACTACTGCGCCACACGAAAACCCACGTGACAAGGTGAACTAACGATTATGCTTCCTCGCTGTTTTGTTTACCGACTAAGGCTAGGTTTGGACGCCATCTACCTGTTCTGACTGGCTCGGGTGGTTAAGAGGACAGAGGATCTACTCTTTCTCCATACAAACTTAGTCGACTGTTTCCTCCCTGGATAAAGACATAAGCTCAAATATTTTTATGCCATTATACCTTTATCTGACTGCGGACATGACTATGACCCCTACATTTTGTTTTTTTTTTTCATTTTCTAATTAAAATAGAAATTAAATTCAGAAAAATTTGAAAATGAAAAAAATAAAACGTAGGTAGATTTGTAAATAAATCAACCATGACCATGGGCATGGTCATGGTTGATTTAGGACTTATGGCATAAACATATTTTTTCTAATATCTTTATCCAAGGAGGAAACAGTCGACTACGTTTGTAATTTGTAATGTTTGTATGGAGAAAAGAGTAGGTAGACTGTCCTCTTAACATTACAGTTAACGCCTCCGACATTTAGACGTCGTTCTATCTCCTATTGGATATTTCCTTTGGTTTTTATTGCTCAAAAAAACACCCCATACCTACCTACACTTATTTGAAAGTGACAGCTCTTTATTTACTTTTTTCTTTAAAATTGTCAGTTCTTTGTTTACATTTTTGATCTTAGTTTCTGAAATAGGGTATATTTTTTTTTTTTAAATGCTTTAAGCTTTATGTTTTTGCTTTATTTTTTTTTGCTTTGCTTTGCTTGCAAGTATGCTGGAATTGGTATACCATACAAAATGGCATTAGGTCTTTGTGCCGATTTGATTAGCGCCATGTTGCGCTGTTGTCGCGCGTTTTCATGGCGCAGATCAAATGGGCACAAAACTCAGTGCGCTATCACCTGTCCAGCGACTTGTACCATGGAGGTCAGTGTAAAAGACAAAGAAATTTTAACCTCCTTCTTATTCGGAAGTCGGTCAAAAACGGCCTCATTTCCTAATTCCCCGTCTCCAGGGAAGTCACGACGTGGTACAGAATTGTCTCTACAATGGATTCTCTTTGAAGCCTCGCGTTTCGTCACACAAATACGTCAATAGAAACAGTTTTACTCAATTATTGGAACAAATTGAGGAAATTTCCGCGGTTCGTCGTTATCCAATATTTTGTCTTATTTTATTATTTATTATTTATTTATTTATTTATTTTTAGGAGAACCAACAGCTGCTTAACAATATAACTTAAAAAAACTAAAAACCGGAGAGCCAATTAGAGGTTCCCACGAATAGAAATAACATACAAATAAAAGTAAAAATATAACAGAATAAAGTACAAATATAATTTTACTTACTATCATTGATTTTTCAGGTACAAATTTAGATAGAGCCCCAGTCGTTCAGGGTAGGTAACTTTGGACCACATGCAAAACAATTTCAATATAATAAATAGTACACAATAAAATGTAGGTATGTTCTATGGCATGTTCCCTGTTCTATACAGGGGTTCCCAAAGTAGGCGATAACGCCCCCTTGTGGGCGCTGCAGGCCTAAAGGGGGGCGGTAAGAGACCCAGAAAAAAATGGAGCCATTGTGTAGATAGAATGACCACAAAATACTGTTATTTAAGTGATCTTGTGGTATTGGCAATACCAATTGTATATAAAAAAATTTGCTGCTGGCTGGTACTTTGGCCAACGAAGAGGTACTATTGCTATACAAATAGGATTTTTTTGGGTACCACACGTAGGGATTAATTTTTGTATTTTTAATTTTATTTATTTTAGTGAATTTTGATGGTAAAAATAACTTATACAATATTTGTGAATTCTGAGATAGAGATAGAAATAGATAATATGGTCTAAAGTTATATTGATTTAGAGGTAACATTGGACCAAAGTTTTTTTCATCTTAAAAACTAATTTTATCACTATATTTTACTGTAGAAGTGGACCATATACTACTTGTACTATTTATGTATTTGTGGTATAGTAACATTATAATCTCACTTGTTAAAAAATCATGATTTTCCATCAAAACGTCTGACCGACATAAATCTAGGCCAACCTACTCCGGATTAAGTCCGCATTAAATCTAGACTTTTACTAACCGATTGTACAAAAGGAAGTAATTGCGTTGCGTCACTTCATTTCTATTGAAAGATGATCACGTTTGATTCCGTTACCAAGTCCGAGTCACGAACGAGACAGAATCTATTTTATTAAAAATAATTTTAATCTAATTTTTGACCGACCGAGCGTAGCGCAGGCGCTGTTAACAAATGTATTGAACCTAGGCAACACTGATGGAAGCTCTATCTATACCCATAGCTTGGTACTAAGTTGGCATCGCAGAACGATATAATACCTTAAAATCGATGTAGATGGCACAGTACACAGTAGTTCCTTTGGTGTATTGTGTAGATGGCGTGGAAAAACCATAAACACACCGACTAATTTATGTAGATTGCCATGTTATCCAAAGTCTCCGAACATTGGAGTTTATTTCCTATTGATTTTGTAATAAATTTAATGATTTGTTAATTGACTATATAAAATATGTATAATTTAAGAAATTAACCGTTATGTTATACAATAGCTGCAAGTAAATATAATATTTGATATTTGAAAAGAAGAAAAAACAGCGGACTATCTGGACCAATTTAAATTTACTATGAAATATGAAGTTTATGTTAATGGCAACACGGGAAAGTCTTAATAGTCCGGGCGGCGGCTGCAAAATATCAACCTCATCGAATAACTGAAAAATATCACTTTCCACGAAAAAAAGACCTAAACAAAATAAGAAAAAAATTGGTCTGCCGGGGTACAGCTTGGGGGTCCTTCGCAGTGAATTAAAATATGGTCCACCTCGGACCATCATTTTATCTCATGTGGCGAACGAAACCTTCTTCTTGGCTTTAGAATTAATTAATAGAGTCTAAAAAATCATGTCGTCCGAGACCGGTGTTGGAGGGTTCCGCAGACCAACCAATTTTACGAGTCCGGTCGGGAGGTCCATTTTACCTCAGTAACCGAGTTACCGGATGAAACTAAGTTTTTCTAGTGGCTAAAATTATGCTCTTTAAATATAAGTTGGTCTGCCATCTCGCAACCTGGTAGTTGACCGACATCCACGATCTTTGTGCGAGAGCGCAGTTCTGTGTTTCGGATTTTGTCCATTAATTTGACACTCAAAATACTGCGCTCCATCGCTCGCTGGCAAACCCCGAGGCTGGTCTTCTGTGAGTACGTGTCTTGTCCGGGTTGGTTCCGGACGAGAATAGGCCAACCCCAACTCTTCATACTAGGGTGTCGTAGAAGGCGACTGATGGTTCTCACGTATTTTCTTCACGCACATTTTCTAAGGACTTGCTTTAGAGAAATGTATGGAAAAGACAGATTCGAATTTTGAAAACTCTTTGCACACTAGCGTGCAAAATTCACACAGAAATCTGCGTGCAAAACGATTTTTTCCGAAGTTGTGAGGTGAGAAGTATATGTAAAACTGGGTTCTCTTCTCACGGTGCGAGATATCACGAGATAATGAATGATACTTCTAGTCTAAGGTAGCTTGAATATCTCGTATCACTAAACCAGAGCCCTTCACTACGCTCAGAGTTCAATATGACTCCTTTGACATGAGGCATGACTTAGTATCTCGGTTATATACCATGAAATGTTCATAAAAAATATTTTTCCTCAATTAAATACGCTGTTCACAATATATTCAATATTTTTACTATAAAAACATTTAATATTCTGTAACACCTCTGTGTAAATCGTTTAGCTAGTTATCTAGCTTAAAGATTTATTTATGATAAAAACTGCTAGTCCTATCACTGTAATACCTAAAGGTGAAACTATTTTTTTTTAATTATTTATTGCAATATTTATATAGGTCAATATTTATATAGATAGTAAGTTCTTAAAATTAAATGAATCTAGTAAGATTAGGTACATTTTTTACTAAAATAACAGAAATGCTATCTGTTATAGGTAGGTATATATTATTTCTTACTAGGAATAAATGAATTCGCAAACAAATCTATTTTAATTTAACTCTTTACATTCCTCCCTAGAAATAGGTATTTCGATCTGATTTAAAATCAAGATTTTTTACATTTGAAATAGAAAAAATCTTGAAAAATCAAGAAAAAATATTAATGGTTAAAACTGAACTTTCGAAGGTCGGTTGTAGCGACGCTGATAAGAGGTGGTTTTGGGATAAACTCGGCGAGGTCCTTGGGGCTATCTCGTTGTCACAGGGAATCGTTTTGGGTGGTGATCTGCACGGTCATGTGGGTGAAATGGGGGTGGAATTTGAACGTGTTCATGGAGGCTACGGATATTATGAGGAAGGGAAAAAAATCCTACGTAGGTACGTGTGCCATTGCCGACCTGGAACTCGTGAACATACCTTTCTAGAACCTTTTGAATTATTTAATTCGGACATTTCATTCAAAAGATATTGGTGTATGTAGGTACCTATTGGTTCCCGACATATTTTTTCAACTTAATTAAAAAATAATATTAGGGGTTCCTACGTCAAGTTAGTACTGTTGTTTGTACCTTTATTATTCCTTATTGGAATCACTCTTAACTCTTACTAAAGGGCGCCAAGGAGATATTTGCACACGGGCGCTACATGAGCTAGAGACGCCCCTGGTCACACTATAATAAAATAAATTATTTTATTATAGTAGTTACCTACCTATCAGTTTGAACCGAACTTAAAACAAAATGTTCAGAGTTGCGTGTTCATAAGTGGTCGGACTGCAAAAACTACCGCGAGCGAGATGGCAGACCAACTTATGTTTAGAGAGCATAATTTTAGCCACTAGAAAAACTTAGTTTCATCCGGTAACTCGATGAGGTAAAATGGACCTCCCGACCGGACTCGTAAAATTGGTTGGTCTGCGGAACCCTCCAACACCGGTCTTGATTTTTTAGACTCTATTAATTAATTCTAAAGCCAAGAATAATGTTTCGTTCAGTAACCACATGAAATAAAATGATGATCCGAAGTGGACCATATTTTAATTCACTGCGAAGGACCCCCCAAGCAGTACCCCGGCAGACCAATTTTTTTCTTATTTATTTTAGGTCTTCTTTTCGTGGAAAGTGATATTTTTCAGTTATTCGATGAGGTTGATATTTTGCAGCCGCCGCCCGGACTATATCATGGCATGTTGGTTGAATAGTTTGTGTTGAAGAATTATCTTCAATTATCTTGGAAAAACTTATGTTTTCTCCGTTATTACGTTGAGTTGCGTGAACTTTGTTGCTCCGCATTAGTGTTGGTGTATTTTGGAAGCGAAAAATTGACTCTTTGTGTTGTTTATTTTTAAGTGAATATATTGTTTGTGTTGTGAACTTATTTCAATATGGCTTACGTTTATAGAAAATGTGAAAAGCAAAGATAATTTAATGCCTGGCAAAGTGCCGGGCATTAAATTATCTCGGTTTCCTAAACCTGGAAGAAGAAATGCTTTGCGGTAAGTTCTGTTTATACCTACTAACCTAAAAAGTCAGAATCACGATATCTTTGCACCTCCTACGAACCCTAGAAATAGAAAATAACTATATAACGTACATACCCTTACCCATGTATTGTAAATTATTGCAAATTTAAACATAGATAGGTACGTATTTCGTTTTTCAGCTGTGAAATGTGGACAAAATGTTGCTTTCCCAATCCCCCTTTGTCATCTCCGGATTTCCAACCAAAGTTGTTGTAAAGTAGCCGTATTGTTGTATCTATACCTTAATTTTTATCCCTAAGTTTGTAAGAAAAGTTATTTTTATTTTACAGGATCAGCATTTAATGAATATAATGGGCACAAGTTCATCTCATTCGACGGTTCACGTTAATTCGCAGCCGGGACCGTCCATCTTTGGGAAATTTACAACTACCTACCGCATTGCTAAACCATAAGGTAAGTTTGTACTACATTGAAAAAAAAAATGATTTCCTTCTCTCGATATACCAGGTAGGTAAACTTATTCACCTGTTCTGTTTATACCTACTAACCTAAAAAGTCAGAATCACGATATCTTTGCACCTCCTACGAACCCTAGAAATAGAAAATAACTATATAACGTACATACCCTTACCCATGTATTGTAAATTATTGCAAATTTAAACATAGATAGGTACGTATTTCGTTTTTCAGCTGTGAAATGTGGACAAAATGTTGCTTTCCCAATCCCCCTTTGTCATCTCCGGATTTCCAACCAAAGTTGTTGTAAAGTAGCCGTATTGTTGTATCTATACCTTAATTTTTATCCCTAAGTTTGTAAGAAAAGTTATTTTTATTTTACAGGATCAGCATTTAATGAATATAATGGGCACAAGTTCATCTCATTCGACGGTTCACGTTAATTCGCAGCCGGGACCGTCCATCTTTGGGAAATTTACAACTACCTACCGCATTGCTAAACCATAAGGTAAGTTTGTACTACATTGAAAAAAAAAATGATTTCCTTCTCTCGATATACCAGGTAGGTAAACTTATTCACCTGTTCTGTTTATACCTACTAACCTAAAAAGTCAGAATCACGATATCTTTGCACCTCCTACGAACCCTAGAAATAGAAAATAACTATATAACGTACATACCCTTACCCATGTATTGTAAATTATTGCAAATTTAAACATAGATAGGTACGTATTTCGTTTTTCAGCTGTGAAATGTGGACAAAATGTTGCTTTCCCAATCCCCCTTTGTCATCTCCGGATTTCCAACCAAAGTTGTTGTAAAGTAGCCGTATTGTTGTATCTATACCTTAATTTTTATCCCTAAGTTTGTAAGAAAAGTTATTTTTATTTTCCAGGATCAGCATTTAATGAATATAATGGGCACAAGTTCATCTCATTCGACGGTTCACGTTAATTCGCAGCCGGGACCGTCCATCTTTGGGAAATTTACAACTACCTACCGCATTGCTAAACCATAAGGTAAGTTTGTACTACATTGAAAAAAAAAATGATTTCCTTCTCTCGATATACCAGGTAGGTAAACTTATTCACCTGTTCTGTTTATACCTACTAACCTAAAAAGTCAGAATCACGATATCTTTGCACCTCCTACGAACCCTAGAAATAGAAAATAACTATATAACGTACATACCCTTACCCATGTATTGTAAATTATTGCAAATTTAAACATAGATAGGTACGTATTTCGTTTTTCAGCTGTGAAATGTGGACAAAATGTTGCTTTCCCAATCCCCCTTTGTCATCTCCGGATTTCCAACCAAAGTTGTTGTAAAGTAGCCGTATTGTTGTATCTATACCTTAATTTTTATCCCTAAGTTTGTAAGAAAAGTTATTTTTACTTTCCAGGATCAGCATTTAATGAATATAATGGGCACAAGTTCATCTCATTCGACGGTTCACGTTAATTCCCAGCCGGGACCGTCCATCTTTGGGAAATTTACAACTACCTACCGCATTGCTAAACCATAAGGTAAGTTTGTACTACATTGAAAAAAAAAAATGATTTCCTTCTCTCGATATACCAGGTAGGTAAACTTATTCACCCTTCGTACTTGAACACTTATGTTTTACGACTTTTTGAAATTCAGACTTTTTTTAAATTTAAAAGTATACATAAAGGTTTTTTTGTCAAGACTGAAAACCGTTGTTATTAAAAGTATAGGCAATTAATGTTTGTTGTTACTATTACTCAATAATAATAATAATAGGTAATCTTGGGAAATCTGCCTCAAGTAGTGAGTTTGTCATCCCTAGCTATCAACCTATAATACTAAGTTTCATCACAATTGGTTCAGTAGTATTACATAGGTATACGTGGAGATGTAACAAAC
This sequence comes from Idaea biselata, assembly GCA_958496205.1. Classification (NCBI taxonomy): domain Eukaryota; kingdom Metazoa; phylum Arthropoda; class Insecta; order Lepidoptera; family Geometridae; genus Idaea; species Idaea biselata. The sequence continues at coordinate 45,167,388 of OY292395.1, forward strand.
ATAAACATATTCATACACAGGATTACGGATTTTCACATTTATCATATTAATAGGATAAACTAACAAAACTGGTCATAACACCTATGAAATAATAATTATTATATGAAATATTTTACAGGATCTACTAAATGTGTAGACCAGGGCCGGGCCACTACAACCAGGGCCGTTCGCTGCAGGACCATCAAGTAAGCAAACTACCTATATTTATGCTTAGATTAAAACAAAAACTTGAGAGGTGTCAAGGGACACCTGGATGGAACGAAATTCCTTATAACTATAGCAAAAAGTGTCGTTACAACTTTTGGTCTTAATTTTTTCCGTCTAGCCCCCTTTCGCAACGCGCGATAAGGAACTTCGTTCCAAAAACTAAAGATACGGTACCTAGTCACGGCAAATGAGACGATTAAACTGCATCTAGCTGACGCACTAGCCTCAGTTGTATGTCGAACCGTTGCCGCGTGAGCAAGTGCTGTCTCACTGCGATTATCTTTTTGAAATACATCAGAATGCCTTCTTGCTCGTTTTACAAATGCCTGAATCATTCAGGGAAACACAAAAAAAACATTTTACACATAATTTTACTCAAATAATAAAATAAAATGTATAGTAAAAATACCTATATTTAAAGACAAATGTTTTTAAATACAATAATTATGTGAAAGTGCATATAGGTGTTTCTAACTCATTTTTCAAATACGCAATGTTAGAATAATATGCCGTATCTACTCTTGTTTGTTTTCATCTAAGTATTTATGATCGGTTATTAACAATTAGCCGTGTAGCCCCGGAATAGAATAGGGTTACCCCATCTCATCCCGTGGGTATCGTAAAAGGCGACTGAGGGATCGGAGGGAGAAAAGCAAACCTTAAGTTCTCCCCGCGCGGTGACGGATAAACTGCTTGATCCCTAAAAGGGTTGGTGTCAGGCAAGCGGCCGGCCGTAAAAACATTGCTAAATCTAATTGCAGAAGGTAGGTATGGTCAATGATGACTTACCGACCGCGCCGACCCCAAATAAAAAAAAAAACAATGAAGGGTTTAGCGGACCCCGGGGTCCCGAGAGGGATGCAATCGGGAACATCGCTCGGATGAGAAGAATTAACAATAATACATCAGCACAATTGGTTCGTATACATAGGCGAGGTAACAAACATAACCATATTCACACACAGGATTACGGACTTTCGCATTTATTATATTAATAGGATAAAGTAACAAATTGGTCATATTACACCTATGAAACAATAATTTTATGTGAAATATTTTACAGGATCAACTAAATGTTAAGACATCTCAACCAGGGTCGTCCGCTGCAGTTGAAGTTCTGGACCATCAGGAGATAACGATTTATTTGTGATAGGAACTGCTAGTCCTATTAATTTAATACCTAAAGGTGAAACTGTCTGTGTAAGTCTCACACAAAACCGCTGAACCGGTTTTTTAAATGATTTATTTCAATATTTATTTGAATAGGTCAATATTTATATAGGTAGCAGATCTTAAAATCTAAAATTAATGTTATGATATTGAATTTCTGTTATTTGAGTTAAAAATGTAATCTTACTATTAGGAATAAATGAATTCGCAAACAAATCTATTTTAACTCTTTACATTCCCTTCTAGAAATAGGTATTTCGATCCGGTTTAAAATCAAGATTTTTTCTAATAGAAATTACATATCAATAGAACAATAATTATTCTATTGAAATGTAATTTCTTTCTGAATTTCCATTAGAAAAAATCTTGATTTTAAACCAGATCGAAATACCTATTTCTAGAGATTATTAATTGAACTGAACTTTCGAAGGTTCCCGCCAAAAATGCTTGTTGCCAAAATGCTTTGCTAGGCCACGAGATGGCGCTGTAATAAAAAAAAGCAATATAATTTTGTATACATCCATTTCGTATGGTGTCGACATTCTTCTCCGCTAGGAGTATAAGTGTTCGGTGGCGTAGCGAGCGAAGTGTCTCTGCTTCAAGTCTGGCAAAATTTGCTTTTCGTATGTAGGTATACATATTACGTCAAAGTCAAGTGCAAGTATTTATGCTTAAAAAATAAATATTTGTTTCCGTTCTGGGTGTTTTCTGTGTATTATATGTATGTATTTACAAAAAAAAAGGTATAACATGTAGTATATCCGTTTTCTAGTACCCATAGCACAAGCCTAGTGCTTAGTTTGGGGCTAGATTGCGTTGTGTGTAACGTCGGGCAATATTTATTTATTTATTAGACCATAAAGTGTAACCTCCTCACACTTGGTTCCATCCATTACCCATTATCGCTTGATAGGTGTCATTTAGGTATTAAACGTGACCTAGACTACTAGGTTAGGTACTAAGATCTAGCAGTTTGGGATCACGCCAAATTCGTAATGTACGAGCCGTTTGGTGGTACGGTAGTCTCTACTCTTATAGCTGCGTCCCGCGGTTTCACCCGCGTAAACCCCGATACCGTGGGAATATCAAGATCTAAAGTATGTTACTACGTTACTCAGGGTGAATGTAGCTTTCTAATGGTTAAAGAATTGTTGAAATCGGTCCAGTAGTTTTTAGTTTACTCATTACAAAAATACAAATCTTTCCTCTGTTTAATATTAGTGTAGATTAATAAACGTGGAGTAAGGTCGGAGTAGTGAAAACAACAAACACGGAACCCTAATATGAACATTGGACCAACCAATCCGTGAACGCAACGCGAACGTTAAAATTTTATTAACCACCGGTGCCAGTCTATCACTCCATCACTGGATGGCGCCAGTGGTAAAATGTATCGCGGTGTCGTTGCGTCAAAAATCACGTTTGTTGTCTAGGAGCCCCCCTTAAATATTTGTTTTTAGTATTTGTTGTTATAGCGGCAACAGAAATACATCACCTGTGAAAATTTCAATTGTCTAGCTATCACGGTTCATGAGATAAAGACAGGAAGACTGACGGACAGCGGAGTCTTTGTAAGAGGGTACCTACGGAACCCTAAAAATATTGTTAGTAGTGATTCTCCATCAAAACCAAGCGAGTGAAATATACGAAGTGCAAATAATATGTTCTGTGAATATCGAGCAACTGGCAAACTCTTATTTTTGTTTAGTTCAGAATATCTACAATATTTCATAGGGTTCACACTACACCACTTTGTATTTAGAGAAAAAAAAAACAATAATTTTGGAACGAAGTTCCTTATCGCGCGTTGCGAAAGGGAGCTAGACGGAAAAAATTAAGACCAAAAGTTGTAACGGATACACTTATTTCTTTTTTGCTTGGAACTTCGATCCATCCGGGTGTCCCTTGACACCTCTCAAGTTTTTTTTAAATGTTACTCATTTAATACCTACCTACCTAAATACTTTTATAAGTATTTTTGTTTTCAAATTGCTCTCGCCAGATTTACTAGAAATATTTTCAAGGAAGTTTAATACCAATATTATATTTTGATGTGAAACATCTAGGTATAGGTGCGGGTAAACTTAAAAATTCACGTGGCGACACAGGCCTCGCTACGCTATAATTTTGACGATGTATTTTTTTTACTACAAAAAAAATCTATTAAAATCATTTTCCGGTTTTAAATTCCGGCTTTTATTATTTTTGGCATCAATTCTCAACGATTCGACATCTTTACAGATCAGAAACAGAAGAAATATCTTAAATCCATTTTGTTCCAAAATGCCATGCTCCCTGCGGGACTTAAAAGAGGACAGTTTGCCTACTCTCTCTCCATACAAACGTAGTCGACAGCTTCCTTGGCACAGTTGGTAGACTTTTCTCTCTTCGCCAACGGTGGCAACCCTACACCCCATATGTTGACACACAAAATGTAACAACGTCTCTACGCCACCCTACTTTGCTTAAGCGTGAATATGCGACTGTCATTTCACGCGAGGACTTGTTTGTCTGTCACATGGGTTTGACTTCCACGTTCTGTTATGATAGCTATAAAGTTTGGAAACCGTTGGGTTTCATGTAGAGCCGGGGGCACAAGTTTGAGAGCCTGTCATATTTGGGTTTTGTGGTATTTTGTTGTGAATTTTGTCCTATTTGTTTGTATTTTATAAATGTGTGACATTTGACGGCCTCTGTAGCGCGACGGGTACAGGCTCGACAGCAGGGTAGAAGGATGCGGGTTCGATTCCCGCCGAATGCAAGTATTTAAGATTAGTAATAAAGCGGGAACTGCTGCCGACAAGCCGCTATGCAACTTGGCAGAAAATTATGTTAGATATTGTTTTTAAGTGTTTGTAATAAATAAATAAATAAAAAAAGCTTAAAAATAAATATTTGTTTCTGGTCTGGGTGTTGTCTATGCATCATATTATGTATGTATTTAGAAGAAAAAACCCACAGTGCAAGCCTAGTGCTTAGCTTGGGGCTAGATTGCGCTGTGTGAACGTCGTGAAATTATTTATTTATTTACCTTAAGCTGAACGTCGTCGACCAACTAAACTAAGTTAGTTCAGCTTAGCTCCGCATAGTCGAGCTAGTTTTTCATAAATATGTTACCACCGCAAACTATACACCACACGTATGCTAAGTTTTGTGACTTATGGGACCACAGAGTGGGACCTACAACAAACCGTAGCAGACGTGTGAGAAAGGAGGTGGTTCGATCATATTTGTCGGAATGTCTTTGTGTACATTTTTTGAACTAAGATTCTGAGACTGAGTATTATATTATGGTATTGAGTAGTTTTGGCTCCGTATCCCTGGGTACTACAATAGTGTGAGATGGGAGTGAGTTGTTTATCTTTATCCTTCTACTCATAATATCGTGGTAGCCATAATGAGTGGACAATAAATATGTGGAGTAGGAGAAGCCAGTAACAATTTGCAAATAAATACATTTAAAAAAAATACAACTAGTGATGGCACTAGTCAGGAAAGCCGACTAGTCGGTATGTACCGACTACAGACTAAATTGTGCCGAACAATGAATGATTTATTAGATTAGTAGTACAGTTCGAAGGTGGTCAGAAAATCTTAAAAAAAAACTTGTCACAACCAGGGCACCTAAAATGTTTCAAATGCGCTCAGTTCTGTTCTACTTTTATTATTTATTTTATTTTATTTTATTTTATTTTATTTGGAAAACATAGAGTGAACAATATCTAAGTAATAAGAAGTTAAAAACTAAACACCATTTACACATTTTCGCATATAACGTTTAACGTTATAACATTTTCGCATTATCGTAAACGATTCAACCACTTTCTTACGGATTATAGTCATTTGCCGACTAGTCGGCAAAAACCATAGTCGGCCCATCTCTAATTACACCCGGTTTCAGAACTTACTCCTTTTTTGGAAGGCGTTTTAAAGTATTAGATCAATGCTAATTATTTTTTTCGTATAGTGGTATGTCTCACCTTGTGTTATTGGAGTAGTTAGGTCGGTTTTGTTTGCTATTAGAGATAACAACCGGGACCAACTATTTAAAGTGCCTCCCGAAGCAGGCAGGAGTATGAAAAAAAAAATGTCACACACCGACACACAGTCTTTGTTATAGAAATTAATAAAATCGATAGGTATCGAAATTAAAAAATCCTCCACGACAAAAAAGCACTATCTAACAAACATAGAATGCAAACACACAAGGCCTGAACAAGGCGCAAAATACGTCAAGAACTTAGAGAAATACAGCTATCTCGTACTTTATCTCTTAAGTAACTGATAAGATAAGTATGCAAATGATAAATAATTAAATAGTTTTGAAGTAATTCGACTCCATGATATTTCTGTTCAACGCAATGCAGGCAAATTACAGTAAAGGCGTTACGCGTTACAGAAAGGTTCTGAAATGGCCGACTGATAGCACAATGTTATCTATCAGTACAGGGCACGTATTCTATTACTAGATCGACTCAACACCGCGGAGGATCGTTAGATGTTTTTCGAAAACGTTTTACCTAATAATTTTTGGAAATTTGCAGTTCCACTAAAGCTGCTAAAGTGTTAGTACCTAATTTCTTGCTAACACTTGAGTAACAGTAGTAACAACCAACAGTTGCTGAATCGTTTCCGGGAAAAACTAACGCTCCTGACGCAATGTTGAAACGATTTCGTAATAGAATACTTGGCCAGACAAGTCAAATGAAAATTAAAACCAGTGCAAAACATGGACTTTAGCGTTGTTACCAAACCTTGTGAAAAAGTAATTGTAAATAACTGCCATTTACAATGACTCCTTCGACTGGACTATTATAGTCTACACTTCTTTACTAATCTTTTAATATTATAAAGAGGTAACGTTGGTAACAATTATGTATGTATGTATGTATTTTCCGGGTAATCTCTGAAACTACTAAACCGATTACAAAAAATCTTCACCAATAGGAAGCTACATTATCGAGGAGTAACATAGGCTAGGTACTTTTCGTCCCGATATTCCCACGGGTTTGAGACTTACGCGGGTGAAACCGCGGGGCGCAGCTAGTTTATAATATTTGACACTGGCTACTTTCCAAATGGCCATAATCGGTTCATAACCATAAAAAACCTCTAAGCTCGGGGTTTTCATAAATTCTTTCACCAAATCTCTATTCGTAATTTCGTAGGTTCAACGAACAAAGATTTCGGATATTCATTTTTCCGTTAAACAGGTAGGTACCTACTAGCAAACAAAATACAGAGAAAGAAGTAGGTTTTTTTTCAATCTAGGTATTTGGTTAAGACAAGGACATTGGAAAAGCGTGCGGAGCCTAAACTTAGAAAACGTTGATACCTACACGCTACTCTACGCTAGCGGTACCAATAAATAAATACAAAGATAAAGTAACATAACAATTCCTTTTTAGAACAATTCGAATTCCCGCTCAAAACGACACAATTTTGTTTTCAAAATGGCGGTCGTAAACTGTAGTGTACCTCGTCGTGAAGGCGGTAGTTCACCGGGACGCCATCCATGGCCACCATCGAATCAAGGTACAGTCAGCAACTTTACTGCCTGCCCACTAGGGCATGAATCCCGCGATCCCGGGATATCGTAATCCCGGGATCTCGGACGCAAAAGTTCGATATTATAATCCCGGGATTGAGTGATCCGATATCGAGATTTGAGCAATTTACTATTTAGGTATAAATTAAGGTTTTTAGCTATATTTTTCCTCATGGAAAGATTGAATGGAACTATTAAAATTAAACCCAAATTAGTCTACACCTGAGGAAGAGATCTGTAAAGATTTAGAAGCGTAGGGAATTGGTAAAATGTTAAAAACAATAAAAGTAACGTGATTCATTGCAATTTTTAAGAAAAGTTTCTGCTAACATCATTTAAGTGGTGCGCCTAGAATTTGGAGCGAAAGTTTAGACACTTTCGGGTTTAGGCTATTTGTCTGTATTTGTATATATTTCCAAAATGATGGGGTGGACGGCCCTCGGGGTAACTTATTTACGTAATGAAACCACTAGAGTCTTAAATATATTAAATATTTTAGATTTATTTTTTTTAGATTTGTATTAAATTCGCCTTTTTAACGATATCTAAAATCCCAGTATCAATCCCGGGATCCCGGGATTGAGCTCTTAATATCGATATCACCCCGGGATTGAAAACCTTCCGATATTGCATGCCCTACTGCTCACCGTAAGGTCTAATTTCGCTTGCAAGGTAAATTTAGTTTCACTTAGTAAATATACCCACGACTTTACTGTTAATTCTTACCTACCTAGCGTCTGCTAGCATGCGACACACAACTAAACGCTTAATTTGACTTGATATTTATAGATATGCCTACATCAATGTGTGTATAATATGCTTATTCCACGCTCGGTTTAAACGATTCTTTCGGCTAACTGGGTAGCCACTTTTCTTGTTGATAGTACATTGAAGCTTCATGGAGAGCATCTAAAATTACCTCTGCTGTAAATACTTTTCGGTAAAAAAAAATTATGCGTTTGGGAGTAACGATACCAAAAACATATACACAGACTCATACATAATAGTGAGTACTACCTACTATTTTTCCGTCAGGGGCTAAAAATATGTAATACATACTTAGTTGTAACAATGTGGGTACTTTCAGACAGGCAGTTGTTTAGGAGATTTTACTGTGGTTTCGGAACGCGCCCTCCGATGAGAAGAAACCACAAGAAACTCATTGGTTTTTTTTTAATTTAACACCCCGAACCGTTGCGCGTTGCTTACGTCGCGATGCTTACGTCCCATCGCTCTTGCCACGCTGTCCCGGTGAGACACGGCCGTGAGTGCTCATTTACGTACCTTCCACGGCAATCCTTAGACATTTTACTTTAACGTGCTAACCATTGTTGGGTATTATTATTTACTTTTTACGGGAAAATTGAAAAACTTCGGTTATTAATGAAGTCCTTCGTTTTTATGAAGCGAACGATACCAGAATTCCGTCGTGTAGATTATTTTTAGGGTTCCGTATCTCAATAGGTAAAAAAGGATACTTATAAGAAGAGTTTTTGTCCGTAAATCCTTCCTTTTTTTCCACTAACTATTCCAAAATCATTCCAAACATTAGAATAGTAGGTAAAAGTCTTGTTTAATACATTTAACAATAACAAATAGTCAAGTCGTTTCTAGAAATAAGTCGCATCTTGTCGCATCCTTTGTCGCGATGATTGACGAGGGTTTACCCTGCAACCTCTACGGCCAACTCACAAACTCTCACTACGAACTCAATGGGGGCGCTGGCTTCTATACTAATCCGAAGAAGCAATCGAATATCAACCTTGCGTATTCGGATTAAGAGACAAATAAAATTAGTACCAATTTCCGCCGCTTGCAGATAAATTATTGTGAAGTTTGACTGTTACAAAGTTACTACGAACTTTATTGAGGGCGCTAGTGTCGTTGCCGGTTTGACGGTTCAAGCGAATTTGAACTTTAAGTTGAGGTATTTAGTTGTAGGGAATTTTAGTACCGTTTTTGGCCACGTTTCGAGATATTCTTGTCAGGCTGTGAACTTTGAACAATGTGACGATTCAAATATTAGTTTTGGTTTCGACCGCGACGGGTATTGAACACCCTCTCTGACCTTACTGTCTAATTTCGATCTCTGGTTTTTAGGGTTCCGTACCCAAAGGGTAAAAACGGGACCCTATTACTGATACTTCGCTGTCTGTCCGTCCGTCTGTCTGTCGCCATCACAAAGCTGTATCTCATGAACCGAAATAGCTAGACGGTTAAAAAATTTACAGAAGAATTATTTCGGTAGCCGCTACAACAACAAATACTAAAAATAAAACAAAACAAATATTTATGAGGGGCTCCCATACAACAAACGTGATTCAGGGACAGAAAAACGATACCGCGATGTATTTTAACTACTAGCACCATCTAGTAATAGACTTGCGCTGGTAGTAAAATAAATTTAAACGTTTGCGTTGCGTTCACGGATTAGTTCGTCCACGGTTCATTTTCGGGTTCCGTACCCAATTGTGATAGTGGTTATTGTAAAGTCTATTATTGAACAAATTGTGCCAGATTTAGTCATAATTTTCAATAGGTGTATTGACTGTGGTGTATTTCCTGATCTAATGAAATTAAGTAAAATTACTCCCTTATTTAAATCGGGTAGTACGTCAGATCCCACTAATTTTAGACCAATTTCTGTACTACCATCACTTAGTAAAATCTTTGAAAAAATTATTTTAAACCAACTTTTAAAACATTTTCATGATAATAATATTCTCCACCATAAACAGTTCGGTTTCAGTAAGGGACGTTCAACTACTGATGCAGGTATTGCATTACTTCAAAGTATATATAAAGCCTGGGAGGAGTCACACGATGCCTATGGGGTGTTCTGTGACTTATCCAAGGCATTTGATTGCGTTAAACATGATACATTGATCATGAAACTACATCACTATGGTATTAAAGATAGCGCTCTGGATCTTATTTCCTCCTATTTGAGCAATAGGGTTCAGTGTGTCGATGTCAACGGAAAACGATCCCCCGGCTCTCCTGTAACAATGGGGGTTCCTCAAGGATCCATATTAGGACCATTCCTGTTTTTAGTTTATATTAATGACCTACCTTACCTAGTAAGGGACAAACATGAGATAGTATTGTTTGCAGATGATACCTCATTGGTATTTAAAGTTAAAAGACGCCAATTGAATATAGACGACGTGAACAATGCTCTCTCTAAAATAGTATATTGGTTCAATACCAATAATCTTTTACTGAATGGATCCAAAACAAAATGTATTAAATTCACACTTCCTAATGTTAAACATGTCAAAACTGTAGTGAAAATTAATAACGAGGAAGTCGAAAAGGTTGAGAAGACTGTCTTTCTAGGTATAACTCTAGACTCTAAGCTTCAATGGGGCCCACATGTGGAAGCTTTGTCCGCTAGACTAAGTTCTGCAGCTTACGCTGTTAAGAAAATTCGTGAATTCACAGATATTAAGACTGCCCGCCTGGTCTATTTCGGCTACTTCCACAGCATTATGTCATATGGCATCCTGCTGTGGGGGTGTGCTGCAGATATTAAGGATATCTTCATTTTACAGAAGAGAGCGGTTCGAGCTATCTACGGGTTGGGCCCTAGAGAATCACTTAGAGAAAAATTTAAAGAAATAAATATTTTAACAGTATATTCACAATATATTTACGAAAATCTTTTATACGTCCATAAAAATAAGGACAAGCTTGTTAAAAATCGGGACATACATTTATTTAATTTAAGAAATAAAGATGATCTAACTGTGCCCTGGAGTAGGCTCCAGAAAATAAACAGGTCCTTCTCTAGCTCATCTATGCTCTACTATAATAAGTTACCCAAGAATGTGTGTGACATGTCCATTAATAAATTTAAAACATATATTAAAAGCAAACAGTACAGGATGGCATACTATAATACATCGGATTATATTAACGATAAAAATCCATGGAAATGAATACTTTATTGAAAGACGGGGACAGACAGGGGCACGGTCGCGTTCGCGAATGCTTGGTTCGTTCGGCTCGGTTCGGTTCGTCCTGGGGCGTATTCATGGAGTTCTGTGGTAAAGTAGCAGGATAAGTTATGGAAAGGAGTAAATAGATGGTTCTACCTACGAATTTTATAATAAAATTCTAGAGTGTAGGAAAGGAATGCAAGGCTGGCACCACAGAACTCTGATGGTGGGTCCCGGGGCGGTTTGGGCGGTGTTGGGCGGGTTGTGTGTTTGTGGATGAGATAGTGTTTTAAGTAAATAATTTTTTTTATGTTTATTATTTTGTATATTATAACTTATTTGAACAGATAGACAGACAGACAGAGTTACTTTCGCTCTTGTAATGCTAGTAAGGATTATTATAGCAAGTATGGATTATTGCTCCAGTTCCACTTTTCTTCAATAATATTATATATGCGACAATGTAAATCACATGATTACTGCAAAAAAAAAATATACAAAAAAAAAACCCCATGAGTTTCTTGTGTCTTCTTCTCATGTCATGGAGGTCGCGATCCGAAGACATAGTAGAGTAGATTAAATAAAAAAAAAATGACATGTCAAAGAGATATCTTGCTAATATCCGAATGAATAAACGTACTTTGATTTTTTTTTTTTTTGGTTCAGAACCTTTCGTGCGCGAATTCAACTCGCACTTGGCCGGTTTTTTCCTTGGCCGAACCTTACAGTAAATATGACATCAGAAGGAAGACAGTTGTAAACAGACACTGCGGTAACGTTACCGCAAACTCAATGATGCTGTTCTTTGACGTTTTAACGGGACAGTCTACCTACTCTTTTCTCCGACAGCGACGCCTCAGTACCTAATAGGGTATAGAACCGGGAAATCCTGGTACCGAAAATCCCGGGATTTCCCGGTTCTTTTGCTGTTTAAGAGAACCGGGAAATCCCGGTAATAAAAATCTGAGAACCGGGATTTTAGGAAAAATATATTTCGTGTGATGGAAAGCAAAAATAATGTACTTTTTAGTATTTTTTTTCGGTTCTTTCTTAGGCTGGTACCGAAAATCCCGGTTCTCATAAAAGTTCCCGGTTCTCGATACCCTAGTACCTAATAAGGTCCTGGTCCCTTTGGGTACAAAACTCTAAAAAAGAAAATCGATGATAGATAGATAGATAGTTTTCTTCTGTTTTTGCGATGTTACATTGAAATTAAAGACATTTTTCATTTTAGAAGGTACCTGTAAAGGTCTCGAAACGTTGAGCGTTGTAACAATCCACGCGATTCAAACCGAAAAATGTCTTTAATTTTGATGATAGATCATAAGTAAATCTATTATCTATTATTTATTATGAAGCGGAAGAGTTTGTTTGGTTGTTTGTTTGAACGCGCTAATCTCTGGAACCGCGCTCGCGCTGGTCCGATTTGAAAAATTCAGTGTTGGATAGTCCATTTATTGAGCAATTTATTTTATACAAAATTAATTTATTGAGCACGGGACTTACGCGGGTGAAACCGCGGGACGCAGCTAGTAGGTAGATACTTCAGTCGATAGTCCCGGGTGTCCCTAACTATCGAGAGTACTACACAGTACACAATGTACGGAACCCGGCAATTATGCAAACTGCAGCCGTCTCTGCGCTTCGCTTATTTGTTGAATGAACTCAAATGCTTTCTAAAGATCGATTTAGTGATGGGACAATTACTTGGATTCAGTTAATTATCTATATCGATATATTTGACGCTTCTGCTACATGTTCCCGTTTACCTGTTGTAGCTGGGCTGGGCCCTCCGGTTCTGAATAGTGCGGGTTAAGCAACGCCTGGCGCGGTCATTACTTCGATGTGTGACATATAATGTGCGAGGCCAAGCATTTTCTCGAGCTCACTGCTTCGGAAGGCAAGTTGAGCAGTTGGTCCCGGTTGTTATCTCTGATAGCAGTCGTTTGGTCAATTTAGAGGCTTTAGTTAGGGTGACCTGAAAAAATTGTAGGTGAGACCCACCAGCCAACCACTATACAAAAAGAAGACGAAGAAGACTTACCGATAATTCGTGTCATTTATTTTCCACATTAGCTTATTTCAGATCATTTTGTAAATTTAAGCTCTCTTCTATCAGCGGCTTAGGCTGTGCGTTAATCCATCAGTCAGTCAGTCAGAAAGACAGGACCAATCCTTTTATACAAATTTAAGATATTCTATAATTTATTTTTACAAATACGTATAAATTCTATTTACTTATGACATTTTTGTCTATTATCTTAAAATCTTCAATGCAGTATCATAAATCATAATAGAACTTACCTATTTCTAAATTATACTATTTCAACGTCAACACGTCATACAACTAAAACAATGAAAATACAATACCTATTAACAACAATATATTAATAATATTTAACAATTCAATACAAATGATACTTATTCTTATTATATTCTCGTATGAATGTATCGATATCTCTCGCCCATCCCTACCAATCTCATCATAGAGTCCACGCATTGGAATCGACTGCTTTGGCCGCGACTCTATTGTGTTCGTTATCTCGATACTTCTCGAATAATCAGTTTTGTAAGACGAGTACCTACTGTGTCGAATCGCGAACCGTTGCGAGTGGCTGTTTCTTCAGACTTTCTATCGATAACTGGGGAAGTATCGATAAGTATTGTGTGGAAGTAACGACATCACTATTTTTTGTTGATTCATTTTGTTTAGAGAGTTTGAGAGGTTAGGTTGGTAGATCATTGGTAATGTTGGGGGTCTAACATAAAGCACGCTCACATAGGAGATCCTCCTTTTGTAGCTGCAGTATCCTCATGTCAACATGGACACATCGACGCGCTACGACTTAGACCAGTCTCTCTCATCCGAGCGATGTTCCCGGTTGCATCCCTCTCGGGAGCCCGAGGTCCGCTAAACCCCAAATTAATTAGGGGTCGGTGCAATAGGTAAGTCGTCATTGACCATACCTTCTGCTAATAGATTTGGCAATATTTTTACGGCCGGCCGCCTGCCTGACACCAACCCTTCTAGGGACCACGCAGTTTATCCGCCACCGCGCGGGGAGAACTTAATTTTTGCTAGACCTTTCCAAATCCCTTAATCGTCTTTTACGACACCCGTGGCAAGAGATAGGGTAACCCTATTCTATGCCGGGGCCACACGGCGTGCTACGACTTAGACCAGTAGTTAGTGGTAAGTCACGGCCGAAGCCTCTCATCATTAGGAGTGCTGCTATCGAGAGTGCTAGATATTTATAACTATTTGTTTACAAGCTGCACCCCGCGGTTTCACCCGCGTATGTCGTGCTCCAATTTTATTTTCGTGAAACTATATTGTAAACCAGGTTAAATTCTCGGCCTAATAGGTCTTTTCCCAGATTCAGAGATTGAATTATAGGTATACCGACTGGGTCTTATAACCTGGCGGGTTAAAAATAAAGTTCAAAAAGATATTTGAATATGGTGTCTACTTTTATCTCGTTTCATTAGAAGTATTATTAAATGGATTTTTTTGTGATTTTTACCACTGTTTACGCTTGCTGTTGTGGTTTTGAAAATTATAAGGAAATTATAAGTCAGTATCTGGCAACCCTAACTACACCACAATACAGTTTCGTGAAAATAGTGACATCTAACATTTGACGTAGAAACTACCTAGTACCAAAGCACGTCATAGTTTCAAAATAAGTTCGAGCTGAAAAGCCTGTGGGTACAATGCTGGGTATTTCAAAGTTTGTAACAGCGGCATCTTCATCGTCAATTAGTATTTAGGTCGTGTAGCAAAAAAAGCGCCATCTGTTAGCTAGGATCTTACAAATAAATAATAACATTATTTTAAAATAGATGGCGCTAGTAAAAGTTTACACATTAGCAACCGTAGTCATCAAGCAAAGTTAACAATAGCATTGCTAGCAGTCGCTAGTTAAAGTATTCATTAAAAAATATCCAACCTTCTTTATTCTAAACTGGATTATTACAAATTATTTATTATTGTATTAGATTAGATTATTATATTAGATTGTTTTCCCGCGCCAAAAAGATCCGCACGTGCTCTATTGCTATAATTATCATAATGATTATCGACTTTAACCCTTTAATTCGCAGTGATAATCCTCAGCAACTTCATTTTAAAAAAAATATATTTCTTTTCGTTTAAATATTCCCGCGGTTGTGTTGTGTTTAATCTATAGTAAAAACAAAACGCAACTCGAAAAAAAATTGAAGACGTCAGTGTGCGACTTTTGCCGTCTCTTTTTCGCAAAATGGCGTCAAGAACACCTGTGCTGCGCGGAATTAAGGTAATTAATATTAGATTTTGTTTGATTCAATTAGAAATTCTGCAATCAAATACCGTAAACATTTTCATAAATATCATTTTTAGTTGTATGTGTATAAATTGTAAAGTTTTAAATGCACATTTCCAAGTTATAAACATGTAAATTACTATGTTGCTTGTCATCAACACTGTGGACTCCTCAAGGAACTACTGAGTTTTTGGTATGTTGCTCACAAGCAACGCTGCGCTTTTGCTTGCAAACTTAAGGAAATTTCCGATGTTGCCTATTATCAACACTGCACGATAAGTAGTAAATTCATAAAATGATTTAATTTTGACATATTTTATTATAATAATAATAATAATACGCCCCCTAAAACCCAACCACACGCCCTGATCGACCACCTGATCATCGTAGGGGGCGGGCAACATATACATATAATTACTGGATGGCTAACGTGGCAATGGTAACCCATCAACAATGGAGACGAGAAGTAAAGGTAAACGTTTAGGACCGCTTCCCGGGGGCGATCGCCGGGGCACGCCTGGAGCCGATGCTGGGCGTTCCAGCATACGAACCATCGGTGGTAGAGAGTTGAGACGGCGGGCTCCTACCGGGTCACCCGAACAAAGTGACAGCCGACCATCACCCTCATCCCCATCATCCACTAAATCTCTTTTCTCTTCTATTCCTTCTTCTCCACCTTCTTATCTAAAACCTGTCACTAAACCATCTTCCGTTTCTTCTTCAACTCGCTCCCATACAAAATCACTAACCGAAAACGTTGCGCAGTCGTCGGCATCAACTGTCGATTTTACAGCGCCCGTTGAGGTTAAACGTACGCGTCAAAGATGGACCAAAGAAATGAATACCTTTATCCTGCGTACATACTATATTTTAACTTCATTAGAAAAAGACACCATTTCTTACTTAGCAGATTTACATAACAAATTTTGTGAGCGATTCCCAGATGTAGATGTTAGCAGACAACGAATAGGAGACCAACGTAGAGCCATAGAACGTAGTAAATTACTAAATACATCAGAAATAGCTACAATTAAGAAAGAAGCAGAAGAATATTTAAATAGTTTAGTTAAAGAAAGACCTAACACAACAGTTACAAATATATCACTTACACAAACATCGCAGCATCAAACACCAACAATCTTAAATACAGGACAGAGAATGCGGTGGAGTACAGAATTAAATGAAGAAATTATTAGAGGGTATTATAAAATAACAGCAATTGAAACCAACAAAACCGCATATAGAAAACTCCTTCACCAACATTTCATAACTAAATTTCCCCATCTTTCCCACGTTACAGAACAAAGAATTGCAGACCAAAGACGTTTAATTATGAACAATAAACTAATTGATGCTAACCGGTTAGAACAAATAAAATTAGAAGTTAGTAACAGTAACCCCATAATAGCCGAAACAATCAATAGTCAGAATTTAACATTAAATGATACAGCATCCACCACAAATAATAATATAGAAAACCCATCCGATATCCTAATTACAGAAACTATTCAACAAGAACAAATCCCAGAGAATATAGATCAGGACAATTTGAATATAGAGAGCACATTTAATGAAGCCTTAAATTATTTTAAAAGCACTGACCCGATGAATAGACCTTTCATACCTAAACAAAAAACCTCTAGAAAATTAGCGCAAATAATAAATTACATAAATAAAAACATTCTTCCCTTACATATCAATAGCGACACTTCTTTTGAAACACATCAGATGGTTTTATACACAGCAGCATGGTCAGCGGCAAAATCAAATGGTACCAGACTAATTATACCTCCACCGCCACCAAATATAGAACCACATAATAGAATTCATAAACCAAATTGGCAAAAGAGACTTGAAAGTAGAATCAGCAAATTAAGAAGGTATATAGGCAAAGTTACACATTACATAAATGGAAGTAGAAGCAGAACACTAACAAACGAAGTAAATTTTATTTTACAACAATACAGACAGCACACAATACATGAAGAACCAAACACACAGCTTTCCCAATTTCTAGATACCCTCAAACAAAAACTATCAGTCTATAATAGCCGATTTAAAAGATATTTAGCCTGTACAGTTAGAAAAACTCAAAATAACCAGTTTAGTAATAGCGAAAGAAAATTTTATCAAAATCTTAGACATCAGACCACAAACGAAACTCAAAGAAACATGGACAACACGGGCACCCAATTACCGAATTCTACTGAACTGAAACAGTTTTGGGCTGGAATTTGGGAACATCCGATCACTCACAACGAAGAAGCACAGTGGATTCGAGAAGAACAAATAACTCATGAAGCTACTGAACCGATGAAGTTTGAAAATATACCGATGCAAACTTTTCAGTCTGTTCTCAAAAACCTACATAACTGGAAAGCGCCCGGCCCAGACAATATCCACAACTATTGGTACAAGAAGTTTACATATATTCAACCTTATTTATATCACCATATTAATAATTTCATTCAGAACCCTAAACAAATGCCTGCCTATATTACAGCCGGTATCACTTACATGTTGCCAAAAGATCCAAAAGATACAATCAACCCTGCCAAATACAGACCTATTACTTGTTTGCAAACCGTTTATAAAATCATAACTGCTTGTATATCTCATTCCATATACAATCACCTACAATCACATTCCATACTGAAAGAACAACAGAAAGGATCTAGAAAGTTAAGTCAAGGATGTAAGGAACAGCTTACCATAGATTCTGTTATTTTAAAACAAGTACAACAAAAGAAAAAAGACCTGTATACCTCATATATTGATTATAAAAAAGCCTTCGACTCCGTTCCGCACTCATGGTTAATAAAGATTCTTGAAATTTACAAAATACATCCTCAAATCATAACATTTCTCAAACAAGCTATATCAACTTGGACCACAAAATTAAAACTTACCCTAAACGCTAAGACCATCGAAACAGATAATATTCAAATTAAACGTGGTATTTTTCAAGGTGACACATTTAGCCCACTGTGGTTCTGTCTTGCTTTGAACCCCTTATCTAACATCTTAAATTCAACGGATTCCGGCTACATATTGCACAATAACTCTAACGAATCACAAAATAATACTTCACTCGATTTACATAAGTTTAAACTAAACCATTTACTGTTTATGGATGACATTAAATTATATTCAAGTACAGAGAAAGAATTAGAAAAATTATTAGAATTAACTGAAATGTTTTCACGGGACATAAAAATGGACTTTGGTATTGAAAAATGCAAAATCAACGCAATCAAAGCAGGACAGAATTATAATATGCACTACCAACTACAATCTGGCAATACAATAGAACCATTAGAGGAAAACGAAACATACAAATATTTAGGATACAATCAAGCGAAGTACATATTAGAAAAAGAAACCAAAACCAAACTTAAAAAACAATTTCAACATAGACTTAATAGTATCTTGAAAACCCATTTAACTTCAAAAAACCTTGTCAAAGCCATTAATACTTTCGCAATACCCATACTCACATATTCTTTTGGAATCATTAAATGGAATAAACACGACCTAAAACAACTACAACGTAAAATAAACACTACAATGACTAAATTCAGAAAACACCACCCTCGGGCTTGTGTACAGCGCCAAACGTTACCCCGATCTGAAGGAGGCCGAGGAATAATTGACATCCATAATCTACATAGTAAACAACTTACAAATCTCAGAAACTATTTTCATAAAAAAGCCGACATTTCAACTCTACATACAGCAATAACCCAAAACGATAAAAAGCTCACACCTCTAAACCTTAGCAACTGTAATACCCAACACTTAGAAAACCAAATAACACAAGAAACAAAAATAAATGAATGGACCCGTAAGGCTTTGCATGGAAGGCATCGCCACGATTTAAGCCAAAATAATGTCGATAAAGTTGCATCGAACGCCTGGCTAACTCGTGGCGAGCTCTTCCCGGAGACCGAAGGTTTCCTTATCGCGATCCAAGACCAAGTAATAGAGACCAGAAATTACCAAAAATATATCATTAAAAACCGCAACCTACCAACAGATTTATGTCGCCGCTGCAATAGCACTTCAGAGACAATACAGCACATTACAGGAGCGTGCCGGGCAATAGTACAGACCGATTACAAATACAGACACGATCAGGTAGCCAATATTATACATCAACAATTAGCTTTAAAACATAAGTTATTACCGCACAATATCGCAAAACCTTACTATAAATACACCCCTGACACCATTTTAGAAAATTCTACCCACAAATTATATTATGACAGAGCAATACTTACAGATAGGACGATACATTACAATAGACCAGATATCACATTAATAGATAAATCAAACAAGACTGCGTTACTCATAGATATAGCTGTACCCAATACCCATAACATTCAAAACACTATAACAGAAAAGCTCACCAAATATTTAGAACTAAAAGACGAAATTATGCGTATGTGGAAACTTCGCAGTGTCACAATAGTCCCTATTGTTCTCTCAACTACCGGTGTTATACCTAAGCAGCTGACCCAATCGTTAAATACACTTAATTTGCCTAGTTTTACAATAATTAATTTACAGAAAGCCGTAATTTTGAATACATGTAGGATTGTCAGAAAATTTTTACAAGTAGAGTCACAAAACAATCTTATTCACTTGGCTTAGGCCCGTGAAGAAGATTTTAAATAACCGGTGAATAGCCGAGCAAAAGAAAATATAAAAAGAAAATAATAATACTAACAAATAACAAATATGTGTATAGCAATATAGATTGAACTAATAGCTTAATACTAAACTAATAAAAAACGATGATTTTTTTTAAAGCAGTTGTCAGCTATGGTTTGTCTTTTTTGATTTTATTGTTTTACTTTGCGAATGCTTTGTTTGCTATGTTTTGGTGCGGTTTTGCATGGTTTTTGTTTTGCTTGCTTCAGATTAGGCCAAAATGGCAACGCACTCGTACCATACTGGCACTTATCCCTCCCGAAAATGCACCTTCATCAGACAGCAGTAGTTCCTCCGAAGATGAAAATGTTATAATCCAGGACCCTAACCAACTATCTGACGACGACAATGTCACCTATTGCAGTTCCGAGCCAAGATCATACCCTTCTTCTCTAAATAATCTCAACATTTATAGTAGTTCTGATAATGAAGATCCTTCTCTTGCCATGGCAAACAACCCCGTGCTATTTGATGAAGATAATATCCCCTTGTCACCTATTATAAATGAAATGTTTCCTGCTCATCTACCGCAACAACAGCTCCCTATGTTGAATTCCGTTTCATCTATTTTGTCACCCATTATCAATACTTCACCAGCTTCTACAACTCGTTCCAAAAGGAATGCAAGACCTGCGCCTACAGTTTTGACTAAACGAACCAAGAAGTTTATCAGAAAACCACTCAACTTTGAATGGACGACCAGAAAATTTAAACATGCGGCTACTGTAGAATTACCTCAATATAATCCTCCTTTTGATGCCAGCCTCAAATCGCCGTTAGATTATTTTCAATTTTTTTTTTCAGAAGATATTTTAGATCTCATTACAGACAATACAAATTTATATTCCGTCCAAACTAATGTTACAAATAGCATAAATATTACTAAAGATGATATTAGAGACTTTATTGCAATAACACTAATGATGGGAGTTGTTAAAATGCCAGCTTATCGGGATTACTGGAGCCAATCGTTAAAATTTTCTCAAATCGCAGATGTGATGACATTAAAGAAATATGAGAGGATCCGAAGATATCTACACTTTGTAGATAATAATGACATGAACAATGATCGCTATTTTAAGGTGAGACCCATTATGGAGCGAATACGCCAAAATTGTTTGCATCTGGAAGAAGAGGGCCGCTACAGCATAGATGAGATGATGGTGCCATATAAAGGAACCAGGGCAGGAAGCCGACGGCAATATCTACCAAAAAAACCCAAAAAGTGGGGCTTCAAGATATTTGTTCGCGCCGGAGTTTCTGGTCTTGTGTATGATTTTATACCATATGCTGGTGACGACACATTTCGGGGACATTCATTTACAGAATACGAAAATAGCCTGGGTCTAGGAGCAAAAACTGTAATCGCTCTTTGCAAAACCATTAGAAACAAACCTTGCACCGTTTATTTCGACAACTTCTTTACATCGTTAGAATTGATTCATTATTTGCGAGATGAGTTTGGCATTTTTAGTCTCGGAACGGTAAGGAGTAACCGCCTTAGAGGGTGTCAAACCAAGTTGCTGACTGACAAAGCTTTAGAAAAAAAAGGCAGAGGCGCAAGCCAGCAATTGGTTTGCAATAAAAATAAATTAGCAGTAGTGAAATGGTTTGACAATAAAGCTGTTACTCTTGCTAGCTCCTTTGTGGATTCATTCCCAAAAGAGAAAATTAAGCGGTACTCAAAAGATACGAAGACAAGAGTAGATGTCGATTGTCCACAGATTGTAAAACACTATAACGCCCACATGGGCGGTGTAGATTTAGCGGACATGTTAATTTCTTTGTACCGCTCTAACTTAAAAACGAAAAGATGGTACATGGCTATCTTCTCCCAGGCTATTGATATTTGCGTCAATAATGCATGGCTGATGTATCGAAGGGATCGCCCTCAAGAAAAAAAGAGGTTGACGTTAAAAAAGTTCAGAATTCAATTGATAAAAGAAGTTTTACAAAAAAGTAGGAGTCGTCATGAGGATTTGGCTATAGCTGACGTTGCGGCTGCTAAAATAAAGAATCCGACGACTGTCAGACCTCCAGATTCCATTCGGTATGACAATGTTGGTCATTTACCGACGTTTGTCACGAAAGGTAGATGTCAATTTTGCAAGAAAGGGTACACCTGTATATTTTGTGCCAAGTGTAAACTGAGGTTATGTTTGATAGAAAAAAGAAATTGTTTTCTTAACTACCATGTTAATAATTAATAAAAACATTCCATTTTTATTGTAGTAAGCGTTTTTGGTTAAGATTTTTTTGTTTTATGACTTCTTTTTTAACTTTTTTTTACATTTCTGTGTAATTCTAAGAATCTGAGTAATGTACAATGTTGATTTTGAGCAACATAATAATTGCTTTATATGTGTTAGAATGATGGGCAATGTTGATTCTCGTCAACATATGTTTTCCAGAAAAGTATATAATATAGATTTTTTTTAACATTTTTACATGGCTTTTTGTACCCCCAGAAACCACCCCAACACAAAAAAAACACAAAATTTTAACATTTTTTTCCCTGCGCATTAAAGGGTTAATAATAAAAATTCAGGCAGCGCAGATGACCATTATACAAAATTGTACCAACGCCATCTATTACTTTTATTTCAAACTAAAAACTTCTTTAAGTTAAAATACTAATTGAAGTTCTTACCCTGTTGCGACGAAAGGCAAATATCAAAGTCACTACATATTATTTGTCACTGTCAAAAAACTGTTTTTGTTTTATGATTTTTTTTTGTTTACTTTTCTCCTCACTCTCAGCCAGAAACAGAATCATCGTAATTCGTAAAAATAAATGAAGAAAACCGTAGAAAATGTCCAATTTCGAATCACAACCATTAAAAATATACATACAAGACATTTACCGCGCCACTCGTACAGGAAACAAGTACATTTACGAGTTATTTAATCTAACCTTCAAAAACATAATGATACACGGCGTTATAACTTCTATCTACAATGTACAAGATAAAACCACAAACTTGGAACTCAGCGACCCTACAGGATCAGTACAAGTCTTCTACAACACTCCTAGAACTAATGCTACAATAAAAACCTACATGATGGACAATTTAAACTATAATTTCGCAAAAGCTAGCAAATTTGGTGATGTAAATATTATCATTATGTCTAAGTTAATGGATAGAATAAAGGAAAACAAGCTAGATCTTAAGGTTGGTGAAACATTATCTGTAATAGGGGATATTTTTCTCGATGAGAGAGGCTTACGGATGATTTCCGCTTTTAATTGTGTTCAAACTTCAATAGAAAGAGATATTGTGTGGTTAGAAGAATTGAGATATTTGTATGAGAAATATTATCTAAGAGAAACTATTAATAACAATGTTATTAGCTAACAAACTGTCACAGAGATGAAGATCCTGTGCTGGATGTGTGGAGCGACATGATAAGATTGCATCTGCAAATACCAATCTGAGCAGCCTTCTCCGAGACTTTGCAGATTGCAAGAATGTCGCTTACGCTGATATGATCATGTATCGCAAAAACCAGCTAATTATGTAGGAAACAAATGTCTTGCTATGGTGTCTCTGCCTCAATCCGGCTCCAGCAGATTGTGAAGACCCGAGAAGTGCTCAGCTGACTTGACGTCTAGAGGCCTGATATTTGTGCAAATGGCCTCACTACACGGGATGCAAAAGATCATGTAAAGTGGCAACCTAAGAGCTGTTTATAAAGAGGAATATTCTCTGTTTTAACAACTGGCTGTTTTGTTTTGCATGTAACTCAAACTTGAGCATTGTAATAAATGTTTATTTTGGAGCAGTAAAATATATGTTTATTGTACCCTTGTACTACCTTCTAATCTAACTAACATAGCCAATAACAATGTACTTTGTGACTTAAATAAGAATGGGATTTTTATTATTTCATTCATCTTCCCAGAGCTCTAGATTTATCTAGTAATTTCAACAGGCTTGTTCACTAAAAATATCCCACTCATAATCTATTGATAGGTAATGAATGAGATTACAAACTCTGATTGATATTTTATAATTCAATCCTATGATTCAATCTATAATTAAAAAAACGGGGCAAGTGCGACACTCGCGCATAAAGGGTTCCGTACCACTATCACAATTGGATACGGAACCCTAAAATGGTTTACAACAACCACTTTTCAAATTTTATAGGAAAATATGAAATATTTATCTTCGATTCTTACTCCCATCAAACGACCAAATCACTCAAAAAAAAAAACCTTGGCACAAAGAAAATCTGAAACATAAAAGAAACTCTTTGGTAAGTGGGCATATTTACTTTTGAGTGCCACCATACGTAAATTATGGAGGTTTTATAGACATGAGTTTTGAGTTTATTAAAGTCTTTCATAATATTTTCGTATGTTTTTTGAACTAAAAATTATATTTTGTTTCCTACAAATACCTTAATTTCTATGTAAAAATCAATTTTTAAGTGGACACTATAGAAAAATAACGGTCAGTTTGGTGACATTGAAAAACGACTGTAACATTTAAAACAAAGGGTTTTAAACGTAATTGTTACCTTTAATTAATGCAGATTAATTAAATTTATCAAAAAACAATACACACTAATGAGTTACTTATTTTAAATTTCTTAAAATTAAGATTTAAATTCGGTTTGGTGACGAGTGACTCCATTGCAATCATAATTTTCTTTTTAATTTATAAGTTTAGTGACCTATTTCTTAATTTATAAGTTGCATAGGTAAAATAAATTATTTGAAACAATAAAAGAAAAATATATGTTATGCAAACTTCAAAACAAAACTGATAAAAGTAAAATAAACCACATAAAAATTGGGACAGTCACCAAACTGACACACCTAAAATCCTTAGGGTGAGGCTACATGATGTACAATACTAAATTAGAACTAAAAGTCGATGTTTTTTCATAGTAACATTTAATCACATAATTTGAAGTATGGTATTAATAATATTAATTTTATTAATTAAAGCAAACATGTCAAACATGCGAATAGGTAATAGAAAGTTATCTATTATTTTTACTTAAACTAACTTATAGCTTAACTATAATGGCACAATAATTGGCAAAAAAAACAAAAATGTAAGGCTAATTAAATAAATTATGATTTAAATGAAATTTAAGAAGTATTTCTTAAATTTCATTTGATTGAGTACACGTATGTACACCTAGCCTTATGAGTCAGTTTGGTGACTTTGGTGGTCCGCCCTATATGTGACGGCATAAAACGTCACTGAACTGACCGTCACATTATACACGTAGCTAATGAGAAAAATGCATTCTAACCTAATTCAATGACATTTTTTTAAATGAACTCCTAAAAACACTTGCTAAATAACACCAAAAACAGATAGTAAATAGTTGGATAGTGTGAGACAAATATAATAATTAAGAAAAAGGCTTCAAATCTGACCTACCAAATCGTGACCAACCGCCAACACCAGCAAGACACCCTATTTTTTCCGCGGATTGAACAGACTGACTGATTTCGCTAAGCTAAAATGATCCCTTGTGGTTAGTGTCACTATTTTTTAAAAATAAAACGGCTTTAAATAAAACGGAATATCCCTTTAGACCCGTCACTTTGCTGACATGTCAGATGACACCGAGTTTTGAGGACTTTACATAAATGTATTTTTCCACTGTAATATTACAATTGCATTTACAGTTTTAGATAAATGTGACGGAAGAATAGATCCACTATCATGGTAACCAAAACTTGATTATGTTTTTGTAGGAAATTTTACCAGTAAGTTCAATACTTTGAAGCTGACAAGGACTGGGACAAGTCAGAAACGGCTCCCCTGAGTATTTGAATTAACCATAATTGATTTAATTAATCTTAATTACATAAAAATTGATGCTCAGACACATAGTTTAATTTACTCTGCATCGATTGATATACTTATTATAATAACACTCATTATTATTAATATGCAATAAATTTTTAAAAACGTGGGACAGCGTAAAAGTGGGGGTGGCACCCAAAAGTGAAAATGCCCAAGTAATGCAGACTGGTATATTTGACAGATAGGGCAGCCATTTTGAATTCCATGACCCAACTCGATTTGTCCTCCTGTCCCTCTTCCTGTCCTGACTCCTTGTTATGTTTGAAACACGTTTGTTGTATGGGAGCCCCTTTTAAGTAATTGTTTTATTTTGTTTTTAGTATTTGTTGTTGTAGCGGCAACCGAAATACATCTTCTGTGAAAATTTCAACCTTCTAGCTATTACGGTTCATGAGATACAGCCTGGTGACAGACGGACGGACGGACGGACGGACAGACAGACAGCGAAGTCTCAGTAATAGGGTCCCGTTTTTACCTTTAGGTACGGAACCCTAAAAATGAATCGCTGAATGTGTTGCTAAGCGCAAATCTCGAGAGTGGCTGAACCGATTTCGCTAATTCTTTTTTTGTCGTGTTTGCTTTTGAGAGAAGAAGGTTCTTATGAAAGATAAGAATGCTGAACCGATTTTGATGAATGTGGATGGTAGGTATGGAGAAAGTCGTATTAGTAGGGTACGACACTACTATACTACTGTAGGGTAGTGTAGTAGTAGAATAGGGTAGTGGTAGAAGTAGGGTTGTAGGTTTTTTTATATAGGTATGTATAACGGGCAGGACCTCTGTTAGGTCATCTAGTCTTATATAAATAAAGTAAGTGTACAGAGAGGACATCACAGTGTTGATACATTGTAATTGTAAGATGTAGGACAAATGTAGATAAATGTACAAAGTTAGGGAACATGGTTGAATTTTTTTTTAATTTTTTTTTCAAACGACCCTGACGATGACGTAATTTGTCCACATAGGATAAAAGTATTTTGTCTGCCCTTTCCAAAAAAAAATACACACCAGAACTGTCATTGTCGATGTCAAAATGTTTTCGATTAGTCAGCTGTGCAGGCGGCGTGTGAACTTTTCGTCTTTGCGAAATAATTTCCAGATTTCTTCAATATTTTCCACAAAGTAAGTTTTATTTCTAATCCTTATTCAAAGGAATTAATGAGTTGTAATATTTTTTGCCCGCATCATGGTATTTTACGTACGCTTTCAATGAAAAACTTGATATGGAATGACTGTCGAAAAGTTATCGATAGATAAGAGATAAAAGGGTTAATGAGAGGCTATAAAACGTTATCAGTGTTATTTTGTAACTTAAAAACTGTTCAAGAGAATACAGTGGACATAATCTTAAATAAAGTGTAGTGCTTAATTCGCGATAAGTTCATTTTACGTAGGAAACAGCCACAACCAATAATATTATTATTGTACTGTGTTTTCAGTAAAATGGCGAGCCAAGGAATCACTCCAGAAGAAGTGGAGGCTCTCTGCCAGGCTCCTGACCCATCCACCAAGGTAAGGCCAGTTTTACTTTCAGTAGACTAGATATGAGTCCTCCAGATTCAAAATAGATTTTTTAAATTAAACTGCCATTCAGAAGTTCTCTGAACATAGACTAAATTCGTGATATGTTTCATGTCAAACTAAATCTAAATCCAGTGTAAAATATACATTGAAAAACAAAGATTAGCTACAAGGTTGGTATTCTAAAACAGGGTTTATGAAGTGGGTAGTTTGATTTCTGTATAATGTTTACTGAATTAATTACCTGATGTGAAATTGGGCAACTTACTGTTGAATGTAATTTATGAAGTCGCAGTATTTGTCAGATCCAATTTAAATCAATTTAGTAGAATGCATAGTAAACGTTACCCTCATTAAATCCAACTTCCTAAACATAAGACTGCCCTATTTGGGAAAAATGTATTTGTTATGACTTCATTAAAATATAACAACTTACCGAATTATGTTTTACAACAACCAAATTTTGTCGGTTTCAAGAATAGTCTTAAAAAGCTGCTCTTCAGTAAGTCTTACTATACTGTTGACGAAAATATTAAAGATAAATCACTGTAACGCAATCCTGACATTTTTATAATATAAGAAATATCTTTTAAGTTGACGACGTATAAGTACTTATCATTGTTTGAATTTTAATATATTAAATTAATTTATTTTGTTACAGACATACCTATGTAATGATGATTAGTATGACATTATTAATTTCCATTATTGCATGCCTCAAGGCCGAATAGAGTGTTCCATTTATATTTATGTAATACTACATTATTGTACCTACCTTTATTCACAATAAATAAATTGAATTGAATTGTACGGGAACACCACACTTCGCATAAACTTTTTTGTCATAATTTCATAAGGCATAACTCAATTGGCATAATTTCATAAGGCATAATATTCAGTTGTCATAATTTAAAATGGCATAATATTTTTTAGCATAATGGTTATATGGCATAATTACTTTAAGCATAATAGTCAATTGACATAATTTAATATGGCATAATATAGTTTAGCATAATGATCTTTTGGCATAATTACATTAGGCATAATAGTCAATTGACATAAATTAAAATGGCATATTTTTTAACAAAATGGACTAATGGCAAAACTACATTTAATTGAAGTTCATGGCCTTATCATGATACAATTTTCTTACCTATACCTAAATGTTGGTATACCTAAGAGGAAAATAATAGGTGTAGGTTAGGTTAGGTTAGATATTGCGATTAAGCACACGCGAGCGAAGCGAGCGATTTCCTTTCGGTCTCATCATTTTCCATACCAGAAAAGTATATTGTAATAAGGTATGTTTTAATAATATATTTATGGTAAAAACTTTATGCCAAAAGAAGATTATGCGAAAAATGTTTAATCGAAAAGTAGAAGACCCACCAGGAATTGTGTACCTATCTGAATAATAACTAACCCAGTAGGATAGGTTTAGGTTAGGTAAGATGTTTTGATAATCGATCTAAAGCACAAACTGGTATTTCTGTAAATATTTGTGAATTGTGAAAAAGTTACCCTCATTTAGTTTATAATAATGTTTTTGAATGCGCCTGAGTCTTTAATTCAAGCAAAGCTTTAGTTTGATAATTGTATTAGTTGTTGTGCTAGGAGTTTTCCTTTATGGGTTTTATGAACATTTAAATGAGTTTTGAATATTAGTATGTTATACTTACTTTTCGTATGTTATGCGTTTTGTAGGTTATGGTATTTGATGTTAGGCTTTTAGAATATTATGCGTTCTAATGTTATGCGTTTTGTAGGTTATGGTATTTGATGTTAGGCTTTTAGAATATTATGCGTTCTAATGTTATGCGTTTCGTATGTTATGCTTTGTGAGTATTAGGAATTATTTGTTTATGCCTAATGTATGTTATGCCAATTGAAATTATGCCAAAAGAGTTAATGCTTTTTTAGTTTATGCCTTATGAATATTATGCGTTTTGTAATTATGCCTTATATTTTCGGCTTTTTGTGTTTAGGACAAAAAAGTTATGCGTTAAGGACAGTACCCGAATTGTACCTATTGTTTCAGGATTTCTTCTTCCAGCAAACAATGTACCGTATCAAGGACCCTCGGAAGACTCTTCCATTCTATACAGGAGTGTTAGGTATGCCACGCCATGGTCAAATAGAAAGCTATTTTATCAATACTAACTTATACATATTAAATTCAAAGTCCTGACTGTTAGACTGACTGAACTAAACTGAAAATTTCGAGTTTAAAGTTTACTTGAAAATCAGCTGTTTCATAAATTTTGAGGTCATTGGTGTTCTTTTATTTAGTTTGGACCACTACAATCTTAACATTAATTACCTTTATTGACAAAAGCAGCTGTTTCTTCAGCGTAACAACTTCTTAATTTTGGAAAAAAGTTTGAATTTCCAAAAGTCGTAGAACAAAAGTTGTTAGCCCTCTAGAACAACCCCCTTTCGGCTTAATACCTCCACCTCGGAACACTCTGTATATCAACGCAGCACCTAAACTGCTGATCTTACAGACATGTAATTTTGAGAGTGAGTTCTGTGTCATGTGTAGATCCACTATGAAACGGTTTTTGGCTAGCTGCTAGTCTTAATATTTGTATTAACAGTTACTCTACTATCTTCCGCTGTAGGCATGACCCTCCTCAAACAGCTGCACTTCCCCGCGATGCAGTTCTCTCTATTCTTCATGGGCTACGAGAACCCGGCCGACGTCCCCACGGATGAGGAGAAGAGGAAGGAGTGGGCGCTCACGAGGAAAGCCACTTTGGAGCTCACTTAGTAAGTTTATGATGATAAACTAGCTGATCAGGCGCTTTTTCTTATCGCCATCGAAAAATTAACTTTTTCAGCACTATCTTGTTACGTATAAGGGTCCGTTCACACAGACCGGCTCGGAGAGGAGAGCAGATTTTTTATCATGTTTAAAACAGAGTTGAATTATTGTAATAAGGTTTATTTTAACATGACATTTCTTTTATTATTGAGATTGCTTTAGACTTTAGAGCAAACCTTGGAAGAAGTGACATGTAAAAATAAATTTTATTACAATAACTCAAAACTTTATTTTAAACACATTTAGCACACTAAAAATCTACTCTCCTCTCCGAGCCGGTCTGTGTAAACGGACCCTAAGGGAGAAAAAAAACTCGTTATTAGAATGTGTTTGAAAATGTTCGAACCCATTTTGTTATATACCCTGATTTTCATTCCGATGGTCGTGGGATTGAATCCCGGCCGACAGTGCGCCCCCAATGTATTTTTTTTAAGAAAAAGTTATTTGCGCTATTGGCATCGCTGTTACGGTGAAGGAAAACGTCCCTCGGAAACCGACATGTCCTAGGACTCATTACGTCGGTCCGAAGGCATGGGACATTCTACCGGTGTCCATGCCTTCGGACCTTCAGACCGCCACAAGCCGGTGTGAAACCTCCGGTTCACCACCAAGGGCTGAGGTGACTGTCTATGGTGGTTGTCTTACACGCGGCTTCCTCCTTGCGGAAAAGGATCCCGGGCCCTACTGGAGCGGGTTAGAAACCAGGCAGCCCAGCTTCCCGGCCTTGCTGGTTTCTACCTCGCTCCAGTGGGGCCCGGGGCCTCGTGCGCCTCTCGGTTTCACGACGACGTCGGCAGGGAATCTGAAAGAACCTCTCGTGGCGTCTTACTGAAGAGAAAGCCCGCCCCCCTCAAGTGGGACATATTAACGGTTTTTACCCGACTGCGCGACGCAAAGAAGGGTTATGTGTAGGGCATGAATCCCGGGATCCCGGGATATCGTAATCCCGGGATCTCGGACGCAAATGTTCGATATTATAATCCCGGGATTGAGTGATCCGATATCGAGATTTGAGCAATTTACTATTTGGGTATAAATTAAGGTTTTTAGCTATATTTTTCCTCATGGAATGATTGAATAGAACTATTAAAATTAAACCCAAATTAGTCTACCCCTGAGGAAGAGATCTGTAAAGATTTAGAAGCTTAGGGAATTGGTAAAATGTTTATAACAATAAAAGTATCCTGATTCATTGCAATTTTTAAGACAATTATTTTTTATGCAAGCTCGCATGCATTTTTTTCTGCTAACAGCATGTTAGTGGTGCGCCTAGAATTTGGCGCGTAAGTTTAGACACTTTCGGGTTTAGGCTATTTGTCCGCCATATTTCCAAAATGATGGGGTGGACGGCCCTCGGGGTAACTTATTTACGTAATGAAACCACTAGAGTCTTAAATATATTAAATATTTTAGATTTAACGCATTTTTATTGTATTAAATTCGCCTTTTTAGCGATATCTAAAATCTCAGTATCAATCCCGGGATCCCGGGATTGAGCTCTTAATATCGATATCGTCCCGAGATTGAAAACCTTCCGATATTGCATGCCCTAGTTATGTGTTTATCAGTCTAAGTATGTATGTATGTATGTATGTATGTTTGTTCCTATGTAGCGCTGCAGAGGTTTGGCCTCTGCAGATGGACAGATTTTGATGATTCGCACGTCAATCGATTCGTTTTCATCCTGGGAGTGTCACTAAAGACATGACAGTTATCAAAATATTAAGGTATGGAACTCTTCGTGCGCGAGTTTCGAACTTGGCTGGGTTTTTTTTTTTTAATATATTGACATTATTTAAGATGTATTACATTCCAGCAACTGGGGCACGGAGAGCGACGCGTCGCGCTACCACTCGGGGAACTCGGAGCCGCGCGGGTTCGGGCACATCGGCGTGTGGGTACCCGATGTGGACCTCGCTTGTCAGAGGTACCGACCTCGTTATAAACTAGCTGCGTTTCACCCGCGTAAGTCCCGATCCCGTGGGAATATCGGGATCTAAAGTAGCCTATGTTACTCAGGGTGAATGTAGCTTTCTAATGGTGAATTTTTGAAATTAGTATAGTTGTTTTTGAGTTTATTTATTACAAACACATGCACACAAAAATACAAATCATTCCTCTTTATAATATTAGTATAGATAGGTAGGTACTAGGTATATTATAAATAGAAATATTTTTAAGATTTGAATTTGCGTCTTTGAGTCTGTACCAACTAGACTACGCCAGTGGCCACGCCAAGAAAAATAAATATAGGTATTATATCCGTTGTCTAGTCACCGTAACACTGGGTCCCAGACAGGCGGCACCTTCCAGCCATTCTCCCTATTGAAATTGTTGGGGTGTTTCTGAATTTCAATGGCTTCCCGAAGCATTCTAGGTACATACCGCTTCTCAGTGGCCACTTGGCCAGTATCCGTGCCTGGTCGAAGCGGAGGTAGTGGTTTGGCTTGTCCGGTGTTCACACCACGCGATTCAAACCGAAAAATGTCTTTAATTTTAAAGTTAAATTGCTTAAATATTGTTTTCAGATTTGAAGAGCAAGGAGTTAAGTTCATAAAGAAACCGAACGACGGCAAGATGAAGGGATTGGCTTTCATACAGGACCCCGATGGCTACTGGATTGAAATATTCACCAGCAACATTATCAAGGCGTAGGCAGCGGGGTGCGGGTTCCGTTCCCGCTGAAGACAAGTATTTATAATTTTATATTTGTTCGGGTCTTAATCGCGTGATTTTTACTTTTTAATTCTCTTACCGCGATGTTTCGACCATGTTACGACGGTCTTAGTCGCGAGGGGATATAAAATTATGAGTTCTAATCGTGTTAGTTTATAAG
This sequence comes from Idaea biselata, assembly GCA_958496205.1. Classification (NCBI taxonomy): domain Eukaryota; kingdom Metazoa; phylum Arthropoda; class Insecta; order Lepidoptera; family Geometridae; genus Idaea; species Idaea biselata. The sequence continues at coordinate 45,200,286 of OY292395.1, forward strand.
TTTACAAGTACCTATTTACGATTTGACACATTTTCCACAAGAAAAATATGAAATACAAGCAGATTCCCGCGGTTTTACCCGCGTAAGTCCTGGTCCTGTGGGAATATCGGGATCAAAAGTAACCTATGTTACTCCTTGATAATGTAGCTTTCTATTGGTGAAAGAATTTTTGAAATCGGTTCAGTAGTTTCCCGAGATTACCAGGAAAATACATACATACCTACACATACATAATTGTTAACAACGTTACCTCTTTATAATATTAGAATCTTAGATGAAAACAAAAATAGGTAGATACGGTATATTCCAACATTGCGTATTCGAAAAATGAGCTAGAAACACCTACATGCATTTTCATAAAAAATTGTATTTAAAAACATTTGTCTTTAAGAATGATTCAGGCTTTGTAAATAAGCAAGATGGCATTCTTATGCATTTCATAAAGATAATCGCAGTGTGACAGCACGTGCTCACGCGGCAACGGTTCGACATACGACTGAGGCCAGTGCGTCAGCTAGACGCAGTTTTATCGTCGCATTTTTCGAGACTAGGTACCGTATCTTTAGTTTTTTGTTTTAATCTAAGATTAGAATAGACAAAGAACTAAAACGTCACATTATAGTCTGTAATTAAAATATGTAAGTACCTACTATATGTAGGTATAATATGTATGTATTTACGAAAGAAAAATAAACATAAAGTTTTATATTCGTTGTCAAGTCACCATAATACAAGCTTTTGTAGCTTACCATTGAGCTGGATTGCGGTTAAAGTTCAATTTCGTGTATTAATTACATCTTCAAGATTGGACTGTGCCTTAACTAATTAAGTAGTAGAATAAATTAGAATTTAGTACTAAATTAGAAACTGTCATAGCACCACACCAGGAAAGCTACCGCGGTTCTTCCGTCGGAATCGGGATCGGATTCATTTGACAGTTGACAGCCGAATTTCGAACCGCGAAAATTTCAAATCGGCGCGTCGATTACTCATATCGATGCCGAAGCCAAATTGAATGAATGCAACACAGACAAAATTGAACTGAATTGAAGATTTTGAAAGAAAATCTTCAAATCGACGCCTGACGGCCATGGATGCGCGGTTTTAAAATTGAAAACTCCGCTGTCAGAGATGTCAAACTACTGAGTCGGGATCGAGTTGCTGTCAACGAACCAACCGCGGTAGCTTTCCAGATTTTAATTAATTGTCTCGCCAATAATTTTTTACTAGCTTGTTCACGAGACTAGAAACGCAGCAAGCGAATTAGGAAGGAGGTAGTTCGATATGGACGCTCCTAAGTAACATCAGTATCATCTACCCAAATATCTCCAGTCTCGTGAACAAGCCAGTTCACATAAATGTAAACAAAAACTTAACTAAATAACGGATCGTGTTTCTGTAAACTGTATGGTACCTACTTATAGGTTTTTATACTGATAAGCAGGTACAATCATAGAGTCTAAACGTGATTTATTTATTACACTTGTTTATAAAACACTTGACAAAGACGTATTATTAGGTGACCGGTTTTCTGACTTGAAATTAAGATTTTTACTTCGAAATTGTATGTTCTGACAAGATAAATAGCGAAATAATGAATAAAAGAAAAGAATTTATATATAAATAGGTCTCAATTCAGTCAAATAAAGTAAAATCTGGGATTTGGTACTCGTACATACTCGTACGTCACTATCGCGCTTTTCGCGCCAAAACAATATGCGGTTTTTTTTTCATTTGAAATCAGGCGGCAAACCAAGTTGATACCTCAAATGACGCAAAAAATATTATTCTTGTCTATGAACAAAATGTAACTCTATTTCAAACTAATATAGCCTTATTAATAAAAGTGGAATAACGTTGGAGGAGGTTTACTACGTTTTGTCTCTGTCTGTCAACTTTGAAAGCTCTTGTCACGGAAAAAGACAAAGCATTCCTTCTCCGACGCTACTCCACGTTTATTAATAAGGCTATTAAAGTTTAAAACCGCCGCGGTCAACGGAGGACGTTTTTAAATTTCGTGGCCGCCCCGGGGCGCCCGTCGTCAGTTGACGGGTTAAGAGGACAGTCTCCATTCTCTTTCTCCATACAAACGTAGTCGACTGTTTCCTCCTTGGATAAAGACATTAGAGCAAATATGTTTATGCCATAAAACCTATATCTGTCATGCATGACTATGCCCCTACCTTTTGATTTTTTTCATTTTCTTATTAGAATAGTATAATAAAATAAAAAAAAATTTAAAATGAAAAAAAAAAAACAAAAAAAAGGGGCATAGTCACATGACAGATATAGGTTTTATGGCATAAACATATTTCCTCTAATGTCTTTATCCAGGGAGGAAACAGTATACTACGTTTGTATGGAGAAAGAGTATGGAGACTGTCCTCTTAAGCGAAAGTAAAAGGTAATTCATAAAACAATGTAAGTATATTTATCGTTACTACATAAGTAACAGTAACTGTGTAAATATCAGTTATTTATTTGTAATTTTTTTTTATTTCAATAATTGTTAACATAAACATAACAAAAATTTGTTTAATAAATGTTATAATTTACTAAACTTGACGTTTTACATTAACAAATACCTTTTTCATAGCCTTAACAATTATCGGTAGGAACACCATTTATTGTTTTTTCAAATGAGAAAGAAGTAGGCATAACAATATAAAAATCCAGATTTTTTTCTATTGGATTTGATGAAGGCATTTGATACAGTACGCATAAGATTCACTTACAAGTAAAATGGGAGTACCTCAGGGTTGTATCATTGGTCCAATGATGTTTTAAATATACAGGGTTACTCATAACTAATTACGAATGCGCTCGTGAGCTACTACTATACACTCTTACCAACATCTTTTGTTCTACGACTTTTGCTAATACCTACATACATCTTTTTTTCATACAAAAGTAAAAAAATAATTCTGCCATGTCTAAACAACGAATTACTCTATGGAGACTAATAGCTAAACACATCAAGGTATACTAGGTAGGTCGTCTGCGCCCGCGCCGCTCCGCTTGTAAGTAGAGCTAGGAAAATGTTAAGAGAGTACTGGAAAACGTTAAAATTATTTTTCTAGTACCTAATGTATTGGGTTTCCAGCAAAGTCGTAGAACAAAAGATGCTAGTGAGAGTGTACAGAAGTAGCTCACGAGCGCTTTTGTAGTTAGTTATGAATAACCCTGTATATTTAAAACATCATTGGACCAATGATACAGCCCTGAGGTACTCCCAGGTACTTGTAAGTGAATCTTATGCGTACTGTATCAAATGCCTTCCATCAAGTCCAATTGAAAAAAATCTGGATTTTTATATTGTTATGCTTATCTACTTCTTTCTCATTTTACCCTTTTTAGGGTCCAAAAAACGGAACCCTTTATAGATTTGTCATGTCTGTCTCTCTGTCCGTCCGTCCGTTGAAACTTGGTAAGTAGATGTACTTTGCGAACCGCATTAAGATTTAAAATTTAGATTTGAAAGATAAGATTTGAAATAACAGGGATTGCAATTTGGAAAAGTCGTTACAACTAACACTAAGGATACGGCAATTTACTAGAAACATAAACCTTATGAAATTCATCTGAATCAATTTAAAACAACAGAAACGAAATACGATATACCTATTCGTGCAAATTACCTTGTTATTGGGCTGGCGGAAGTAATCGATTATAATGGTTTCTATATATATTATTTGTAAGGTTTCTGATCTGATTCTTGGAAAATGTGGATCGCGGTGTATCTGTGCTTCGTGCTTCATATTTACATAACGGTAAATATGTATATTATTTTCATACCTCAAATCAAATCAAATCAAAATTCATTTATTCATTTAGAACGTATATATAAATTACATAATACTTACGTTTTGAAACGTCGAGATTTTACTGTGGTTTCGGAACGCGCCCTCCGATGAGAAGAAACCACAAGAAACTCGTATATGGTTTTTTTTTTTCATTTTTTTAATCATGTTTTATATTACAATCGTCATAATACAGATATCTGTAATTTGAACAGGAGCAGTTAACAATCATGTCCATGGATTCATTTCATCAAAATATGATGACGTGCTATAGTACGCCTTATTAAACAATTTAAGTTTAATATATTTTTTAAATCTTGTAATGGTAACCTTATTAATAACTAAATTCTTAATGTTGCCTGGCACCGGTCTAAGTCGTAGCGCCAATCGGGCTCGTCCGTGTTCCGATACGTTAACCGGTGCAGCCACTAAGCAGAACTTGTTCGACAGCTTCTTCTTTCTTCTGGATAAGCGTGTTGCATCTTAGACAAAATCACAACTTACCATCAGGTGAGATAGTGGTTAAACGCTCGCGCTCATTTATCGTATAGGTATAAAAAATAGGGTTTCCCATCTCTTTCCATAAGTGTAATTAAAGGGGACTCGAGAGATCTGGGGAAGACTAACCCCGTCACTGCGCGGGGGGAAAACCTAGAATTCTCCCCGCGGGGTGGCGGGCAATCTGCTTGCTTTCAAGGAGGGTTGGGGTCAGGCAGGCGGCCAGCCGTTAAAACGGTGCCAAATCTATTTGACGTAGGTGTGGCAAATTAAGACTTACCTACCTAGTGCTGACCCCAAATAATGTAGGGTTTCAGCGAACCCGGGCTTCCGAGAGCGATGTAACTCGAAACATTACTCAGATCAGAAGGGTAGGTATTTAGAGCATCGGTCAATCAGACATCGAAGCTCGAAACGTGTATCTGACTCACTCAGCCCAACTCAAATGACAGTGATAAGCATGGAGTAACTTATACCTTGATAGCCACAGTGATTTCTATCATCGGTATTTATTTATTATTATTTCTTTCATAAAATTTAAAGTCTTTATGTATTTTTTCCAAAACAGAATGCTTACCACGTTGAGCTAATACCATTAGCACATCGTACATTCTACAAGAATGGAGCTAAACACGAACAGGTGCGGTATAAAGTTGTACGTCCACCAACAGACCAGGAACCACTTGACCAGTCTAAAGAACTACTAGACCACTCTAATCTTCTTGTTAATGGACAGCAATTCTCAGTAGACGGACTAGAAACTCCAGTAAACGGGCAAAACTATCAAACTGGAGATGTTGTGAATCATGATCTCAATAAAGACCTCAAAACTCCGTACTTTCCTGGTACAAACATTCCTTACGAAACATTTGGGACTCAAACAAAATTTGATATTGGAAATAATCAACTGCTAAATCATGGTGGTAACGAATTTTCCTCAATTTTAGATCCAAGCTCTCCAGAATATCAGGCTTATCTTGATACATTGAAAGCAGAAGACAAAGATCCTGCACAAGAAGGTTTTGAAATAACTGATGAGAGTGCCGACGGACCAGATCTAGGTACCTCTAAGTATATTCATTCAATTTTAAAACAAAATAAGAAAAGAAAAAAAACTAAATGGAGGTCAACTTTACATGCGACCTATTCAGGCAGTCCAGAAACCAAAGTCGAGATCCTTCAACAACCAGATCAAAAAATAATAAATGATATAGATACAATCACTAGCCCTAATCGGGACACATCTGAGTATATTTATTCAGTTTTAGAACACGGCGCTCAACAAGGAATTAGTACAGAAACTGAACAAGCCGAGAAACGTACTCTGAATGTTCCAAACCAAGAAATTATCACCGGAATTAATCCAGATTCGTCTGGGCATATTTATTCTGTTTTAAAACATGACGCTCAACGAGGAATTAGTACAGATATTGCAAACGTCGAAGGACGGACTCTAGAAGTTCCAAGCCAAGAAATAATTCCTGAGATTGATCCAGACTTATCTGAGTATAATTATTCAGTATTGAAACATGATGCTCAACAAGATATCAGTACAGACACTGCACACGTCGAAGGACGGACTGTGGGAGGTTCAAGCCAAGAAATAATCACTGGGATTGAACCAGATACATCGGGGTATATTTATTCAGTTTTGAAACACGATCCTCAACAAGGAATTAGTACCGATACTGCACACGTCGAAGAACGGACTGTGGAAGTTCCAAGCCAAGAAATAATTACTGAGATTGATCCAGACTTATCTGAGTATATTTATTCAGTTTTGAAACATGATGCTCAACCAGAAAATAGTACAGATACTGCACACGTTGAAGGACAGATCGTGGAAGTTCCAAGCCAAGAAATAATTACCGAGACTGATCCAGACTTATCTGAGTATATTTATTCAGTATTGAAACATAACGCAGAGCACGGAATTGAAACAGGCGTTCCAGAAGCCAAACGTAATATTTATCAAGAATCAGGTGAACAAATCAGCCAAGAAGCAGCCACTGGGCTGGGCACAGACATAGATGATCATTTAACTTCTATTCAACACCAGTTGGCACAATTAAGATCTCCCCAAAGTAAAAGAAAGAGTTTACGTAGATTTGATTTAAATAGAGACTGGATTGATCCAGACTTATCTAAGTATATTTATTCAGTGTTGAAACATGATGCTCAACAAGAAATTAGTACAGATACTGCACACGTTGAAGGACAGATCGTGGAAGTTCCAAGCCAAGAAATAATTACCGAGACTGATCCAGACTTATCTGAGTATATTTATTCAGTATTGAAACATAACGCAGAGCACGGAATTGAAACAGGCGTTCCAGAAGCCAAACGTAACATTTATCAAGAATCAGGTGAACAAATCAGCCAAGAGACAGCCACTGGGCTGGGCACAGACATAGATGATCATCATGAGGCAGACATAGAAAAACTATGGCCAATAATCCATTCAGTCAAAACTAAAGAACCTTATTTAGAATCGGTTAGCCAGAAACACGGTGATGTTCTAAATTGGAAAACTGACGATAATGCTCTGCATTCAATGACGTTTGTTTCAGGACATGATTCTCAACAGGTTGACCCTAAAACAATCAAAGTAAGTGTTTACTATACTATGAATCATCTATCTATCTATATCTATACTTATAATAAAATCGTAACTTAGCGGTGTCTGTTTTTGGAAGATATAAAAAAAATATAAATTGGAGGGGTACCTATTAACGCAGTAGAACCCATTTCTCTGTTTTTCTGGTTGTCTGTTTGTCCGTTTGTCCGTTTGTCTGTTTGTCCGTTTGTCTGTGCCTTTGTGCCCGCTAATCTCAGAAACGGCTTATCCGATTTTGACCAAATTTGGTATGCAGATAGCTTTAGACCCCGATTAACATATAGGCTATTTTTTATCCGGATATTTAGTCCGGTTATCCGGATAAAGTGTTTTTTCTGCTTTTACTTAATTAGTTTGAATGTTGTATTGAAGAAATATGCTGTGTGGAATCAACACATGGTTAACCGGATATCCGGTCAAAAATAAAAAAACCGGATATCCGGTAATTCCTAAAATACCGTATACCTAACCTCTCCATATGAAGAGACATAGGTATTCGGATTTTTCGGACATACGGAAATTATTTATAATGGCTGTTTTTAACCAACTTTAAAAAAAGAGGAGCTTCTCAATTCGACCCGCATTTTCTTTATAATGGCTGTTTTTAACCAACTTTAAAAAAAGAGGAGCTTCTCAATTCGACCCGCATTTTCTTTATATGTTCACGCCGTACTCCGGGATATGAAGTCCGATATCAATTAAAAAAAAATTGGAAAGTGAGAGTCCCGAGTTGGTATCATTAATTGTTGGTGAAGATCTGATGAGAATCTTTGGAATGGTGAGCAGAATAGCATCCCACAATGCAGTAAATTACAAATTTTTGGACTTCCATCAATAGAATCGGCTTATAAAGAACTAGGTACGAATTGATGGACCACCTGAAACCACCTTCTCATCAGAAAACTCCTCAATGATTAAAGTTACGGTTACAATTTTGATAATTCTGAGTGGCAGGCGAAAATGCACTAAAAAGGATAAAAGCTGTAATCGGGCAGTTTTACTGGGTAAATGCAGATTGCATGTAGTTTACGAGAAACGATGGCAGCTGCGGCAGAGTGTGGATTCCGAGTCGAGGGTTCCGCGTTCGAATCACGGACCGGCGCATTCCCATTTTAGGGAACGGTGGCCTACCGAGCCGAGTGATGGCTTACGATTCGACGGCTGCGCGTTCGAGTCCCGCATCCCGGACACGACGTTACATTTTAACCTCCAGATGGTCGACCACCTTGCCGTTGGGGACTCAGTAGCTGAAAGCTAAGAGGCGCACGAGGTGGGAAACCGGGCTTGCCTGGCTTCTAACCCGTAATACCGCGTCAGCAAGCTCGGGGGTCCTTTCCGCAAGAAAGGGGTCGCGTGGAAAACAACCACTATAAAAAATTACCTAAGCCTCTGGTGGTGAACTCGGTGAGGGATAGTGGGGGGGGGGGGGGGGGTGTTTATCACCAGGCTTTGGGGGCCTCAAGACTATGGTGTGACCGTGCCGAGGGAGGGGACACGGAGTGGGATTGTCTTTCGGGCAGAGATGAGGCTTGGACAGGCCGCCGTTGTCGCGGTTGGATGTAGTCCATGAGGAATTCCCACTGGTCTTGACAGTTGACAGTCGACACCATGAAGGTTTAGTTTATAAACCTTTGGTAGGGAGCCCAACGAGAGTGGCCTGACAGTGCATAAGGCGCATTACCCACGTAAAAAAAAAGATTGCATGTAGGTAGTTGCACTGTATGTAGGAAAGCTTATTTTTATTGTTTTTTCCATTTATTCGAAGTCGGGTTTTCTTTTTTTTTACATTTTCGATAAAGGCTATTTCTTATAATAAGTAATGCGAATAAGCATGCAACAAGTTACCTATCGCTGCGCTGTGCAAAATCCACACTTAAACAGACTCTGCCATGATTCTCTTCTGCTCAGCAACAGACTTCCCTGGTCGGCCGTTCAAGTGTAGACTTTTGCACAGCGATGGGTAGGTTGTCCGAAAAACGCTGACGAAGTCGCGGGCACAGCTAGTATTTAAATAAGTCTCTACTGCATCGCACTAATAATAAATGAGCAGTTTGTTAAATTCTTCAAACAAAAACTACTGAACAATATAAAATTTAAAATGTAGTCAGCTGCAGTTTTGGAATAACACGTACGTAAAAAGGCAGCTTTTAATTCAGATATATCGACGGAAACGATTGACGTTTTTTATTTCATTAATTATTTTAGCTTCCAAATGATGACGAAGAGATATTATTGCATCTTGGTGACAAAAGTTACGTATCTATTGCGGATGAATCTGACAACACACAATGTAAGTACCAGTACCTAACTTATAAGAACATTGGCAAATTGACACCTTCAATAATGTCACAATCCAGCCCTACTTTATCATAACACACGAAATAACAAACCATTAGATATTCCTTTTATGGCTATATATTTTATAAGGAAATTATACAGAATCGCAAAAAGTAATGCAACTGCATCAAACCAATTTCTAGGACCACTAGCAAAAATTTAAATATGTTTTATTACAGATATAATACCAACACCATACATAATAATGCCAGAAAACGAAATCGTTAATGCAGCTCATGACAAAGGTTATCAAATCGCAAGTAAAAATGATTACATTGGTAATTCAGTACCTGATTTTGAGACAAATAATTTAGATATAACCGATGCAAACAATGTATTATTTCAAGAACCTGTAGAAAGTCAACAAAATAGTTTGGAATATAATTCTAATCAAGCTTTTGTCCATGATAATTATTACAACCCATACCAGCAACCAGATTTAAATCTTGCAACACATAATCGTATAGCAGTAATTACGAATGTGAAATCCCCTCAAAATGAAATGAAAAGTGCATCAGTCCATGATGTATTTCGGCAACATTTGGATTCTGAGACAAACGATTCCAACGCGGCAAATGATGAAATTTATTTACTAGATGGTGAACCTGTTCATAAAGTACATGCTGGATTGGACGAAACTCGCAAATCAATAGGAGAAAAAGATCAAATTGATCACAATTATTTTGACCCAAATTTATATTTTCGGAAATACAGTCTAAATCCTGAAACTAACAACGTAGTATTACATATTATACCCGTTAATCAACTAAACATTGCTACAGACGAAACCCAAGAACCAAAGGAATCTCATAATGATGTTGTAACAGCTCGAATACCGTTATATTATGACCATGAACCAGTTTTAGATTATGATGCGAAAAAAGACTTTATATTGGATAAACATTTTCACAGGCAATATGATGTATTAAGCAAAACTCCACTAACTGCAGAACTAAAGTACGATTATTTTAACCCCTATGCTGATTTTTGGGTTAACAGTCTAAAACCGGGAACCAACAACATGGGATTATTAAATTTAGAACCCTCAATTCAATCAAATATTGCTACTGGCGCAACAGAATCTGAAGATACTAGAAATGTTGTTACTTTGATCAATAATCTAAATGATGAGATTGTATTATTAGATAATGCCCCATACCTTGCATATGACCCATGGACTCATGGTCCTCGGAACGAATTCGAAACTGCGCAATTCCACTATAATTTTGACCCTGCGTCAAGTGACCATGTAGAGTTATTAGACAGAAAACCCGTCAATAAATTAAGCCCTGAATATGTTCAACCTAAAATTGAAAGTAAAACAGATCCAGTTTATCTCTATGATTATAATTGCAAACCGTGTTTGGAGTATGTAGCAAATAGTCAAAAGGCGGTAAATGACGACGTTTTATTATTAGGTCCACCGTTTGTTGATGAAAATAAAATTGCAACTGACTTAGAAACAAAATCAAATGAATATCAAACCCATTTCAAAGCAAAACCTCAAGTTTTTAAAATGCCTGACGATTATTATTCGCACAGACCAATACCATACATAGGCCCTATGATGCCAACTCCAGCTAAATATACTAAAAATAATTACAGAATACAAAATTTATATGCTGCTGCACCAATAGCTTCTGATTCAGAAATACTGTCAGATAGATTTAATCCCTTGGTAAATTATATAATAAATAATTGGAATGTTCCCTACGTGTGCCCTCATATGCAACAGGAATTAGCAGACCCCAGATATGGAATCAATGGATTTGTGAGGTACAAGGGCATACCACCAACATCAGGAATTATTTACCCCAACGCTAATAGTCACCAAAATACTATCAATTTCGACGGCATTTCGGTGCCAAGTTGGGTTACCGAAGATGCATATTTGGGCCCCAAGTCGCTTAATGGTCTAAGGGATATTATAAACGGTGGTCCCGATAAGGGTACTCCCGAAGCTAATAATCAAATACCTTTAAACCTTGATTCCTATGCAAATGAGGCCGCCCAAGGGCCGGATCCAGACACGCCAGAGTCAAAAGGGAAAAATAAGATATGTATATGGAACAATCTCGAAGTCAAGTGATCCTTCGGCTTTTGATCTAAGGAAAAAATATTAGTTGTAGGTAATCACAAAAATCATCCTCAAATTAATCCTAAAAATAACGTAAATCTCTAAAATTCGATTATTTAAAACAAACTGTCTACCTAAGGGTAAAATTCCACTATTATATTAATTCAATTTCATTCACTCAGCGCCCGTATATCTATCTCGTTGATAACTAAGTTTGAAAGACACTACACAGTACATGCTGCTTTGACGTATTCACCAGTGTTTACCTCAAAATATAGGTACCTAACACTTAGTGCCGATCGAGCGGAGTTTACAACGAAATAGATAATTCTGGTGCTTCTTAGAACCTAAACGTCATTGCAGATGAATGTAATTAACTTTATTTTTTGCTTTCAAGTATTTATATATTACATAAGTATTTTATTTTAGGAGAAAAAGGACGCCTGAATTTGAGGTTTTTTTGTCTGAGATTATACTTCAGATAGTTGCTTCGCAGTGGATTTAAGGTTGAATTTGCGATGTTAACTTTTAGATTAATCCTTCGAATCTGTGCTAATAATAAATTTACCATTAATAAATATTTGGACAAAAAATCTTCTAACTTGACTGAAATAAACAAATTCTTCTTGCAATTGTTTTGCGGTATTTTTATTTTCATTAGTGACTAGCTATTGCACGAAACCCGTCGGGTTTCGGCTAGTTCCGATTCCACCCGGTTCCGTGGCTTACAAAATTCAATTATGTTTAATGGTAAAACTTAAAGCGGCAGAAGGTACAGGTGTTGCGTTGACTATCAAGTCGAAATAAAAATCGAAACCGTAAAAATCCACATCCTAATCCCCACTTAAATTTAATTTTGACTAGGTACTTACCTACTTTGATTTAAGCATACCTAGATATACTACGCAAAATACTAAAATAATTTAAAGCTTACATTTCTAAGGACACAGACTTTAATACAGTAGATAGAGCCGACAGATCTAAATAAAAATAAATATCAAAAGAAGCAATTCATAATTGTTTTAATAACTCTACGTACTCATAAAAAACATAACTCTTTTCAAAGGTCGATGTGCATTATTTATTGCCGGGCACTGTAGGTAGGTACATGGTACAGGTTTCGCCCGTGTAGCTTCGGCATAAAATAGGGTAACCCCTTTTCTTCCCGTGGGTGTCGTAAAAGGCGACTCAGGGATTTGAAGGAGATTAGCAAACTTTAAGTGGGTGGGTACTGTTACCATTTCCATACAAACATAATACCAAAATAAATTATGAAAAATTTAGTTTTCTACCCTAATATCGGTATTATTCGGATTAGGATTTTATTTACGCTGGAAAAATGAAAAAAATGTTTCTCCGTTTTATTTAATTTCGAATGAATATTTTGGAAAACCTTGTGGTGGGGGCCGCCCTATAAAAATAAAATCTTAATCCGATTATTTTCTATCTTATCTTCATAAATTATTTTGGTATTATGTTTGTATGGAAATGGTAACAGTACCCACGTTCTTAAGGGGGCAGTAGGCCAGAACTGATTTTTCTCGGACGGTTAACTATATAATTTATTTGTAACATCAGTTTTGAAAACATTACTTATTAAAGTTGATGATATCTACTATGTCATATTATACAGGGTGTCCGGAGACCAGTGGATATCCCTGCACGGGCGACTTGCGGGGAAGAGTTGGCTGCCCAGAATACGTTTTTTTTTTTCTATCTCAAACGCTTTTCCCTGCGCTGGCCCTCACGGCGTATAGGGAGCGTCCCCCGGGTGGCGGATGGGGGAATGGCTGACAGTATAGCCTAGCTACGCTGCCGGCTAAGTCCGATGGACTCGCTGACCAAAGTAGGGTGTGGTCCTCCAGCAATATGGGGGTTGTGCGACGGGCTAACGACCCGGCCACGGAAAAAAGGATATGTTACGAAACCGACAAGAGAAAAAAGAAAACGATTCGATCCCAAACTTAACGACAACTGGCGAGGAACAATGGACACCCGATTAGCCACATGGAATGTACAGAGTCTGTATAGGCCAGGGGCAATATATAAGGTCATTAAGGAAATGCAGACCTACGGAAGAGGGATAGCTGCATTACAAGAAGTCAGATGGCCTGGCCAGGGAGAATGCAACATCGACAACAAAGCTACCCTATTCTTTAGCGGCTCAGATTCTGGACGCCATGAGTATGGAACTGGATTTTTGATCAAGAATGATCTTTTAGGAAGTGTTATCCGCTTTGATGCTGTCTCTGATAGAATTAGTGTATTGCGCATTAAAAGTCAGTTCTCACATGTCTCACTAATAAATGCATATGCTCCAACGGAATTAGCTAGTACGGTGGTGAAAGACCAGTTCTACGACGATTTAGAGTCAGTATATGACCGGTTAAGCAGTTACGACCTTGAAATTTTGTTGGGGGACTTAAATGCACAAATTGGGAGGGAAGAAGCGTTTGTGCCCACTATTGGCTTGCATAGTAAGCATAGAGTGTCTAACGACAATGGTGTAAGATTGATTACTTTCGCAGCTTCCAAGTCACTAATAATTAAGAGCACTATGTACCCCCACAAAAACATATATAAGGGAACGTGGAAATCGCCTGACGGGAGAACTATAAATCAAATTGATCATGTCCTAATTGATGACAGACACAAGAGCTCTATTCAAGACGTTAGAGTTTACAGAGGGGCGAATTGTGATAGCGACCACTACCTGCTTAGAATCAAAATGAGAATGAGGATCTGCACCAAGAAAAAAGCAAAAGTACACAGAGAGGATATCATTGAAGTGGAGAACCTGAAAGACCCAATAACACGTAATCAATTTCAAATAGAGACGTGCAACCAATTTCTAGGTTTAAAAGTGGATGAAATGGATGTGGAAGCTCTTTGGGACATCATGAAAAATACAATTACAACAGCAGCCCTAAAGACGATAGGTAAAAGGAAACGAAAGAAAAAGAGAAAGTGGTGGACCGAAGAATGCGAGAAAATAGTCGAAGAAACGAGAAAATATCGCATTCTCGCGGACCAAGATCCACGATGGCAGCAGCAATACAACGATCTGAAATTCCAGTCGAAGAGGCTTATACGAAGAGCAAAGAGAAAACAGCTGGAGGACAGAATAACAGAGATGGAGACCCTAATAAGGGCTGATGAGTCACGCAAGTTCTACCAGGAAGTAAGCTCAGTGAAGAAGGGCTACCAACCGACTACGCAACTCTTACTCGACAATGCAGGTAATCTGGTGGTAGAGTTAGACGACCTGAAGAAGATGTGGCGTGAATATTTCCAAAGTCTACTTAATTGCCCGGAGCCAGAACAACCCGTTACCTCTACCACCGAGACTAACGTTGATGCCGAAGTGGCTCCATTATCGTTTGGGGAGGTTAGGAGGGCAATACTGATTTTGAAGAATAATAAGGCACCTGGTGTAGACAGTCTCCAAGCCGAAATCTGGAAATATGGGGGGAGTGCCATACAGTCGAAACTATACGACTTACTGTGCAAGATTTGGGCGGAAGAACAGCAACCCCGTGAATGGAACGTAGGAATTCTATGCCCCGTCCATAAAAAGGGTTGCAGAAAGACATGTTCTAACTACCGAGGAATCGCTCTCCTACCTACAGCGTATAAGGTGTTATCCTATGTTCTCCTGGATAGACTCGGACCGTACACGGAAAAGATCATAGGAGATTATCAGTGTGGGTTCCGACGTGGTAGGAGTACAGTGGACCAAATCTTCCTGCTAAAGCAATTAATGGAGAAGAAATGGGAATACGCACAGGACATTCACTCGCTGTTTGTGGATTTTAGCAAAGCCTATGACAGTATAGATAGAGGCTCATTATACAACATCCTCAACAACTTTGGCATTCCGCTAAAGCTCATTAATCTGCTTAAGGCAGCCACTAGAGAGAGCAGGATGCGCGTAAGGATCGGAGGTGAGCTCACGGAAGAATTCGAGGTGATCACTGGGCTGAAGCAAGGAGACGCCTTATCCCCGATGCTCTTTAACTTGGCTTTAGAACACGTCATCCAAAAAGTCATGACGTTGGATATCGGCGTACGGCTTAACGGGCAGCATAAGGTCGTGGGGTATGCAGACGACTTGGCCCTTTTAGGCCAGAATAAGAGAGAGATAGAGATTGCAGTGCAGACTCTGGTTCTAGAAGCTTCCAAGGTCGGACTCAGAATAAACCAGGATAAAACAGAATATCTCCTCATGAAACGCTACAAGAACACAAGACAAAAGCGCGAAGATCTGCGAGTCGGAGATACAGTTTTCAAGGGGGCTGCTAAATTCAAATACCTCGGTTGCACTATTACAGACACAAATACCAGGGAAGAGGAGATAGACCTACGCATCCATAGTGCCCTGCGATGTAGTGCAGCTCTCCATAAGGTGTTGGGGTCTAAACTTCTTAGCAGGAAGACCAAGTATCGGATCTACAAAACAGTTATTAAACCGATCTTGACATATGGCAGCGAAGCGTGGACACTAACACTTAGGGAAGAAGAAAAGCTTTTAGTGGCAGAGAGAAAAATCCTGCGTAGAATTCTGGGTCCTACCCAGAGAGAAGATGGGAGTTGGAGGGTTCGAAAAAACCTGGAGATCGAGGAGATGATCGCCGAACCCAACATCATGGGAGAAGCCAAAGCCCAAAGACTTCGCTGGTTGGGCCATATTGAAAGGATGGGGGACGATCGTGCCGCCAAAAAGGCCTATCTTGGAGTCCCAAATGGCCGCCGCCCAGTCGGTCGGCCCAGATACCGCTGGAGGGACGCCGTGGAAGCAGATCTGCGCGAATTAGGAACAGCAGAGTGGCAAGAGGCGTCCCAAAATCGGCAAAAATGGCGTTCTCTTGTGTCGGAGGCCAAGACCCACTTCGGGTCGCTGCGCCAGAGGAGTAAGTAAGTAGTATCTCAAACGGTTCGAACTGTACGTCACTTTTTAGTAAAAATTGAAAAATACCTACTTTTTTGCACATTACGGGGCATCACCTCCACAGATTAAGCGATATCATTGTTTTTTTTTTTTCGCCATGTGTTCACTAATATTGACGTTTGTAAAATCACGTTGAAATTTTTTTTATTACTATAGGCAGTAACTTACAGGATGTCCCCAAAGATAGATTTATTTTTATAAACTTTACTTTCTGCTAAGTTTGAACATCTGTGGTGTAAAAAAAATGTATGAAACCTGTCTGACCGACTATTGTAAAAAATTGCCTATTTCATAAGGATTCTAAAACAGTATTGTACTAATAACTTTTTGTCATAAGTTACTAAGCTAGTGCTATGAATGCACCGAAGGTACTATCTTACATGAAAAAGTTGAAACAAGTATTGTACAAAAAATGTCACTTATTAAGATTTAATATGTCATAATGTTACAGCAAATGCTCAAATTGTCCTCCTCTTGCCCTTATACAGACCCTTAACCTTTTTATAAACGATCTCTTAAGGACACGATTATAATTTTTTTTCTCCTATTTGTTGTGCCGCTTCGTGGACGCGTAGACGCAGGTCTTCAATTGTGGTTATGTTTTTTTTTGTATACTTGTTCTTTTAAACACCCCCTAAAAAAATCAAGTGGATTCAGATCAGGCGAACGTGGAGGCCACACTATTGGAACTAATCGGCCAATCCATCTTCTTGGATAACTTTCATTTAAATAGTTTCTCACTCGCACGGCATAATGTGCAGGACAGCCGTCATTTTGAAGCCACATTCTTCGCCGGATCGCCAATGGCACCTCTTCGAGTAGTGAGTACGAGTAGTCTTCTTATGACAAAAAGTTATTAGTATAATACTGTTTTAGAATCCTTATGAAATAGGCAATTTTTCACAATAGTCGGTCGGACAGGTTTCATACATTTTTTTTACACCACAGATGCTCAAACTTTGCAGAAAGTAAAGTTTATAAAAATAAATTTATCTTTGGGGACATCCTGTAAGTTACTGCCTATAGTAATAAAAAAAATTCAACGTGATTTACAAACGTCAATATTAGTGAACACATGGCGAAAAAAAAAACAATGCTATCGCTTAATCTGTGAACGTGATGCTCCGAAATGTGCAAAAAAGTAGGCATTTTTCAAGTTTTACTAAAAAGTGACGTACAGCTCGAACCGTTTGAGATAGAAAAAAAAACGTATTCTGGGCAGCCAACTCTTCCCCGCAAGCCGCCCGTGCAGGGATATCCACTGGTCTCCGGACACCCTGTATATGATGTGAAAACATGGTTACTAAATTTTTTCTCGATATAATAAAATCACAAACGTCCTTCTAAATTTTACAAATAAATACCAGTAGGTAGTCAGTCAATAATTTACTTAGACTTAGACTAATAAAACTTTGGAGATGAATTACCTACTGATCTTAGTTCAATACATACCTACAGGTCATATCCCCCTCTAAAACCCTTAGTCGCCTTTTACGACGCCCACGGGTAGAGATGGGGTAACCGCGGATACACGGCGTATCCCCGGCATAGAATAGTGCTTTAAAAATTTAAATCTGCTTTATAAAATAAGTAGGTGTTAAAGAACTATCTATACTAATATACTAATCTATGTCTATACGAATATTATTAAGAGGTAACGTTGGTTTCATGTAGGTATGTATGTATGTATGTATATTTGGGGTAATCTCCGAAACTACTGGCTGGACTGATTTCAAAAATTCTTTTACCATTAGAAAGCTACATTCACCCTGAGTAACATAGGGTACTTTTGATCCCGATATTCCCACGGGATCGGGACTTACGCGGGTGAAACCGCGGGAATCTGCTAGTATATTATTATTTATTATATATTACTAGCTGCGCCCCGCGGTTTCACCCGCGTTAGTCTCGATCCCTTTAAAATAGAGTAGACACTCGAATTCGGAATTAAGGATGCCCTAGGTACTTTTTAATCTAAACCAAATATCCGATTCGAATGAATTAAAAAGGAATTTACTTAGAAATAAATAGTTCTAATTATAAAATAAATTATTTGGATAAGGGTTTATACTATTGTAAGAATATAACCAACCTTTGTTCCTACCTACATTGTAATTCAATTTTTAACACAACGAGCGTGTTATGTAAGAACATCGTCGTAACCGACAGAATTTCGTAATTTCACTTTTTTATCGTAACGTGTAACTAAAATTTTTTGACACCTATTGCCATAATTATTATGACCCATAAGTTCATATTTGAATAAATGACAAAACTATAACGGAAAATAAATTTTATCGTAAACAACAAAAGCAAAAGTTTAGAAATCTGAACTTAAAAATTATCGTAAGCAACATTATGAGTGACATTTGTTGCTTACGATAAAATAATAAAAGACTTTTATGCATAAATCAGTGTTGCGTTTCGTTTTTGTATTATTGATTGACTATTTATTGGCTGTATAATATTTACTATATAATATTTATTTATATATTGGATGTGGTGCTCGCTGAGAGGTTGCATGACGATATCTTGGAGGTGAATCGCTTTAGCAACCGACTTATATGTGCGTGAAGGTGCTTACTAACTTACTAAGTGGGTTCCTACCCACTTAGTAAGTGCTTACGCGCCACAGGTCGGTTGTAGCGACGCTGATAAGAGGTCGTTTTGGGATAAACTCGGCGAGGTCCTTGGGGCTATCCCGTTGTCACAGGGAATCGGTTTTGGGTGGTGATCTGAACGGTCATGTGGGTGAGATGGGGGCGGAATTTGGACGTGTTCATGGAGGCTACAGGTATGGCAGTCGGAATGCGGAAGGAGAAAAAATTCTGCGTACGTGTGCCACTGCCGACCCGGCACTCGTGAACACATATTATTTCAAAAAGAAGCCCGACCACTTGGTCACCTACAGGAGCGGGGGGCGCGCTACCCAAATCGATTTTCTAATCACTAGGAGACATCATATCGGCAACGTGGCCAACTGCAAAGTCATACCCGGTGAGAGTCTCACTGCCCAACACCGTATCCTTGTCATGGATCTCTGTGTAAAGACCAAATACAAACGACCGAAACCATGTCAGCGCCGAATCAGATGGTGGATGCTTGATGAAGTCAAGTCCCAGATGCTCGCCTCAGCAATCGGCGACCAAATGTGCTAATGCTGAAGGCGAATCGGTACAGGAACACTGGGACAGGATTCAGGTGTCTATCGCTGATTCGACGCGGTCGGTCCTCGGTATGTCTAAGGGAGGACGCAAGTGTAACAAGGAAACTTGGTGGTGGAACGACACAGTCCAGAGGGAGACTAGGGTGAAGAAAGCCCTCTATAAAAAGTGGCAAGCGTCCAACTCTCCTGAAGATTGCGACGCGTACAGGTCTGCCAAACGTGCCACAAAGAGAGCAGTAGCCAGAGCCAGACGGGACCGCTTACAGCCATTGTACGATAAGTTGGAAACGTCTGAGGGGCAGAAGCTTATTTACAAGTTGGCACGTTCTAGGATCAAAGCGGCACAGGATATATCCAAGTGCCGCTGCGTAAAAGGTAACCTGCTATGCGAGGACCTCGCGGTGAAGGAGAGGTGGCGCTCTTATTTCCACGAGCTGCTCAATAAGCAGTATTAAGAGTTGCAGCCACCGGAACTCCCTCCGAATCTAGGACTTGTGCCACTGATAACGCCTGAGGAGGTGCGTAAGGCTCTTCGCTGCATGAAGAATCGGAAAGCTGTCGGCGCCGATGGAGTAATAAAAAATAATAGCGTAAGTGACAGATTTTGGAAAAACATAAGAAATCACGATCAGAAATTTTATCTTAAGTGACAAAAGTACCCTTTATATTAAAAGCTGTTATTGTGAGTTAACTATAGGTAATAGTTAGATATGTTAAATCGCGGACTTTTTGGTAGATATTTATAAGAACTACAAACCTGTACTACATTATTTTGTTCTAATGTCAACAGTTTTTGCTGCGCACGCTATTTTTTATTTTGAGTTTTCTACCTTTGGTTACAATATTGCAATTTTCTTACGGATTCCTAATTTTTATATAGCCTATGTTACTCCCTGATAATGTAGCTTTCTATTAGTGAAAGAATTTTGGGATCGGTCCAGTGGGTCCGGAGATTACCCCCAATATATATACTTACATACAAACATACATACATGTTACCAACGTTACCCTTTTTATAATATTAGTATAGAAGTATAGATATAATATTATATTTATATAAATATATATATTATACATACATATCTTATATTATAATAATAATATTATATTATAAAGAGGTAACGTTGGTAACATGTATGTATGTATGTATGTATATTGGGGGTAATCTCCGAAACTACTGAACCGATTTCAAAAATTCTTTCACCAGTAGAAAGCTACATTCACCCTGAGTAACATAGGCTACTTTTGATCCCGATATTCCCACGGGATCGGGACTTACGCGAGTAAAACCGCGGGAATCTGCTATTAATAATCAGTTTTCTCCGAAAATAAAAAGATGTAACTATCTAAATAGATTAACCCTTTATTGTACCAAAAACACAAATTCAATTTATACGAAGAAAAATTAAAACTAAAGTGGCACAATGGGCGGCCTTATCGCCTATGGTGATCTCTTCCAGGCAACCAATCATATGTTATGTTATGTTATGTTATTGCGTACCATGTGTAAACCAATCATTTGGCACCAGATTGCCATTTACATCGATATAAGCTTGGTTATTATTTTTATTTTCTTGGTTCCTGTGGTTGATTCTAGAATTATATACCGTATGATGATATTTTGAGGGTCTCACATTATGTGTAAACCAATCATTTGGAACCAGATTGCCATTTTCATCGATATAAGCTTTTAGATTACCGATGCGTTGAATTTCTTGAATGTGGCGGTGGTTATTATTTTTATTTTCTTGGTTCCTGTGCTTGATTCTAGAATTATATACTTTATGATGATGTTTTGAGGGTCTCACATTGTGTGTAAACCAATCATTTGGCACCAGATTGCCATTTGCATCGATATAAGCTCTTAGGAGATGATTACCAATGGGTTGAATATCTTTCGATATCGGTCGTACGGTGAGTCCATCTCTGGAGTTTGTTACATTATTTTCTTCTGGAACTACGAGTATTTCATCGTGAGCGCTCTGTTGGGTGAAGAATAGTGTTATAAATATGTACCTATATCCATTTTCCTACTAATCATATAAAGGAGAAGTGTAAAGGTGAAGTGTATTTCTTGCTCCTTCAACCGATTGCGATGAAACTTGGTATGTAGATAGCTGAAGACCTGGAATAATAAATAGCGCTTCGCCACGGGTAACCCTCCCGCTAGGCCAAAATAAAGAAAGCATCTCTTCGTGTTCTTGCGAGTAAGGCTTCCCGCGGGGCAGTGTTGGGCAATTTGCAATCTAACTAATGATTACTAACTGCAACTACAAAAAGTAGTTAGTAATCATAACTACAGATTACATAAAATAATCGTAAAAGTAGTTAAACATTTTGATTACTAACTGCAAATTGTAGTTGCAATCACGATTGCGTGATTACTTTTTATAACTACATATTTGTTGAGAAGGTATATTACAAAAAAGCGAACGCGCGCGCGATTCGTTCATGTACCGACTTGTCGTTTGCTAGGTAGATAGAGAGTGTCGGTGCCGCGGTCGCGGATTGGAGTGAGAGGGCATTTTTAGGGTTCCGTAGCCAAATGGCAAAAAACGGAACCCTTATAGATTCGTCATGTCTGTCTGTCTGTCTGTCTGTCTGTCCGTCCGTCCGTATGTCACAGCCACTTTTTTCCGAAACTATAAGAGCTATAGTATTGAAACTTGGTAAGTAGATGTATTTGGTGAACCGCATTTAGATTTTTACACAAAAATAGAAAAAAGTACCAAATTTTTGGGGTTCCCCATACTTAGAACTGAAACTCAACATTTTTTTTTTCATCAAACCTATTCATGTGGGGTATCTATGGATAGGTCTTCAAAAATAATATTGAGGTTTCTAATATCATTTTCATCCCATCTATTCGAAAAGTGTCGCTTTGGTCCTCTATAAGTGCGACCAAAGTAGCTCTTTTCTGTTAAGATAAACAGCCGGGAGCAAAGTAAAACAGCCGGGAGCAAAATAAAACAGCCGGGAGCAAAGTAAATTTGAATTTGGAACATATGTATCATTCATAGAAATCAAACGAAAATTATATGAATTACTGGCTTACCACGGGGCTAGATGGCGCTGTGTGTTGTTCACAGAATTTATTTATTTTATTAGTTTCATTAGTGTCATTAGTTTCAGTTTCATTAGTGTCATTAGTTTCATTTGCTTCATTAGTTTCATTAGTTACATTTGTTTCATTAGTTTCATCAGGTTCATTAGTTACATTTGTTTCATTAGTTTCATCAGGTTCATTAGTTTCATTAATTTCATTAGTTTCATTAGGTTAATTAGTTTCATTAGTTTCATGAGTTTCATTTGTTTCATTAGTTCATTAGTTTCATTAGTTTCGTTAGTTTTGTTAGTTTCGTTAGTTTCGTTAGTTTCGTTAGTTTCATTAGTTTCATTAGTTTCATTAGTTTCATGAGTTTCATTAGTTCATTAGTTTCATTCGTTTCTTTAGTTTCATTAGATTCATTAGTTTCATTTGTTTCATTTGTTTCATTTGTTTCATGAGTTTCATGAGTTTCATGAGTTTCATTAGTTTCATTAGTTTCATTAGTTTCATTAGTTTCATTAGGATCATTAGTTTCATTAGTTTTATGAGTTTCATTGGTTTCATTAGTTCATTAGTTTCATTAGTTTCATGAGTTTAATTAGTTTCATTAGTTCATTAGTTTCGTTAGTTTCGTTAGTTTCGTTAGTTTCATTTGTTTTATTTATTTTGCTTATTTTTTTAGTATTTATATGAAATTTTCACAGATGATGTATTTCTGTAGCCGCTATAACAACCAACAAATATTTATAGAGGGCTTCTGTATAATAAACGTGATATTAAAATTTTATACCCAACATTTTTGTTTAAGTAAATAGGTATATTCACGAATTACGTAACACCATATCTTATTTATTTTCTCATAGAAGGGGATGAAAAGTAGAGTATATGACTCGAGAGCAAATTATTTTTGCCTCGGGCGATGTATACTTTGAATCCCTCGCTGCGCTCAGAATTCTACGTTAGAATCCCTCGCTACGCTCGGGATTCTATTCTAGAATTCCTCGCTTTGCTCGTGATTCAAAGTAACGCCCTCGCCGTAAAAATACTATTTTGCTCCCTTGTTATACAATCTACTATTTTTTCTAAACTGAATAGTTTGCGCGAGAGACGCTCCCAAAGTAGTAAAATGTGTGTCCCCCCCCATGTAACTTCTAAAATAATGGAATGATAAAAGTAATAATTATATATGATGTACATTACTATGCAAACTTCCAACGAAAATTGGTTTGAACGAGATCTATTAAGTAGTTTTTTTTTAAACGTCATAAATCGTAAACCATAATTTACCTTCCCAAAACAAAATCTGTTGTATAGATAATGGTACGGAACTCTTCGTGCGCGAGACCGACTCGCACTTGGCCGGTTTTTTTTTAAAGTTCGCAATTTTGATTCATGATTTGATTACCTAATTGATGTTTGCTGAGTAAAGTTATTTTTTCGATTACCAACAAGTAACATTATTTACGTCTACAATCCTTGTTTTCAATTATTTATTAGAATAAACATACATACGTAAAATAAGTTATTTTTTTTAATTTATTCAGCCTCATTCCAAAACATACTTAAATTACAATACAATGATGAGAGATGTTGGTCTAGTGGTAGATACTCCGACTTTCATTCCGAGGGTCGTCGGTTCAAATCCAGGCCGACCGCGCACTAATGTCTTTTTCTTTAAGAAAAAGTTATGTGCGCTAATAACATCGCTCTTACGGTGAAGGAAATCATCGTGAGGAAACCAACATGTCCTAGGACTCACCACGGTCCGAAGGCATGGGATATTTAGTGTTATTTATATATGTATCTTAAGTATGTATTTACAAAAAAAAAGTATAATATATAGTATATCCGTTGTCTAGTACCCATAGTACAAGCCTAGTGCTTAGTTTTGGGTTAGATTGCGCTATGTGAAATTTCGTACAATATTTATGCTTATTTATTTATTTAATGTGCTCGAAGCACATTGTATTGTAATTTCATTCATTAAGCTAAAAGGTGGTTGTTCTAGACGTCTAGGTAAACAACTTTCGTTCTACAACTTTTGGAAATTCGACCTTGTTTATCGAATTTTTTTAAATTGTTCTACTGAACAAAATCAGCTGTTTTTGTAATTAAAGGCAATTTAAGTTTAGATTGTAGTGGTCCAAATTAAATAAAAGGACACCTTAAGGCCAATGACCTCAAACTAAGAAACAGCTAATTTTCAACTCAAAATTTTCGAAAACTTTCTCGAATTTCCAAAATTTATAGAACAAAAGTTGTTCGCCTAGACCTCTTTCGGTTAAATACCCCATAATAAGAACACTATATATTACATGTATATTTAATTGCAAAATATAGGTAAGTTCTAAGAACTCAAGTAATCAGTAGTTACAACTACTTGATTGCAGTAATCTAACTAACAACTACTTCATGTAGTTAGGTTACATGTAATCATAACTACATGTAGTTAACTACATGTAGTTAACTACTAACAACTACTTCAAGTAGTTAGGTTACATGTAATCATAACTACATGTAGTTAACTACTTTTAATCGCAGTTAGTAATCAGATTACAAAATAGTAGTTAACTGCGCCCAACACTGCCGCGGGGTACTAAATTTTTGAAAGCATTTTGTCTAAAAAGCAATAGTTGATGGTATATAAAAATATCCATAATCTAAAAAATCTATTTGATTTGTTGACAGGGAGGCAAAACCGGTTTGCCTCCTTGTTATTAACAGCAGCAGCATAGCGCTAATTCTTGCCCTGTTTACAGGGATAAGACTACCTCTTTTCGAATAGATGGAATGAAAAATCATTTACCGTCAAAGAGGCCAATACCACGAGACACAGGTTTACAACCCACATTTAAAAAAAATCAGGGTCTTTCCTTCGTACTTTCTGCTTCGGTAAAATAAATTTTGAAAATATAAAAATCTTTCTCTACTGCATTCGTTTTAAATGAATTTGTGTAGGTATTCAGTAACGTTATCAATTCAATAACAACTTCGATAATAATCAATTTAACGCATGAATTATGAAATAACGTTACGGCGTTGTAAATTTAAAAGGTGCTTGTTCGGTTATAATTATTAATTATAGCCTCAGGACCATTTGAACTTTTCTATTGAGTATACATAATTGTATAGGGTGAACTGTCCATCAATGAGCCACATAAAATTCAAACGCACGCAGCTCTTAGTATTTTTGATATAATAAGACACAATTTTGAATGAAGATAGTATAATTATCTAAAAATGATTTGGCATTCAAACTTTTTTCAATTTTTATTTAGGTTATTTGCTACGAAGGTTTGAAAAAAAATGGAAAGTGGCTCATTGTATACACACTCAGTATTATTATAGAATCAATTAAACAACTTGGTCACTTTTTTTCCTCTTTACTACTTTATTGCGTTTATAATTTGAAGAAAAGAAAACGATGAAAATAAAACAATTATAATCATAATATATGATTATAATTGTTTTTATTTATCGTGTATTTTTTTTATCGTAAAAATATTATTTAGCTTTGGCTCATTGTACACCACCCAACTTTTGGCTCATTCTGTGGCACATATGTAATTTTGCACAAACATCTAAAACCTACGACAAAACTTAATGTGATCGTGCCTCATACTTCAATATATCTATACTAATATTATACTAATATTATAAAGCATACTAATATTATAAAGCGGAAGAGTTTGTTTTTTTGTTTGTTTGTTTGTTTGAACGCGCTAATCTCAGGAACCACTGGTCCGATTTGAAAACTTCTTTCGGTGTTGGATAATCCATTTATTGAGGATGGCTATAGGCTATATTTTATTTAAAAAAAAATAGGGATCCTTACTAAAAGTTCAATAATGTAACACAAGGTGTGAAAAAAATGACCAAAAAAATCCTTACGCCGCGTGCGCTGCGAAAACTATTGGATATAGAACAAAACTATGTACTACAACTTTGTAGAATATGTTATTGTCTACCAAAAACATCGCAACACCACATGTCTAACTATTGTAGTTATCTCACAATAAGTGTTTTTGTAATTTTTGTAAATAATTAAAATGCCGTCGCTTTAATAACCTTTTATTTTGTACCTTGGTATTAATCCTTATCAAAATAAATTACTTCATATTCAAGACGAATTCAATACCTTTCTAGGACTTTTTCAATTATTTAATGCGGACATTTCATTCAAAAGATATCGCGATATTAAAAATGTAAGTATGTTGCAACCTAATAAGTATTAAGTATTGCGCGCGCAATGGCGCGCATGTATGAGCGCGGTCGGCTCCTTGCAGAGCGGTTGTGCTCAGCGATACTTTTTAAAACTTCTTTTTTAGGGTTCCGTACCCAAAGGGAACCCTATTACTGAGACTTCGCTGCCTGTCTGTCTGTCCCTCTGTCCGTCTGTCCGTCTGTCACCAGGCTGTATCTCATGAACCGTTATAGCTAGACGGTTGACATTTTCACAGAAGATGTATTTCGGTAGCCGCTACAACAACAAATACTAAAAACAAAATAAAACAAAAAAATAAGAGGGGCTCCTATACAACAAACGTCTTTTTTAGTTATTGTTGTCAATTTCCGTATCTATTTGGATTTTGTATTAAGTATATAATTTTTGTACAGATGTTATAAGTACAGAATAATAAATAAACAAATCTAGCTGTGTAGCCCCGGCATTAGCTGTGTAGCCCCGGCGTAGAATAGGGTTACCCCATCTCATCCCGTGGGTGTCGTAAAGGCGACTAATTGATCTGAGGGAGATTAGCTAACCTTAAGTACTCCCCGCGCGGTGGCGGATAAACTGCTTGATCCCTAAGAGGGTTGGCCGGTCGTAAAAACATTGCCAAATTTAATTGCAGCAGGTATGGTCAATGATGACTTACCGACTGCGCTGACCCCAAATAAAAAAAAACAATTTGGGGTTTAGCGGACGCCGGGCTCTCGAGAGGGATGCAACCGGGAACATCGCTGAGATGAGAAGAAATAAATAAACAAATCCTGAAAGTCACTTTTCTACGCGGACGAAGTCGCGGGCACTGCTAGTTGCTAAATATATTTTCAAACTACTGCAGTATTGACAAATAGCACTTTAGATTCTTCTTCTGTTTTCGCGATGTTGTATTGAAATTAAAGACATTTTTCGGTTTGAATCGCGTGGTTTTTATTACTTTTAGCATTGTTACAACGCTCAACGCTCAACAGTCTACCCTGAAGAAGAGACCTGGAAAGGTCTCGAAACGTTGAGCGTTGTGTTACATGCTAAAAGTAATAAAAACCACGCGATTCAAACCGAAAAATGTCTTTAATTTAAATAGCACTTTCTAAGTGAAACACTAAAAAACGCTCCGTCCCACGTTCACCTTCTACACTGTGCGCAGGCAACCTAGCGCGGTAGGGGGCAGATCGGGTGAGGTATCGAAGCGTGCAATCTGCACATTCAGGCGACTTTTAATTTCGGAAATATTTCTAAGTCTCATGAGTACCACTGTCTCATTGATGGACAAGTCACCCTACATATTAGTATTAAAAATTTAACTTAGATTTTTCTTCTGTTTTTGCGATGTTGGATTAAAATTAAACACATTTTTCGATTCGCGTCGCGTGGTGTTTATTACTTTTAGCATTGTTGCAATGCTCAACATTTCGAGACCTTTACAGGTCTCTTCTTCAGGGTTGAGGAAGACAACTAAAAGTTTAGAGACCTAAAGGGTCTCGAAACGTTGAGCATTTAAACAATGCTAAAAGTAATAAACACCACGTGATTAAAACCGAGAAATATATTTAATTTCAATTATTTAACCTTTTTTTTTTAATTCAAATTATTAGTAAAATTAGTCTCTATGGGTGTGGTCAAATAACATTTTATTTCTGTGCCAGTTAGTTGGTTGGTTCTACATTTTTGTATTTTTCAACCGATTTTCAATGAAGTATCTTCGTAGGTAGGTATTCTAGGTATACAGTTTCTATGACCATATAGATTTACCTAGACTTACCTACCTCCATTGAGTTATTATGTGGAGATCACCTCTTAATATTATTATGTAGTCATAAAAAAATAATTGTCTGCCGTGTAGCCCCGGCATAGAATAGGGTGGCCCATCTCTACTCGTGGGGGTCGTAAAAGGCGACTAAGGGATTTAGGGACGACTAGCAAAAATTAAGTTCTCCCCGCGCGGTGGCGAATAAACTACTTATTCCTCAGAAGGATTGGTGTCAGGCAGGTAGCCGGCCGTAAAAATATTGCCAAATCTATTAGCAGAAGGTATGGTCAATGATGACTTACCTACTGCGCCAACCCCAAATATTAAGGTGTTAGCGGACCCCGGGATCCCGAGAGGGATGCAACCGGGAACATCGCTCGGATGAGAGAGATAAAAATAACTTTGTCTATAAGTGTGATTAAAATTTTAAACATGATTAGGTAGTTACAAATATTTTAAAAGAACAATACTTCTGCAGAAACACGTTGCATGATCGACGGAGAGCGGGATTCGAACCAACAATGCATCTTTAGGTACTCACTCCGGGAGCACTAACTTTGACCTAGACCTACAGGAGTACCTACACCTCTTTTAGATTGTAAAATTCATGTCTGTTTGTTTGTCTGTTTCTCTGATACGTAAACATTTAACTACTGAAACGAACAAAATATCATTTTCCCTTTGGGTGGCTCTGTTTTATAGGAAAATTGTGGTAGATATTACTTTACATTGAAAGCCAATAATTAGAACCAATTATCAATTAGGTAATCACAAAGCTAACCACTAAAAATGTGAAAATGGGTCTAGCTGACAATTTATCAATACATTTTGCGTCCAAGTACATATACCTACCAACCTACACACAGAGTTTTTGATGTTATGCTCCCCAGAAAACCCAACATAGGTACCTACATTTTGCTGATAAAAAAAAAATATCACAATTTAATTGTACATAAAGTGTACCTACCTAATTATTGTCGTGTCTTCCATTTCGAAATATTTTTTCACCTCACAACCTCGGAAAGGATCGTTTTGCACACTGATTTCTGCGTGCAAAATCGCATTTTGCGCCCTAGCGTGGAAAGAGATTTTAAAATTCGAATCTGTCTTCTCGATACTTTTATATAGAGCAAGTCCTTTGAAAATGCGCTAACTGGAACCTCATTTCTTTTTTTTTTTGTTCATGGCATCGAACCACGAAGTATTGTTGCACATTGCCAATGTAGTATTTATTGTTGATTATCATTAGTATCAAGCAGGTTTTTTTTATGAATTATTCAATTTAGAGATTGTTTGCTTATTTTTATTATTTACGGTACAATAAGCGGTATATAATGCCGAATTGAGTTTTCTACCGGAAAAATGCACCTAGCGTTTTCCTCGCTGTAGTGAGGTGAAAAATTGTGTGTTTCACTCGGCAGCAAAGTTTTTTGCATCTCGTACCTTTGAAACCTTTGCGACGCTCAGCATTCTATATTTGAACCACTCGCTTGCGCTCGTGGTTCAATCCTAGAATGCTTCGCTAGCTCAGGTTTCAATACAAGTACTCGCTGCAAAAACCAACTTTGCAGGCTTGCATAACAAATAACTATTAAACAGACTTCAAAAAAAGGAGGAGGTTCTCCATTAGACTGTAGGTAGATACCTATAGATTACTAGCTGCGCCCCGCGGTTTCACCTGTGTACGGCGTAAGTCCTGATCCCGTGGGATTTACGGGATCAAAAGTACCCTATTTCCTTCCTCTAGTTCTAAGCTACCTCCTTACCTTACCAATGTTCAGCATTGCTAACATAGTACGCTGCTTTACCTTAAAGAGAGCAGCGTGTTGTCATGGCACGATGTGCTCTACCTCTATGGAGAGGTAAAGCACATCCCGCGGTTTCAACCCGTAAGTCCCGATTCCGAATATCGGGATTAAAAGTAGCCTATGTTACTCAGGGTGAATGTAGCTTTCTAATGGTGAAATAATTTGTGAAATCGGTCGAGTAGTTTTTGAGTTTATTCATAACAGACAGGCAGACACACACACACACACAAACATACAAATCTTTCCTCTTTATAACATTACTAGCAGTGCCCGCGACTTCGTCCGCGTAGAAAAATGACTTTCAGGATTTGTTTATTTATTTCTTCTCATCTGAGCGATGTTCCCGGTTGCATCCCTCTCTGGAGCTCGGGGTCCGCTAATCCCTAAATTGTTTTTTTTTTAATTTGGGGTCCGCGCAGTCGGTAAGTCATCATTGACCATACCTGCTGCAATTAGATTTGGCAATGTTTTTACGGCCGGCCGCCTGCCTGATACCAACCCTCTTAGGGATCAAGCAGTTTATCCGCCACCGCGCGGGGAGTACTTAAGGTTAGCTAATCTCCCTCAGATCCCTTAGTCGCCTTTACGACACCCACGGGATGAGATGGGGTAACCCTATTCTATGCCGGGGCTACACAGCTAATGTCGGGGCTACACAGCTAGATTTTTTTATTTATTATTCTGTACTTATAACATCTTTACAAAAACTATATAATACAAAATCCAATTAGATACTTACGGAAATTGACAACAATAACTAAATGTTTTTAGTTCTTAAATTTTTGTTTTATTTGTTGTTATAGCGGCTATCGAAATACATCTTCTATGAAAATGTCAACCGTCTAGCTATAACGGTTCATGAGATACAGCCTGGTGACAGACGGACAGACGGACAGAGGGACAGACAGACAGCGAAGTCTCAGTAATAGGGTTTCGTTTTTACCCTTTGGGTACGGAACCCTAAAAAAGTATTAAAAAGTATCGCTGAGCACAACCGCTTTGCAAGGAGCCGCGCTCATACATATGCGCGCGCAATACTTAATACTTATTTGGTTGCAACATACTTACATTTTTAATATCGCGATATCTTTTGAATGAAATGTCCGAAATAAATAATTGAAAAAGTCCTAGAAAGGTATTGAATTCGTCTTGAATATGAAGTAATTTATTTTGATAAGGATTAATACCAAGTTATAAAATAAAAGGTTATTAAAGCGACGGCATTTTAATTATTTACAAAAATTACAAAAACACTTATTGTGAGATAACTACAATAGTTAGACATATGGTGTCGCGATGTTTTTGGTAGACAATTACATGTTCTACAAAGTTGTAGTACATAATTTGGTTCTATATCCAATAGTTTTCGCAGCGCACGCGGCGTAAGGAATTTTTTCGTCATTTTTTTCACACCTTGTGTTACATTATTGAACTTTTAGTAAGGATCCCTATTTTTTTGAAAATATAATATAGCCTATAGCCATCCTCAATAAATGGACTATACAACACCGAAAGAATTTTTCAAATCGGACCAGTGGTTCCTGAGATTAGCGCGTTCAAACAAACAAACAAACAAAAAAACAAACTCTTCCGCTTTATAATATTAGTATAGATAGTGTACCTAGATATAGGTAGATAATAAAATGTATTTTTACAGCTATGCATCCGGGGACTTCTTTTGTAAAATGACACTGTAACATAAATAAATAATAATCACAATAAAACAAATAAAAACGACACACGGAATGAACAAGCAAATGCAATCATCAAACAAATTGCAAAGAAACTTTAGTTCCGAAAATTATAAGAGATGGCGCTAGTAAGAGAAACGCATATTCCTAGATCACGCTATCGTTGCGTCGAGCACATTGAGTTAGGTTGGTTGTAAGATTTTGTTTTGTATCGAATCGAATCGAATCTACTACTGGCTTCGGTGCTACGTATGAGTTGTGTACGGTTTCCTGGACCTTCCTATACGTAGTACCTGCAGCTATATTCGGTGCTTCCTCGTAGAGTGTACGGAGTCCTGGACCTCTACGAGAAGCTTCGTAGCCCCTACGTCATTGATTGTAGACCCGCTACGAAAAGTAATAAAACCCCTTCGTCCCGCAACCGGAGTCTCATTACCTCCCCTCTACCCCTCACCGGTAAACCCTCACGTTACAACACTATTTATTTTGTTTTCAAATTTATTTATCTACTCATACATTTATTCATGTGTAATTTCCAGTAAAGTTATACTTGTATAGGACTCCTATACAAGTATAACTTTACTCCTATAATAGGAGATGTGTAAAATTTGTTCATGTAATAAAATTCCAAATAACTTGTAAAAATAAATTTATATCGTATTTGTTCGTAATATTGTTTAATTACAGGGTTATTTTCAAAGATTTGTTAAACAATTTCACGGCGCATTATCAAACATTATCGATTTAAGTTCAGGAAATTGTTTTGAAATTCATTTCGGTTTCTGAGATTATGCAAAGAAAATGTTTATTGGTTATGTCTTATTTTGTTTGTTGTTTTCGGGTTTTGGTTCTACATCGGTGAGTTTTATTAATTAGCAGTAGTCGCACAAACGAACCTAAGCGTGGCGTATAATACCACAGCTTAATACTTTGCAAATCGCAAAATGCGATTTTGCACGCAGAAATCAGCGTGCAAAAGCTGTTAGGACATTAGGTAGGTACCTACATATTGTAGAACGCTGCTGCTAAGATCACGCACATTTTTAATTATTATGATTATAATTGCTGGTACGTAGTTTTGATGCGTGGTCGTGGTAGACCAGCAGCGGTAGCATACGACCACGAGAAACATTCTAAAAAAAAGAAAAGAGAAAAAAAATAAAAAGTAGACATTTTTCTAGATCTACCATACTGCATATATAAGCAACACTATCGATCGGTAGGGTGTTTATTTATTTTTTGCAAAAAGACAAGGTTCGATACCTGGGTAATGAATTTTTCAAAAATCTTATTATGTAATTTTAATTTTTGTTAAAATCGGGGACGCACTCCTTTCATCATTTTTCTCTATCTCTAATAGTTTGAAATGGTTCACCCTGTATGAGTTATTAATTGTATATGAATACAAATAAATGAACTTATTAATTTATTTTAAATAAAATTTCAGCCGGTAGAAAAAAAAGATGTGGCACAGTCTTCTACACTCCCAGCAATCACAGAAACGCCGTCAACAAAATGTAACCACAGCGAAACAATCCGAAAGATGTTACAAGTAATTCTATCAATCACGAATCAGCAAATAGAAAGCCAAACTCAAACAGCTTACTTTTTGAATCTACTGATCAAAATCATTGATAAAAATGTTGATTCCTACGATCAAAAAGAAGCTGAAACTATAAATGACATTATAAAAACAGTTAGCCGTCAAGGACCAGTCTTTGCGCCCAATGATCATGAAATATTAAAACCTACCGATACTAAAATAAATTTTCCTGATAATAAATCACTTTTTGCTCAAGCACTTTTGAAAATATTGCAAGTAACCAGGAACGCATACACACGGCTGCTTCACGGAGACGATGAATTGGATTTAAACTTATCAAGAAGTGATTCTTTAGAATCACCAGGGGGAAATTCTCAATTGCCATCAGATCATGGATATGTGGTACAAATTTCCGATATCTCTGAACCTCGTAACCACAATGACAACCAACAAGCAGCACCTTTAATAAACACAAAAAAAAAATTTGTTGTAGAATCTACAAGTGATCATGATCATGAAACTAAAAACAAGCACACAACAAAATATGACTATGATCTAAGCGACTTAATTTCTAATCATATAAAAAATTATAAACCAACAAGATCAAGCGAAGAAGCGAAAGGTCAAATTAAAATTGTTCATGAGAATCCAGAAATTAGAGCAAATCCTGAACTAGTTATTAGACAACATAACTACATTGACAATAATAATCCACCATATTATGGTGTTTATACACAAAATGGACAAAAAGTAGAAACCCATATTCCTATTGATGAACAATATTTTGATCTTGAACCAACTATTGAAATTGACGATTGGAACACAGAACCTAATTTTCCTATAACAGAACTTTCGCCTAAAAGATATATTTCTGAATCTCAGTATATTGTGAATTATCCATGGCACAACAATATTCCTACAAAACATTATCAGGATTATACAGATAGTGTTGACGAGCAATATAATTTATGGTACGACCATAAAAATTGTACAAATATTGAACCTAAATGTGAAAACCTACATATAGATACAGAATTTAATGAAAAAGAGTTTCCACAGATCTACGACACAGAATCTAAATTAGATTTGCAGAAAATTTACGATCATGTTCCTGGTAACCATGAAAGCCACAAACAAACTTGGTATGACAATTACTATTGGTATGGTGACAATACAAAAATACCTGACAGTGTTGACGTCATTCCGCAAGCAGATTCAGCAGGCGATCATATTACTTGGAAATATAATAATAAATTGAATGACAATTATTGGGATAATAAACAGGATCGGGATGATCACTTACCTGACAGTGTTGACGTCATTCCGCAAGCAGATTCAGCAGACGATCATATTCTTTGGAAATATAATAATGAATTGAATGACAATTATTGGGACAATAAACAGGATTGGGATGATCACTATTACATCAAAGTTAAATTTCCGGTGTCAATAGAAGAAATCGCTGATCCTAATCATTATGACTACCCGAAATATCAATATAATCCTGATATATATGAGCATTTGCATGAAGACATCTGTTCTGATAGTCATCAGTACGAAGCCAAAAATCAAAATAAGCCGAATGACAAAATAAAAATAGATATTATCACACCTCCAGATTGCTCAGTAAAAAAGAAACAAATAGTAGTAGATGGAAGTGTTATTAGTACTAGTTCAGATCCACATTATTGGTATGAATGGAACGAACGTAGTGGAACAACAACAAAAAACACGATACCGATTGCCATAGATAGTAACCAAGACCCTTCTACTGAAATACAAACCGAACCGCCACACAGTTACCGAACATCGGAAAGTGATGAATCTTCAAAAGATTCAAAGGATTCTCACTATGATGACGGAACAGAAGAAACTACAGACATATTTTCATATGAAATCACTGATACAGATGATATTAAAAAAAAAGAAACACCTTTATATTTCACCACTAAACCCGAAATTCAATTAGAAAATTATACTTTACCCGAAACAGCTGATCCAATACAGCTAATAATTAATGTTTCTCTTGAAGCAAATTATACGAATTCTGATCGACCAAGTAATGATGAGTCTACTGAAAGAAATGTCATTAGTGGAACTGAGGAACAAACTGATAATATTTATATAGTCTATAATGGGAGTTCTTTTGAGAAACATACGAGTACTGAAGGTAAGTTATCAGTATCACTACACTACTCACAGGTGTATTTCCGTCTATTCACCAATACGGAGACCGGTGCAGTCAATGAGATCAAATTTTGATGGGAAACATCTATAGGCGCGGGCAAACATAAATATCCGCGTGGCGATACAGGCCATGGCGACGCCTCGACACGGTATAAGTATATAATAATATAAAGAAAGAAAGAAAGAAAATTGATTTATTCAGACAAGCACACAACTACATAACAGGAAAAAAATAATAATAATATAAAAGTAATTTACAAAATGGACACATTAGAGATAAAAACAAAATATACGTAGAGAGTAGTGCGCTGCCCGAATAGGCGCAGCCTCAGCATTATGCTGCTGCTAGAGAAAAAAGAACATAGCAGCAGCGCTGGTCTTCCGACTGCACCCACCCTTTTTCTCTCGGCCCTCCTAACATAAAACTTAAAATGATATGATGATATAATATGTAAGTACTATTATGTACGTAGCGAGTCGATGTTTCACATCTGTCAGGCGTTCCGTGACGGGACTGACGGGATCACTAACTTGTTTTGTTTTTTACACAATCATAACTCTGTTTTTCCGTAGTCGGGTGAAAAGCATCAAGTAGAGAACCCTATCGCGAAATTTGACACTTCTTCGACAAAACATTTTTATAACTTTACTTATAGTTAAAAGAGGTACCTACATATAGAATTTACTAATTTACCTATAATATGCATTGTATACAAATATGTTATTTTAGACAACACACAAGAACATGAACAATATGGAGATGCA
The DNA here is from genome assembly GCA_958496205.1 of Idaea biselata. Taxonomy (NCBI): domain Eukaryota; kingdom Metazoa; phylum Arthropoda; class Insecta; order Lepidoptera; family Geometridae; genus Idaea; species Idaea biselata. The sequence continues at coordinate 45,236,747 of OY292395.1, forward strand.
GAAGTTCTTGCAAAACTAACTAATAATGGCTCTGAACCCGATCCAGAAGGGCTTCGTTTGATCATAGAAGTAATTGAAAATATCGAAGAACAACTCGATCCTAATATTGATTCGAAATGGCTAGCCACAATAAGACAGTTAAAGATCATGATAATAAAACCAAACCTTTCTAAAAACACATACATACAGATCCTAGAAAAGTTACATCAAATATTAAAAGAAATAACAATTAAATTCAAATCAATTACAATTAGTATTGGCAGTATTACGGCGTTACCACGTTTTTATCGTTTGATGACTAAGGGGAGTACCAAAAACCATGTAGTTGAAGTAGTCTATTTGATTAAGTCACCAATACCAACAGGGAATCCCTATTACTTCATTAAATATCATATTCCCGTCAATGTAATAGACCAATTGCTATTAGAAAAGCCTTTAGTTGAGAACGAACAAGAACTCCACTTGAAGCTACTAAAACTGTCAAAAATAGTGTCCCGTTCAGCTGCATTGGAAAAAATAAGCAAAGAAGACGTATATTTCCTTACTATGAAGCATGGGTATATAATGATAACTAAGTTACGGAATGATAAAGATGTTGTAGTATACAATGAAAGATTTAATCCTGAAATGAAAAACAATTTCATAGACGTTACGAAACATAAAATAGGTGACATTCAAAACAATATTAAAGAAGTAAGAATAACAGTGAACGACAAACCTTACAACACTATCACGACGTATGGTGATTTCAAAGGTACTCCAATCGCTGAAGATAGATATTCATTCAAAATTGATAAACTTGACGACTTAAAAAACCCGTTCCGCGAGATGTCTCCGATGCATAAGTTATCAAAAGCTGATGAATTAGCTCCAGAAGAAACACAGAACATTAGTAATACCGAAAATCAATCTTTGAAAATATTGGACAAAGAATATGCAGTGACGAAAGTACCAATACCTTATTCAAAAACGATAGACACATTAATCAAAGCAACAGAATTAGCAACAATACAAAGACAGAAAATTGCCGAAGATATACAAACTGAAAAATTGAAGGATATTGAGTCTGCCGAAGGTATACAAACTGAAAAATTGAAGGATATTGAGCCTGCCGAAGATATACAAACTGAAAAATTGAAAAATATTGAGCCTGCCAAAGATATACAAACTGAAAAATTGAAGGATATTGAGCCTGCCGAAGGTATACAAACTGAAAAATTGAAGGATATTGAGCCTGCCAAAGATATACAAACTGAAAAATTGAAAAATATTGAGCCTGCCAAAGATATACAAACTGAAAAATTGAAGGATATTGAGCCTGGTGATCATACCACAAATATTAGGGAACATGACGGCAGCCTTGGTACATGGATATGGATTCCTGCAATGGCCCGTGTAGGGTAATCACTGACAAACAATTATAGGTAGGTACTTTCTACTACAATAATTATAGGTACACATAAGAAAATTGGTCAGAAGCCGTATTATCTACCTAATTGATTACCAAAGTTTGACAGGCACTATGACTGCATAGTGCCTGTCAAACTTTGGTAATCAATTAGGTAGCACGGTATGTCAAAGCAGCAATGTATACTGATACATTGCTGCTTTGACATAACGTGGTATTCACAAGTGATTGTCTAAAAGCAACAATGTACTTGCATAGTGCCTATGTAACTGAGTTATCAACTAGATATGGTAATATACCATCATTACCACCTCGCCTGCCACCCTTTCCATCCAATCCTATCCAAACCGTAGAACTTCTAACTTGGAATATAAAATAAACTGCCTCACCATACCCGCAAGTATTTTTTTTAAATCTCGGATAAAAAAGTGTGATTTTTATGAATGTCATAAAAAACACGAAATGTAAATACATTGCGTGTTTTAATGACATTAATAAAACCAAACTAATTAGGCATTAGTTTGGTTTTATTAATTTCATTAAAAACACGATAAATAGACGATAAAAACAGAAACAAAAGACGTTCTAAAATCTGTCTAGTATCCTTAGGATCAATAGTTTCTGAGGTATTATCATTTTAAGTTTGACAGCTGTCACCCAAAATAAAGATCTCGAAAAGCTCTAGGATACCTATTACTTCTACAAATTAAAAAGTAGTCTAGGATTCATAGTTTGACAGCTGTCATCCGAAATAAGAATATCGAAGAGTTCACCTTTGCAAAGAGACTAGTGTCAGATAGTCGGGCTTTTAGGAGCTTAGTGTATAAATTAAACCAGAAATACTTACAACAACATTCGTATATTTTACAAAATGTTACTAACACAGTTCGATTACAAAGGGGTTTTATGTTTATTAAGCACTCAAACGTAACTAAAATCTATCTATGACTACATATTGATAAGAAAACAACATTTTCAATTACTTACATGAGCTACCGGAGTTCAATCCTGTTGGAACACTTGTCCGCACGGAGTTCAAAAAAAAAGTATCAATAATACTACCCGCCGAGACAGTGTTGCCACAGTATTGAAATATATTAAAAGTGTCGATTATAAAAGAATCGACTGAAACATCGAATTATGGAATACTTAAATTAAAACAAGGCTGCTCAATATAGGTCGGCATATTGGTGTGTGTCTACTGAAGCTGACACTAGTAGCTAGTAGTCAAGCAATGCTTTCAGAGATATAAGCATTTTAAATTAAAAAACCGGCCAAGTGCGAGTCGGACTCGCGCACGAAGGGTTCCGTATCTATACAACAGGTTTCAAAAAAACTACTTACTAGATTTTGTTCAAACCAATTTTCGTTGGAAGTTTACATGGTAATGTTATCATAATTTTTTTTTAGATTTATCAATCTCTTATATTTTAGAAGTTACAGGGGGGGGGGACACACACATTTTACCACTTTGGAAGGGTCTCTCGCGCAAACTATTCAGTTTGGAAAAAAATGATATTAGAAACCTAATATCATTTTTAAAGACCTATCTATAGATACCCCACACGTATAGGTTTGATGAAAAAAAATGTTTCAGTTCTATTTATGGGGAACCCCAAAAATTTATTGTTTTTTTTTCTATTTTTGACTAAAAATCTTAATGCGGTTGACCGAATACATCTACTTACCAAGTTTCAACAGTATAGCTCTTATAGTTGCAGAAAAAAGTGGCAGTGACATACGGACGGACAGACAGACGGACGGACAGACAGACAGACATGACGAATCTATAAGGGTTCTGTTTTTTGCCATTTGGCTACGGAACCCTAAAAAAAATGCAATCTGGATCAATGATGGACCACCTTCTGAAAACTTATAATAGCCAAGTTCTTATAGATAGAGCAATTAGTGACTAGGTTAGGTATCAAACATTTTATACTACCTACGTGTACCTTCAACTCTGTGTTAGGCAGGTAGGTATGCAATAGCTTGGTTATAAAATAAAATGAAAAATAGCCTAAACGCCGCAGAAAATGTATAAGTAGGTAATAAGTTTCGGCCGAATTCTTACTGAACCCTTACAACTTACAGCACAGCTTATAGCCTGGTTGGTCCAAACAACGCGAGACGTGTCGGCACAAGATGATAGATGGAATAAAAATAATATTTTCCGGCCAAGTGCGAGTTGGACTCGTGCACGAAGGGTTCCGTACCACTATCACAATTGGGTATGGAGCCCTAAAATAAACACTTTACCAACCAATCCATGAACGCAATGCAAACGTTAAAATTTATTTTACCACGAGCGCAAGTCTGTCACTCGCATCACTAGATGACGTTAGTATTCAAAATACATCGCGGTATCGTTGCGTTTTTCTGGCTCTGAATCACGTTTATTGTAAGGGAGCCCCTCTTAAATATTTGTTTCAAATTGTATTTGTTATTGTAGCGGAAATACATCTTCTGTGAAAATTTCAACTGCCTAGTATTACGGTTCATGAGATACAGCCTGGTGACAAACGGACAGACAGACAGCGGAGCCTCCGTAATAGGGTCCCGTTTTAACCCTATGTGTACGGAACCCTAAAAAGGTGTATAAATCAGTAACAAATTGTGCCACTGCAACGTTTGTAGAAGGCAATTATAAAGGAATTAATTTCCGACTTAAAGAATAACAGCCCTCCTTCGGCAGTCGGGTAAAAACTATATTTAGGATAAAAAACCAGTTAGTGGTGATCGAAAGAATCGAACAGAAAAATAAATTATGGCGGACTTCGGCGAGTTGACCTTACCTTGGGTAGGTAAGGTAAACTCCCCTCTTGTCGTGCGTTCACCTTGTCGTGGTGGGAGGGCTCAGTAACCGCTCACCATAGCAAGCCAGCTATGTTGAGCGGTGAAGCGAAGAGGCGCACCGGGCGGGTACACTTCGCACACACTCTTTTGGTGTGGGCGAAGTGTACCCACCCTAATTGAAGGTGGGTGCCTTGCCTTAACTGGCCGGGCACGTGTGTTAGGGAATTCCCGCGCAACCCGCGGCGAGTAATGGGGGCCTTGCCTTAATCGGCCGGGCCTGGCGGAGTAAACCGTCGCTAAAACCGGAAGGTAAGTTGGTGGTGCGGGGCGATACCTGAGTGGCTGCCCTGTTAGTGCAGTCGCAACCGCACCCCTAGGAGGGGCACCTGCCGCCCCCCCTCTTGGGTCATCAAATTGAGGCTTTGTAAGTGTCCAAACCGGCTCTGGCCTTACATGACCTTTAATACCGTGTCACTCGTGGGACATAATATGGAATTCGTAAAAACAAACACAACAAAAATCGATGAGAAGGAAAAGAAGAGGGAGCGAAGAGAGAGGCGTGAGAGACGCAGGCAGGAGATGGTGCAAAGGGAGGTAGGGCAAAGTAGCCCGGAACGAAGAGAGGATGTAGAGAGGCCTAGAAACCCGAGAAAGCCCGATGAAGCGGGTAAAGGAGCGAAAGGGGAAGAGCGTCGATTTAGTGTAGCGTTAGACAGGCAACCTAAGACCGCTCTGTAGGCCGATCATGTATGCAGTGATAATCACTGAAGTGAGTGGTTTTCGCTTGAGTTAGCCGTTTCGAAACGTCAAACACCTACTTTCGTATCACGAATTGAAAGGAACTCCACTGGGTTACATTCATAGTCACTATGACGTCATTTTCATAACTTTTGCCACTTGTTTTTGTATCGATACTCTCAAATCGCGATCACCTAATGAGTGCCGATGACTTTGAAAATCATTATAAACGTCAGATGACGTCATATAGTGATTTTCCAATGTAACTGCTCAAGAGTTGCTTTTTAGAGTCCGTTCACAACAAAAGCTGCTCGTCTAGAGTTCTGCAGTAGCCGAAAAGGAATCTAAATTGCAATTTAATTCCATGAGTGTATCAATTTCGTATTTGTATAACCAAATAAAATTAAGATTGAATAAAGAAATGCCGTTTTACTGACAAAATGTCTAACCTTAATTCCGATTTAGCCACGAGGCTACCTTTTCTTATGAACTATAAATTACAAACAATGTCTATGTCTACCTATATACGTTCCTACTTTGTGGTTTGTTTACTTTGTGAAAAATCGAAGGACAAACAATGTAGTAATTAATAATATTAGGTGCCTATCTATTCTTGAGTTACGATGAGAATTTTATGAATAATTAGTGTTGTTTACAGTTTAAGAAATCAATTGAATTCTTTGCATAATAATAAACTAAAGTGCTTACCTACATAACCTTCAAATACCTAAATATATAATTATTCAAATAAACATGGCATTCTGACCTAAAACGGTCCTAAAAAAGTACTGCGATGATTGCTTTGACACGTAAAGAAACATCACACATTCTATCTAGACTGAATCTGCTTGAAAGGCTTCAAGAAGCTTGTCACGGTACCTATGTGTAATTTATCTTATTACCTACCTATTTCTAGTGCTAGAACCTAGCCCCCTGTTAGTCAGTTAAAGTCAGTATCTCTATGAGCTTTGCAACTAAAGACCTTTCTCTCCGAGAACTTTCTGCCCTCTTCTTGGACAAACGCTAACAGGATAAGACAGCAAGACATGTTACAAGGGCAGGGATAAGAATAATATACTTACCTATTGTTATTTCTTTTCAGATAACATGCAAAAGTTCAACAAACAGCATTCTGCCTTATTAAAAAGAAACATAACCCTCCTCTGGCAGTTGGGTAAACAGCAAGCTATCTACAAAATTAGTTCTAGACTAATTTTATTAGACGAATATTATTAGTTAGGTAAATAAACCAAAGAACCATCTCTAAACTAGTTTTTATTCAAAGCGTTAGTACTGATCCCGGAGGAATATCAAAATAAAAAGTTACCTATGTAGTAATCTAGATGGGTCTAGTCAGTAGTTTTTGTGTGATTGAAACAAACTAATAAAGTTATGATTATTTATCAACCAATAACATTTCTAAATTCTAGTTGGTCCTTGAGGTTTTACTGTGTGAAATGAGTCCCATGAGAAACTCACAATAAAAGGTGATATTTCATGTACATTTACTGTTCACATTCTGAGTTTCATCGCAATCGGTCCAGTCATTTTTGAGTTGTAAATCTTGTAAGTAACCTTATTTTATTTACTACCACCAAATTATTGCTTTATGAAAAATGCTTTTAAAACAATACTCGAAGCGGTCAAACATGCTGGTTCGGATTACCAGTAGTCTCGGGTTCAAAAGTACTAAAGTTTTGAAAGCCTTTTTTCAATAAGCAATATTTCCATATGTATGGTTTAACACTAAGAAATAAAGTTTACAACAATATTATATTATTATTAAAGTAAAACATTTACAGCCTTATTAATAAACGTGGAGTAGGGTCGGAGAAGGAATAACATGCTTTGTCTTTTTCCGTGACAAGAGCTTGCAAAGTTGACAGACAGACAAAACGTAGTAAACCTCCTCCAACGTTATTCCACTTTTATTAATAAGGCTATAATAATATATTAGGTAAGACAATGAATAAGGCTATAAAATTAATAAGGCTATAATAATATATTAGGCAAGACAATGATCTCATTTATGTTAAATCTCTTAGTATATCCACTGACGCCTGCTGTATGTTGCATTGCCCCGCCCAATTCATAGCATTTTCATGGCACATTTATTTCTCAGAGTGACATCTCTTGGTTGGATACTGAAAAAATAAAACCAGTTTATTTATATACTTACCCAAAGTTAGGTAACAAATTTAAATATTAAAAAATAATTAGTTAATATATTCTATGAACAACACACAGCGCCATAGCCTCGTGGCAAGCTACTAAGCTTGTGTTACGGTGACTAGACAACGGATAAAATACTTAAATTTATTTTTGTTTTGTAAATCCTACTAATATTATAAATGTGAAAGTTTGTATGGATGTTTGTTACTCTTTCACGCAAAAACTACTGAACCGATTGCGATGAAACTTGGAATATAGATAGTTGGAGACCTAGAATAACACATAGGCTACTTTTTATCCCGATATTCCCGCGGGATCGGGACTTACGCGGGTGAAACCACAGGGCGCAGCTAGTACATACATATTATTTAAGCATAAACACTTGCATCTGACGGGAATCGAACCTGCCACCTTCTTGTATGAAAACATAATACTTTAGTTAAATTAATAGTAAAGGAGAGAAAGTCTACCTACTCTTTTCTCCACACAAACTTTACAAACATAGTAGACTGTTTCCTCTATTGATAAAGATTTTAGATGTTATGTTTATGCCACAAGTCCTATATCATGCCTTTATGGCATAAACAAACATATCTGCTCTAATATCTTTATCTAGGGAGGAAACAGTCAGCTAAGTTTGTATGGAGAAAGTGTAGACTGTCCTCCTTGCAATAGGAAACTTACGATTTGTGGTATAAACAGCCTTGAGCCAATTGCTTGTTGATAATATTGTATGACAATCTAGCCGGACTTCTATAATATATTTTTGAGGGCATTTACCTGAATTTACTCATCGTTTTCGGGGTCCGGTTTCCTGCTTTTAGGTTCCACTTCAAACGATCTATAGCATGCCGTGTAGAGACGATTTGCACGCACATTAGCGCTCTAGACGTTCAGCAGCATTCCTTGGGTCTTTCCAATCTGCCGCGTAGGAGCTATAGCAAGATATTTGTTTCCCACGTAACTAGCCAGTTTTCGTAAGGTGTGACCGTACCACCGTAAGCGGCATTCTTGCAATTTATCTGCAATGTCTTGGACATGACTATTGAAATTCGATGATCATTGATGATCATCACACACAACACAAAAAGCAGCCGCGTTCGAGCTCACGACGCGACGTGTTAAATCTCAGATAATCACTTGTGATCAATTCTGCACAGACAGTTACTCAATCGCACTATTTAAACACCTTTAAAATCATTTCATTTCATTTTCATAGATTTTACCACGCAAATACAATAATATCAGCTTCCATTTTTTGCTTTCAATATTGACCACAGACAAAGTATTACTTATTTTGTTCATTCATGCATTCATTCATTAGGTATCGATAGAACAACACTATAGCCGCTTTGAAATGTCAGAATTCCCATATTAACTTTTGTAAAACGCTATGAATTAGAGATACATGATCGCGTTTTTACAAAAGTCATAGAGGTGAGTGATCTTCACTGTTGTGAATGGTTTTGCGAAGGGAACCGAGTACATGATCGGCCTACTGAGTAAGCACTCAGATGGGAGCGATAGAGACAGTTTGCGTTCGCAGCTCTATCATTGGGATTCGACGACTAGCATTGAGGCTAGTATGCAATCGGCATTCAGTGCCAGCAACGAGAGCCTCCGCAAGCCGCCGGAGAAGACGCCACAGAAGAGAGCTCGCAGTCGCGAAAATAACGCCGACAGCGATGAATGGGGCGGTAAAACAAAGACCAGAGGGCGCGGTCGTCCTGCCACAACTGGCGAATATGTCGGCCTGGCCGCGGCCAAGCAGAAGCTGCTCGAGGTCGAACAGCAGCAGATGCGGCTGGAGGCCGAGAAGGAGATTGCGGCAGCTGCCGCGTCAGCTCGTGAGTTGAGGTCTAAGTACCCAACCCTGTCGGAGATCCAATCCCGACAGTCCACCAGTGACGCGACACCTGCGGCGTCTGAGTTGTCCACTGCTGGACTGGGTCTCAGAATTCAAGGCGACCTGCAGGCCATCCAGCACGTCGCCAAGAAGAGCGGGAACCTGAACGGGCGGTTCCAAAAATACCTTAAGGACGCCGCCGCCAGCGTTGAGGAGGTGGTCCGCGAGCTCAGCCAGAGGACAATCTCGGAGGAGACAGCTGTCCTCCAAGCTGAGAACGCACAAATGCGGCTGGAGCTCTCCGAAGTCCGGAAAGAGCTGGCCTCCCGCAGGGAGGAGATGGCGAAGGCTCACCTGGCCCCAAGCCAGGCCACTCCTGCTGGCCCTGAGATGCCCGTGTCAAGCACGGCAGCAGGGCTTAACGTGGAAGAGCTCAAACGCTCGCTACTGATAGACCTCGGCATCATGTTTAATGCTCGCTTTGAGGACATCAGTGAGCGTCTTCCGCCCGCCAAAAGGGTTCGGCCACCACTGGCAGCGGACAGGGCCCGGGAGGAGAACCGGCCTCTACCTGATCGGCCGGAGCCACCTTCGCCGATTGCGATGGAGCTGGCCCAGGAGCCACCGGCTCCCAAGCCAAAGAAAAAGAGGGGCCGTAAAAAGAAAAGTGCCACCAACACTGGTCAAGAAGGTCCCGCGCCAGCGGTTCCATCCACCTCTCAGGCGCCTTCTTCCGCCCCATCCAGCGGATGGACAACAGTCGGAAAAGGAGGAAAGAAGGCGCCTAATAAGGCTAAATCTCCTCAGGAGAAGACGAGAAAACCGAAGCTGAGGATCCCGAAATCCGCAGCCGTGATAGTCACTCTGCTGCCAGAGGCCGAACAACGCGGAGTGACCTACGCCGCGGCGCGGGCAAGTGCAAAGGCCAAAATCAACTTGGCCGGCCTCGGTATACCCGGGCTCAAACCGCGCAAGACGGAGACAGGGGCTCGCATTTTGGAGGTGTCAGGACCTGAAAATGCGGCAAAGGCTGACGCACTGGCGCAGCAAATTGTGGTTTCGCTAGGCGAGGCCGGTATGGGCGACTGCGTCAAAGTCCACCGACCTACCATGATGGCGGAGATCAGAGTGTCTGGGCTGGATGACTCAGTCTCCAAGGAGGAGCTCTGGGCGGCTATAACCAGAGAAGGGAACTGCTCAATCGAGTCAGTGAAGGTTGGCGACATTCGCCAGTCCTCTCGTGGCATGGGCGCGGCGTGGGTCCGTTGCCCGGTCGCAGCGGCCAAGAAGATCGCCGATAGTGGCCGACTTCTAGTCGGGTGGGTCTCGGCTAGCGCCAAGCTACTCCAACCCAGAGAGCTCAGATGCTTCCGGTGCCTTCAGCCCGGACACGTGCGGGCCAAATGCTCGTCCGAGACCGACCGCAGCGAGTGCTGCTACCGGTGCGGCGAGCCCGGTCATAAGGCTCGCGACTGCTCCGCCGCCCCACGCTGTCCTTTGTGTGTGGAGGCCGGACTCCCAGCGAGCCACCAAGTGGGCAGCAAAGCGTGCGCGGCTCCCAAGCCCAAAAAGAGGAAGGCAGCTGCAGCCGCATCTACACCCCCGACCACAGCCAGCACCATCGCTCCTAAGTCTCAGGAGTCGATGGACGAGACAGGAGTAGATGACGTGGGATCGTGATGGATCACGCCCGGATCCACCAAATCCTACAGCTTAACGCCAACCACTGCGCCAATGCGCACGACTTGCTCTATCAGGTCATAGCCGAGTGGGGCATTGAGTTGGCGGTTATTTCGGAGCCGCTCTACGTTCCCCGTAGAGGAAACTGGCTAGCGGATACGGCGACCCCATCGTTGGTCGCGATCATCCCTACCAGCAGTCTGTCCGTGCCACCCCTGACGCTCATCGTCCGCGGCGTGGGCTTCGTTGCGGCACAATGGCGGGATGCAGTCGTGGTCGGGGTGTATTTCTCACCAAACCGACCCGACTCCGAATTCACGGTCTTCCTTTACGAGGTTGGGTCCATTCTGGACCGGATACAGCCTCGTCCGGCAATCGTCTTGGGAGACCTGAATTCGCACTCGACCAGGTGGGGCAGTGCACGGCCGAACTCCAGGGGTCGACTCCTAGGGAGTTGGATCGATGATCACGACCTAGAGGTCGTAAATCGCGGGTCGACGCACACCTGCGTGCACCAAGTTCGATTATGGACGTCACACTCGCTTCCCCCGCACTCGCACGCAGAGTACACGACTTGAGGGTTGTCGAGGAGGTGGAGTCTGGTTCCGATCACCGGTATATCCGGTTCCAGATCTCCACCCAGACCTCGATCTCTCCAGCCCAATCCTCACGGACGGACCGCCCCCAGTGGGCTCTGAAGCAGCTCGACCGGGAGCTCCTAGAGGAGGCCGCCGTCGTCCAGGCGTGGGTGCCCGTACCGGAGGACCTGGACGACGTAGGCGCGGAGGCCAAATGGCTCGCCAGAGCCATGACCGAAGTGTGTGATGCTGGGATGCCGCGCGTCAAATCTCGTGGCCCCCGGCGGCGGGTGTATTGGTGGAGTGCAGAGATCGCATCACTGCGCTCCGCCTGCGTAGCAGCGCGCCGCCCATACACTCGCCACCGGAGCCGCCGCCGCGGTCGCCGGCTTGCGCCAGATGAGGTGGACCCCGTGGAGGAGGAACTCCACGCCGCCTACAAAGCGGGGAAGAAGGCCTTAAAGCTAGCAATAATTGCGGCGAAAGAGAGGGCGCGCCAGGAAATGCTCGCGACCTTAAGCGGGGACCCGTGGGGGCGTCCCTACCGGCAGGCAAGGGATAAGCTCAAACCGTGGACCCCGCCGCTTACATTTCGCGTATAGAGGACATTCAGCGTAGATTTCTCAAATATTTATGCTTCCGACTTAAGATACATTTTCATCAATTTAGCTATGAAGAACTATGTAAAAAATTCCATATCATCCCATTGTCGGAAAGACGCGACATTGCTGACATCATATTTCTTTTAAAATTAGCATCTGGCAGCATTGACTGTAGTAACTTGTTGGACAAGAATAACTTGAGAACTCCTTCCAGTGTACGCTCTAGTAATATATTATAATGTTCCGCGTTGTAACACTAATTATAGGCAGAATAGTTACTTGCAGCGAGCGTGTGCTGCGTTTAACAGTTTGAGCGATGATTTGGACATTGACTTGTTTTGTACCAGCAGGCCTATTATGTACATAGTGAATTTAACTGTTGTGAGTGGTTTCATTCACTTCAGTGAAATTCACTCTCCTCAGTGACTTTTGTAAAAACGCGATTACGTAAATAGAATTCATTGCGTTTTTCAAAAGTTAATTTGGAAATTCTGACATTTCAAAACGGCTTTAGTGTTGTTCTATCGATACCTAATGAATGAATGCATGAATGAACAAAATAAGTAATACTTTGTCTGTGGTCAATATTGAAAGCAAAAAATGGAAGCTGATATTATTGTATTTGCGTGGTAAAATCTATGAAAATGAAATGAAATGATTTTAAAGGTGTTTAAATAGTGCGATTGAGTAACTGTCTGTGCAGAATTAATCACAAGTGATTATCTGAGATTTAACACGTCGCGTCGTGAGCTCGAACGCGGCTGCTTTTTGTGTTGTGTGTGATGATCATCAATGATCATCGAATTTCAATAGTCATGTCCAAGACATTGCAGATAAATTGCAAGAATGCCGCTTACGGTGGTACGGTCACACCTTACGAAAACTGGCTAGTTACGTGGGAAACAAATATCGTGCTATAGCTCCTACGCGGCAGATTGGAAAGACCCAAGGAATGCTGCTGGACGTCTAGAGCGCTAATGTGCGTGCAAATCGTCTCTACACGGCATGCTATAGATCGTTTGAAGTGGAACCTAAAAGCAGGAAACCGGACCCCGAAAACGATGAGTAAATTCAGGCAAATGCCCTCAAAAATATATTAGAGAAGTCTGGCTAGATTGTCAAACAATATTATCAACAAGCAATTGGCTCAAGGCTGTTTATACCACAAATCGTAAGTTTCCTATTGCAAGGAGGACAGTCTACACTTTCTCCATACAAACTTAGCTGACTGTTTCCTCCCTAGATAAAGATATTAGAGCAGATATGTTTGTTTATGCCATAAAGGCATGATATAGGACTTGTGGCATAAACATAACATCTAAAATCTTTATCAATGGAGGAAACAGTCTACTATGTTTGTAAAGTTTGTGTGGAGAAAAGAGTAGGTAGACTTTCTCTCCTTTACTATTAATTTAACTATAAGTATTATGTTTTCATACAAATATGATGTTTATAAAGCATTTTCTTTGCAGAGCCTAATATCCAACCAAGGTTGCAAGCACAGCTGTTCCATTGGCACAAAATCAAACACGCTGGCAAGAGCAAAGGTATCTATAGCTATTTCTCTGTGACAACCTCTGTGGCGCGTCATATTGCAATGTAGAAGGTGGCAGGTTCGATTCCCGTCAGATGCAAGTGTTTATGCTTAAATAATATGTATGTACTAGCTGCGCCCTGTGGTTTCACCCGCGTAAGTCCCGATCCCGCGGGAATATCGGGATAAAAAGTAGCCTATGTGTTATTCTAGATCTCCAACTATCTATGTTCCAAGTTTCATCGCAATCGGTTCAGTAGTTTTTGCGTGAAAGAGTAACAAACATCCATACAAACTTTCACATTTATAATATTAGTAGGATTTACAAAACAAAAATAAATTTAAGTATTTTATCCGTTGTTTGTTACCTAACTTTGGGTAAGTATATTAATAAACTGGTTTTATTTTTTCAGTATCCAACCAAGAGATGTCACTCTGAGAAATAAATGTGCCATGAAAATGCTATGAATTGGCCGGGGCAATGCAACATACAGCAGGCGTCAGTGGATATACTAAGAGATTTAACATAAATGAGATCATTGTCTTGCCTAATATATTATTATAGCCTTATTAATAAAAGTGGAATAACGTTGGAGGAGGTTTACTACGTTTTGTTTGTCTGTCAACTTTGCAAGCTCTTGTCACGGAAAAAGACAAAGCATGTTATTCCTTCTCCGACCCTACTCCGCGTTTATTAATAAGGCTGTAAATGTTTTACTTTAATAATAATATAATATTGTTGTAAACTTTATTTCTTAGTGTTAAACCATACATATGGAAATATTGCTTATTGAAAAAAGGCTTTCAAAACTTTAGTAGTTTTGAACCCGAGACTACTGGTAATCCGAACCAGCATGTTTGACCGCTTCGAGTATTGTTTTAAAAGCATTTTTCATAAAGCAATAATTTGGTGGTAGTAAATAAAATAAGGTTACTTACAAGATTTACAACTCAAAAATGACTGGACCGATTGCGATGAAACTCAGAATGTGAACAGTAAATGTACATGAAATATCACCTTTTATTGTGAGTTTCTCATGGGACTCATTTCACACAGTAAAACCTCAAGGACCAACTAGTATTTAGAAATGTTATTGGTTGTTAAATAATCATAACTTTATTAGTTTGTTTCGATCACACAAAAACTACTGACTAGACCCATCTAGATTACTACATAACTTTTTATTTTGATATTCCTCCGGGATCAGTACTAACACTTTGAATAAAAACTAGTTTACAGATGGTTCTTTGGTTTATTTACCTAACTAATAATATTCTTAACCTAGATAGAAAATGTTGCTGTTCGGGCACTTAGTCTAGAACTAATTTTGTAGATAGCTTGCTGTTTACCCAACTGCCAGAGGAGGGTTATGTTTCTTTTTAATAAGGCAGAATGCTGTTTGTTGAACTTTTGCATGTTATCTGAAAAGAAATAACAATAGGTAAGTATATTATTCTTATCCCTGCCCTTGTAACATGTCTTGCTGTCTTATCCTGTTAGCGTTTGTCCAAGAAGAGGGCAGAAAGTTCTCGGAGAGAAAGGTCTTTAATTGCGAAGCTCATAGAGATACTGACTTTAACTGACTAACAGGGGGCTAGGTTCTAGCACTAGAAATAGGTAGGTAATAAGATAAATTACACATAGGTACCGTTACAAGCTTCTTGGATCCTTTCAAGCAGATTCAGTCTAGATAGAATGTGTGATGTTTCTTTACGCGTCGAAGCAATCATCGCAGTACTTTTTTAGGACCGTTTTAGTTCAGAATGCCATGTTTATTTGAATAATTATATATTTAGGTATTTGAAGGTTATGTAGGTAAGCACTTTAGTTTATTATTATGCAAAGAATTCAATTGATTTCTTATACTGTAAATAACACTAATTATTCATAAAATTCTCATCGTAACTCAAGAATAGATAGGCACCTAATATTAATAATTACTACATTGTTTGTCCTTCGATTTTTCACAAAGTAAACAAACCACAAAGTAGGAACGTATATAGGTAGACATAGACATTGTTTGTAATTTAGAGTTCTTAAGAAAAGGTAGCCTCGTGGCTAAATCGGAACTAAGGCTATACATTTTGTCAGTAAAACGGCATTTCTTTATTCAATCTTAATTTTATTTGGTTATACAAATACGAAATTGATACACTCATGGAATTAAATTGCAATTTAGATTCCTTTTCGGCTACTGCAGAACTCTAGACGAGCAGCTTTTGTTGTGAACAGACTCTAAAAAGCACGTCTTGGGCAGTGACTTTGAATATTCATTATGTGACGTCATCTGACGTTTATAATGATTTTCAAAAGTCATTGGCCCTCAAATTCACTCAATAGGGAATCGCGATTTGAGAGTATCGATACAAAAACAAATGGCAAAAGTTATGAAAGTGACGTCATAGTGACTATGAATTTAGCCCAGTGAAGTTCATAGCTTAGGTAATGCGAAAGTAGGTGTTTGACGTTTCAAAGTTGCTAAATCAAGCGTAAACCACTCACAATAGTTAAATTCACTATGTACATAATAGGCCTGCAGTGTGGCGTCGGCGAGACGACGGTTGGCCAGCGTTTTCTTTGGGGGGGATCACTGAGATCATTATCTCATTAGTAAAAAGAAAAACAAAAAAATCTCATGTTTATTATTGGGATCACTTTATTGTTATCTGTTTTTTGTTTTTTTTTGTAATTTATTATTGTTATTTTTTTTTTCCTTCATATATGTACTATTGTTGCTTTATAGATTTTTTGTAACGTGTTGATTCTTTGCGTGTTGATTTCATACACTTTTATTTGTATGTTATTTCTATTCGTGGGAACCTCTAATTGGCTCTCCGGTTTTTAGTTTTTTTAAGTTATATTGTTAAGCAGCTGTTGGTTCTCCTAAAAATAAATAAATAAAGAAATAACAAGGTCGCTCGAGCCAAGCTTCGTGGGACAAGTCGTGGAGACGTTGTTTCCGGTCAGGGCAGAGCACACTCCGCCGCATATGATTCCACCGCCACTAGCGGGGCTTGAGGAGGAGGACGAACCCATCGAAGTAACTGCAGAGGAGCTGAAGATGGTCCTCCGTCGCCTCAGGGCCAAGAACACCGCCCCCGGCGGTGTTCTTGGTCTTGACGGCATACCGGGGCGCGCGCTCGTTCTGGCCTCGAGGCACTTGGGGGACCGTCTTTGGAGGCTGTTCACCATCTGCCTGGAGCGAGGGGAGTTCCCTGCTCGGTGGAAGGTGGGCGGCCTCGTGCTCCTGCAGAAGGAGGGGAGGCCACCGGACTCACCATCGGCGTACAGGCCGATCGTCCTGTTGGATGAGGCCGGCAAGCTCCTAGAGCGTGTCATCGCCGCATGCCTCTCCATCCACTTAACCCGTACCGGGCCGAATTTGTCGGCATACCAGTACAGGTTTCGCCGGGAGCGATCGACCGTTGGAGCCATTCTCCGTGTGAGGGCACTCGCGGCGGAAGCCGTGGACGAGGGGGGAGTTCTGTTGGCGGTGTCTCTAGACATCGCCAACGCGTCCAATACGCTCCCATGGGCGTGTATACGGGAGGCCTTGCGCTACCACCGCGTACCCGACTACCTGCGTCGTACTCTCGAGTTGTACCTATCCGACCGGATAGTCGCCTTCGAGACACAGGATGGGAGGCGGCGGTGGCGCATGACGTGCGGTGTTCCACAGGGGTCGGTCCTCGGACCCCTCCTGTGGAACATTGGCTACGACTGGGTGCTTCGCGGTGCCCTTCTCCCTGGCGTGACCGTCACGTGTTACGCGGACGACACGTTGGTCACGGCCAAAGGGAGGTCCCATCGCGAAGCAGCCATCTTGGCGACGGCAGGGGTGGCACACGTGGTGCAGCGCATTCGGTGCTTGGGGCTCGACGTAGCCCAAACCAAGACCGAATGCGTCTGCTTCCACGGCCCGCGCAACAAGCCACCTCCAGGTTTTCACCTGGTCGTAGGAGGATCCCGTGTCCCTGTCA
Organism: Idaea biselata; assembly: GCA_958496205.1. Taxonomy (NCBI): domain Eukaryota; kingdom Metazoa; phylum Arthropoda; class Insecta; order Lepidoptera; family Geometridae; genus Idaea; species Idaea biselata. The sequence goes on from OY292395.1 coordinate 45,254,079, forward strand.
CGGACACCTTCAAATATCTGGGGCTAGTGCTTGGAGTTTCAGCACTTGGAGTTTCAGGGCGCATTTTGCCCGCTTGGAGCCACGACTGGTGGGAGCGGCCGGGGCCCTTTCCCGGCTCCTACCAAATTTGGGAGGGCCAAGTGTCTCCACAAGACGCCTATACCTAGGCGTTTTGAGGTCTATGGCGCTATACGGCGCACCCATATGGGCCGCCAATCTCCCGGATGGCGTCATCGGCACACTCCGCCGCGTGCAGAGACTGATGGCCATCCGGGTGACGCGGGGATACCGCACGGTGTCGGGGGAAGCAGCCGCGGTCCTAGCTGGGTCTCTACCCTGGGACCTTGACGCGAGAGCCCTCGCATCGCTCTACGAGTGGCGCGAGGAGGCTCGAAGCCGAGGCGACCGCCCGTCGCTCAGGGAGGTGGAGGAGCGGCGAGAAGAGTCCCGCCAGGCCCAGGTAGTAGAGTGGCGGACGCGGCTGCAACAGCCGTCGGCTGGTCTTTGGACCATAGAGGCAATTCGGCCAAGGTTGGAGGATTGGCTGGACCGGAATCACGGTGCACTTTCGTTCCGCCTCACTCAGTTGCTGGCGGCACATGGTTGCTTCGGCAAATACTTGTGCCGCATCGGCAGAGAGGCGGACGAAAGATGCCACCACTGTCCCAGCCAGTGCGACAGTGCGGCGCACACTCTGGCGGAGTGCCCGGCATGGCACCAAGAACGGATGGAACTCATGACCGTCGTCGGCCGCGACTTGTCCCTGCCGGCCGTAGTCTCATCTATGGTCGACAGCGACGAGGCTTGGCAGGCGGTCAGGCAGTTCTCCGAGACAGTGATGTCTGCGAAAGAGTCCGCGGAGAGGGATCGCGAGATCTCCCGCGACTCTAACCGCGCACCACGCGCTCGCAGGCGACGGAGAAACGATCTCCGTCCTCCGTAAACCGCTCTTGGCGGCTGACTCGGGGGGGTCAGTCGCCAACAATAGAGCCCGAGATGGCGGCGGCGTGTCCGCGCCGCCACTTGAGACGGTTTTTCGGCAATAGCGGCGAGAAGGACACCGTGGGTTTTTAGTGGGTATACCCTGGCCACCTACCATCTTCGGCCAGGGGGACCCCCACTCACCGGGCCGCTCTCCCCCGAGAGCGGCCTGATGGTCTTAATAAGATTTTCCCACGTTAAAAAAAAAAAAAAAAAAAAAAAAACGTAAGGTAAACTCGCCGAAGTCCGCAATAGTTTGCCACCTAACTTTTTTTTATACATTTTTCAGGTCCTAAGACATAATTATAGCCAATATGAATGCCAGTATCAAGTTATTAAGAATATTTTTAGATACAAAAAGTGGTCGGTTCATGCGCTAGTTTAAAAAAACTACTTTATTAACGGTTGGTGTCAGTTAGGCTAGTCATGTGAAACGTATGGGCGCCCATACAATTCAGATGACTAAATTAATTGAAACTTGTCTTTTTCAATAATGGACGACGCCCACCTACAAAAATATACAGCTTTTTGCCCTTAGACCATATGTTTGTGTTATCTATGCCCTAAAGCCCTAAATCGCAAGGTAGACGGAGATACCCCTATGTATGACGAACTTCGGCGAGTTGACCTTACGTACGCCTAGAGTCTGAATCGACTTCCTACATTTGGGATTCTATTACCCTCGCTGAAACACTTTGTGTAGAAATAAAACGCTTATATCTTTTAAAGTACCTATAAGGTTTTATTGGTTTAAGAAGCATTTTCCGTAGATACCAATTAGGTACAAAATCTACAAACATTAAACGTTAAGAAATTATATTTCAAAAAAATTCAAAACGTCATAATGGCGGTACCAAGGTTTTTTGTCTCCTGTTTTGTTTTCCCTGACATAATCCACAGTTTAACTACAGTTTTGGCAGGTACCAATTAGGTACTAAATATGCGCATAAGTGATTATTAGCTACGAGTTCGTTTTAATTTGGGCCCCGCCATCAGACGTCATGATGGCGGGACCAAGGTTTTTTGTCTCCTATTTTGTTTTCCCTGACATAATCCACAGTTTAACTACAGTTTTGGCAGGTACCAATTAGGTACTAAATATGTGCATAAGTGATTATTAGCTACGAGTTCGTTTTAATTTGGGTCCCGCCATCATGACGTCATGATGGCGGGACCAAGGTTTTTCGTGAATATCTTTTAAACCAAAGAGGTACTAATTTTTTTAACTGAGGTACCAAATAGTACCAGTTTGGTACTAAATATGACAAAATATAAAGTTTTAATATCGGAGAGTTGGTCCCGCCATCATGACGCTAAATATGTTTATGTTTGGTTATTTAGTTAATAAAATTGTACTGTACGAGTTGTTTTTATTTATTCTACTAATCCTTAGGAAATAAATACGACATACTAGTGTATAAATGAGTGAAACGTAGTCATAACAAAATTTTGAATTAGAATGCAAGTAAATAATAATAATAATAGTTCTTTATTTCGGATCAATAGCATTTACAGAAATATAAATTACCTTAATAAAAAAAACAATAATAATAAAAATAAATAATTAATTAATAGCTTTAATTTCAATACAAAACCGCGAAAACAGAAGAAGAATTTACCTTAATAATTTAATACCATAAATTAATTTAATATAAAAATAAATGTAAAGTCACGAGAAAACGCTTGTATGTTTTGAATTGCATATCGATATAAAGTCGTTTTTATGTACTACATATATCCTTCAAGTCCTTCAAACCTTCAAGTCTCTAACTCTAAAAACAACAGAGTTACAGATTTTTAATTAGCAAACGGCCGAAAAATTCCATAGTGCGCTGGTGACAGTTTTGTTTATTGATACATCGTGTAGCAAATTTCAAAAATGGAAAATAGTGTCCTGTGGCTGAACTACTCAACCGATTCTGTTGAAATTTGGTAGGTGGACTTGGAACGTGTGTAGGTATGTTCAGTTAAAAAAATGTAAAAAAGTGTAAAAAAAATCCTATCCACCTTGTATACAAATCCTAGGAATTATATACAATTCTTAGGTTTCATACATTTCCGGTAATATATACATAATATGATACATAGAAAACACCCAGACCAGAAACAAACATTTATTTTTAGCATAAATACCCGGCGGGAATGGAACCCGCAACCACAGAATAAATAATAGTACTACCGCAACCTTCTGCATTGTAGTCGGCCGGGCCCTCGCCCGATGCGCTACAAATGCCGTCAAATAATCATAGGTAGGTAAGGTACTAGTGATCCATTGAAATGTTACATTTGGGTGTGCATTTGTCAGAGGACGCAATTTTATTTTTTAGATATCAAGGGGAGGTTAGTTTAAAGTTGAATAATAGTTTGTGGGGTTGTGGCTCTTGTCCCACGGCCGCCATCTTGGAAAAAGGGATTCAAATGGTTTTTATGGTTTATTTGACGAACTATAGGTCTCACAAAAAAAAAATTATAACATTTTGTATTGCAAATAAGATTATCTACAATTTTTGTAAAGTAACTTTTAGTTGTATATCTAAAAATATAAAGTTATATAGTAGTTATAAAATCCATGAAAATTTGAGAAACAAATTATATTGGTCATTTATAAACCGATTTTGATTATAATTTTTTTATTCGGAAGGTATAAGTCCCAAGGTGGCTCCATAAAATAATGATATTGACCGGACGAGGATCTTCGGAGTGATGAGCAGAATAGTTCCTCAGAAAGTAGTAAATTACTTACTTTAGGACTTTTATCAGCAGAATCAGACCTTGTGCTACTGGTAACGGATTGATGAAGCACCTGTAACCACCTTCTCATCAGAGAACGTCGCTGACAAATGCACGCGGAGCCCAAAAAAATGTAACATTTCAATGGATCATAGGTTAAAAACTGATTATTTAGAAATAAAACAAAATTATAATATCTCGTACTATTTAGTCTATTCACAGCCGTTTGCCGTTGTCCAAACATTTATTTTGATTTCTGTTTCAAAATAATTTTATTTAAATATCTCGTTATAGACCAATCTATATGTACTTCTATACCTTATACTAATATTATAAAGATCATCGAGGAAACATTTGTATTTTTGTATGTTTGTTATGAATACCTAAACTCAAAACTACAGGAGGGTTTCTTCGGTTCGTTTCGATACGACAACGATACGATAATACGATGGTTCTACTGTCATCCTACTATCAGAATGTGACAGTAGAATCATCGTATTATCGTATCAATGTCGTATCGAAACGAACCGCAGTAACCCTCCTGGACCGATTTCAAAAATTCACCATTAGAAAGCTACATTCACCCTGAGTAACACAGGCTACTTTTGATCCCGATATTCCCACGGGATCGGGACTTACGCGATTGAAACCGCGGGACGCAGCTAGTATTTTAATAAAGAAATAAATGCGTGTTTGTTATTCAAAACACAATTTTAGTGATTTTCTATAGTCTATTTAATAATCTCTGTACACAATCTGACATTTCGTACTGTCAAAACTTGAATTAATGTTGTCACCCTCAAGATGGTAGTGATGGGTATATTCTGAAAATGCAGTCGAAAAGTGAACAATTCTAAAGATTAAATGAACTTTTCGAATTAAATAATGAAAATTGTCAATAATATATCGGAATCTACAAAAAATAAAATAAATAAATCTAATTCTCAATGATGGGATTACCGAAAAAGCAAGTTCTTGTGTTAGGAATATGTTAAATGTCATCTATTAAGGTATAAAACACATTTATTTTATTTTAAGTTCAAACATACACCAGTTCTGCAGTGTTGCGTGCACGAATTTTCGTAAGCCTGGCCGCATACGTACGTTTTCCGTAATCCTGAATGCTTCAAATCCATATAAAATGTCTTGATTACCGCACACGTTCGTTTTATTTCCGAACGGAAAATATTCCAAACGTAAAACATTCCGAATGAAAAAAAAAACGAACGTCTGCGCTAGGGTCATTGAATCCCAAGTTCGATATTCCGTATTCCGAATACGTTTACGGAAATCGTACGTGTGCGGCTAGTCTAAAGGGACAAAAAAAAAGGTTTTCACCTTTCCTTTGCGATACTTTTGTGGTTGATTTGCTTTGTATTCTGCGTAAAACGAAACACAACTAAGCAAAGTAATATGTTTGCGTATGCGTTGTGTTTGGGCTTGGTGGTGTTAGAATGGCTAGAGAGACACCAGAAATTTGTCTAAACGGATCTTCATTAAGTAGAGTTCAAGAATGTCGGTACCTCGGTCATCTGATTACAGCCGATCTCAAGGATGACGCTGACATTGATAGGGAACGAAGGGCGCTGTCGGTCAGGGCCAACATGGTTGCTCGTAGATTCGCAAAATGCTCAAAGAGTGCTAAGATCACCTTATTTAGAGCTTACTGCACCTCTTTTTATACAAGCAGCCTGTGGGCGTTTTTCACAAAGAAATCGTATAGTGCCCTTCGGGTTCTATACAATAACGCGTTTAGAATGCTGTTGGGGCTGCCTAGGCGATGCAGTGCATCAGGGATGTTCGCAGATGCAAGGACGGATTGCTTTTATGCTACAATACGCAAAAAATGTACGTCACTGGTGCGCAGAGTCAGGGCCAGCTCAAACAGTATTTTGAAAATGATAGGGGATAGATTTGATTGCCCATATATGACTAGATGCGACCATATTCATATTGAGCACTGTATGCGATAGGTAGTCAATTCTTCAATTATTTAATGCATTTAATTATTCTCAAATTGACATCAGTTTAATTTTATTCGATTTTAACCTTTTTGTTTTTGACTTTAATTTAATTTAATTTCTTTTTGCTAATTTTAATCGTAATTTATTCTTTCTCTAATTGTAGTGTGTTATTTGTAATTAATTTTTAGTAATTTAAGTTTTTTTTTTTTTGACTAACAAACTGTCTACTAACAATTTATGGATTGAAATTATCTGAAATAAATGAATTATTATTATTATTATAATATTAGGATCACTGAACTTTTTGAAATACAGTAGAAAATGTCCTTTTTACGAAAAAATATTTTTCCAAAACTTTATCCATCGTGACTCGTGACTACGACGTATATAGGACGTAACGTAAGGTAAGATTGTTTTTAATCTACCCGAATTTTCCTGATTAAAATCAACCTATGTTCTCCTACCTACTTTTCTTTATTAATATTAAACACTAGCAGCTCCCCGCGGTTTCACCCGCGTAAGTCCCGATCCCGTAGGAATATCGGGATTAAAAGTAGCCTATAGCCTTCCTCAATAAATGGTCTATCCAACACTAAAAGAATTTTTCAAATCGGACCAGCGGTTCCTGAAATTAGCGCGTTCAAACTAACAAACTCTTCTGGTTTTTAATATTAGTATAGATAGTATAGATAGCAGCTCCCCGCGGTTTCACCCGCATAAGTCCCGATCCCGTAGGAATATCGGGATCAAAAGTAGCCTATAGCCTTCCTCAATAAATGGCCTATCCAACACTGAAAGAATTTTTCAAATCGGACCAGCGGTTCCTGAGATTAGCGCGTTCAAACAAACAAACAAACAAAAAAACGAACAAACTCTTCCGCTTTATATTAGTAAAATAGATAGATTAATATACTTAATTGTGAGAAACTGTGTCACACAAATAATAACGGAAGATCATAAAATGTGTCATCTCGAACACATTTTGGATAGCGCTCCGGATAGATTTGTAATTGATCTTCAAAGTGATTCGTCATCATCAGAGACAGAATAAAATCTTCATTAACTACATACCTAATCTACGTTACATTATATTTACCATGAGAACGCCGTAATACGGTACGACGTCGTCGCTCGTGCCGTGATACAGCGCGTGCCCAGTGCGCTGCGGACGCAACTACTTCAACATCTACTGATGAGTAGCCGGGACGCCGGAACGCCGAACTTTTTCGCGGCGACGGCGACGACACGTCTACGTTCGTGCAGTAAATCAAAATCAAAATCAAAGTACGTTTATTCATTCGGATATGAGCAAGATATCTCTTTGACATGTCATTTTTTTTTATTTAATCTACTCTACTATGTCTTCGGATCGCGACCTCCATGACATGAGAAGAAGACACAAGAAACTCATGGGGTTTTTTTTTGTATATTTTTTTTGCAGTAATCATGTGATTTACATTGTCGCATATATAATATTATTGAAGAAAAGTGGAACTGGAGCAATAATCCATACTTACTATAATAATCCTTACTAGCATTACAAGAGCGAAAGTAACTCTGTCTGTCTGTCTATCTGTTCAAATAAGTTATAATATACAAAATAATAAACATTAAAAAAAAAATTTACTTAAAACACTATCTCATCCACAAACACACAACCCGCCCAACACCGCCCAAACCGCCCCGGGACCCACCACCAGAGTTCTGTGGTGCCAGCCTTGCATTCCTTTCCTACACTCTAGAATATTATTATAAAATTCGTAGGTAGAACCATCTATTTACTCCTTTCCATAACTTATCCTGCTACTTTACCACAGAACTCCATGAATACGCCCCAGGACGAACCGAACCGAGCCGAACGAACCAAGCATTCGCGAACGCGACCGTGCCCCTGTCTGTCCCCGTCTTTCAATAAAGTATTCATTTCCATGGATTTTTATCGTTAATATAATCCGATGTATTATAGTATGCCATCCTGTACAGTTTGCTTTTAATATATGTTTTAAATTTATTAATGGACATGTCACACACATTCTTGGGTAACTTATTATAGTAGAGCATAGATGAGCTAGAGAAGGACCTGTTTATTTTCTGGAGCCTACTCCAGGGCACAGTTAGATCATCTTTATTTCTTAAATTAAATAAATGTATGTCCCGATTTTTAACAAGCTTGTCCTTATTTTTATGGACGTATAAAAGATTTACGTAAATATATTGTGAATATACTGTTAAAATATTTCTCTAAGTGATTCTCTAGGGCCCAACCCGTAGATAGCTCGTACCGCTCTCTTCTGTAAAATGAAGATATCCTTAATATCTGCAGCACACCCCCACAGCAGGATGCCATATGACATAATGCTGTGGAAGTAGCCGAAATAGACCAGGCGGGCAGTCTTAATATCTGTGAATTCACGAATTTTCTTAACAGCGTAAGCTGCAGAACTTAGTCTAGCGGACAAAGCTTTCACACGTGGGCCCCATTGAAGCTTAGAGTCTAGAGTTATACCTAGAAAGACAGCCTTCTCAACCTTTTCGACTTCCTCGTTATTAATTTTCACTACAGTTTTAACATGTTTAACATTAGGAAGTGTGAATTTAATACATTTTGTTTTGGATCCATTCAGTAAAAGATTATTGGTATTGAACCAATATACTATTTTAGAGAGAGCATTGTTCACGTCGTCTATATTTAATTGTCGTCTTTTAACTTTAAATACCAATGAGGTATCATCTGCAAACAATACTATCTCATGTTTGTCCCTTACTAGGTAAGGTAGGTCATTAATATAAACTAAAAACAGGAATGGTCCTAATATGGATCCTTGAGGAATCCCCATTGTTACAGGAGAGCCAGGAGATCGTTTTCCGTTGACATCGACACACTGAACCCTATTGCTCAAATAGGAGGAAATAAGATCCAGAGCGCTATCTTTAATACCATAGTGATGTAGTTTCATGATCAATGTATCATGTTTAACGCAATCAAATGCCTTGGATAAGTCACAGAACACCCCATAGGCATCGTGTGACTCCTCCCATGCTTTATATATACTTTGAAGTAATGCAATACCTGCATCAGTAGTTGAACTTCCCTTACTGAAACCGAACTGTTTATTGTGGAGAATATTATTATCATGAAAATGTTTTAAAAGTTGGTTTAAAATATTTTTTTCAAAGATTTTACTAAGTGATGGTAGTACAGAAATTGGTCTAAAATTAGTGGGATGTGACGTACTACCCGATTTAAATAAGGGAGTAATTTTACTTAATTTCATTAGATCAGGAAATACACCACAGTCAATACACCTATTGAAAATCATGACTAAATCTGGCACAATATGTTCAATAATAGACTTTACAATAGGCACGGAGATCCCCCATAGATCTTTAGTCTTCTTCAGATTTATTTGCTTAAGGCTTACCATAATATCATGATTTCTTACATGTTGAAATTTAAATTTTGTGTTGCATTCGAGTACATGACTTTTTAACAAAGATTCTGCAATGGGGGTTGAGGAGTTCAAAGTTTTTGTCAAAGTAATAGGTATACTTGTGAAAAAGGATTCAAATTCGCTTGCAACATCTACATCATTAATGATTATCCTATTATCTATCTTTAATTTAAATATACTATTTTTAGCTGTGGTTCTCCCTGTTTCAGCATTTATAATTTTCCAAGAGTCTTTAATTATATTATTGCCATTTTTGATTTTTGTTTGCATGGAAAAACATTTAGCAAGCACACATACTCTGTGAAATGTTTTGGAATAATTTTTAACATAAACCTTAAACTCCTCTGAAAAATTGAACTGTCTTTCCGCGTATAGCTCATATAGTTTTTGTCTACTTCGATGGATTCCAACTGTTGCCCAGTCACTAAATTCGCGTTTGTTAGAAACTACCATTGTTCGAGGAGTGAAAATTGATTTAAATTGGTCATTGAGTACCGAGAAGAAATTATTATACAATACATTTGGATCCATTTCACACGGAAGAAGTGGTATAATGTTAGTTAAATTTAATTTTAATTTCTCAAGACGAGCTAAAGTTACTGGTACATAGGTTATCTTCCTCTTAGGTATAGGTTTTATAACGATGGCGAAATTTATTAACTGACCATAGTGATCAGATTTAATTTTTTTAAAAACACATTTACTGTTTACATTTACACTTTCAGAAACATAGATATTATCAATACATGTTGCCGAAGTATCCGTTACTCTAGTAGGCTCCAGGAAGACATTGGACAGGTTGTATGTGTTGTATAAATTTAGGAGTTTATTTGAAAAAGAATAAACTCTAAAGAGATTTACATTAAAATCACCACATACAACCAGTTGTTTCTTAGAATTAGATAACTTTCCTAGCAAAGCATCAAGTACTTCAATAAATACGTTAAAATTATCATCAACAGGCCTTCTGTATACACTAGCCACTATTAATTGCTCCAATTCCACACAAGCTATTTCTATGACACTCTCTACAGAGAGAGACACAACATCTTTTCTTTCTTTAAATACTAAACTTTTATTTAATAAGACAAGAGATCCCCCCTTTGCTATGCTCTTTCTGCAGAATGCGCTACCGACCTGGTGATTGCTGAAATTAAACATGAGCTCGTGTGCCCGCAGGTGATGCTCAGTTAAACATACAATATCAATATTATCCGAGTTCATGAATAATTCCAGTGTTAGTATCTTGCCCTTTGTCAAACGATCAATGTTTAGATGCACCAGGTTTATATCACAATTAATTTTAGTGTTATTTTTAATTTTATTTGATTGAGGGCATTTATTTAGGTAACCATTATTATTTGACTTTTTGGACAATGCTATTAAAAATTGAGCAATGTCCTTATTATTTTCTACCACTAATGAGCTAGAGGATACCTCTATTGTCTCAGATTGTAATTTAAATTATTCGATGAAAGGTTTTCATCAGAAATGTCACTATTCAAAATGTCATACTGCTCAATAGAGACAGCCTGGTTATTAGCCAAGTTCTTGGCTGAAATATTTAAAAAATAGGATAGCGAACAAGCTATCTGTCGTTTACTCCTATTATTAAGGTAGTATTTACCTTTTGTCATATAATAATAATTACTATTAGTTGTACGAACGTAGTGTTAAGTTCGGCGTTCGAGGTCTGAATCCTAATTCTATGGGAATTTCAAGATCACCCATAATATCTACGATTTTTTTATTCAAATAGATCAAGCAGTTAGTCTTTGATGAAACTTTTAAGGGCCCTATACCTGCATATCAAAATCCATGTCGGGCGCATCGAAAATTGTTGATTATTTCATGACGGAATGTCGTAGAACTTTTTTTTGTGTATGGGTTGTAGGCGACATTGTTTCCGATATTTTAGTGCAGTTTCCATACAAATATGTCGAAACGTATTGAAGCCTATCGACATTTTAGCCAAATCAGACATTTTTTGTCTAAAAAATTTGGGCATATTCCACAAATCCCCTTACATGATCCCCTGCCCAGGGGATTAGTAGACTTTTTGTCCACAAATCCCCTGGCGGCGATACGGCGGATTACTCAGGGGATTTGTGGACAAATAGTCTACAAATCCCCTTAATTTAAAATTATATTATCCTTTTTAGGGTTCCGTACCTAAAGAGTCAAAACGGGACCCTATTACTGAGACTTCGCTGTCTGTCCGTCTGTCCGTCCGTCTGTCACCAGGCTGTTTCTCATGAACCGTAATAGCTAGACGGTTGAAATTTTAACAGAAGATGTATTTCGGTTGCCGCTACAACAACAAATACTAAAAACAAAATTAAACAAATATTTAAGAGGGGCTCCCATACAATAAACGTGTTTCAAAAATCACAAGGGATTTTTTTACAATGTGAGGTCGCTTCTGATTGGTCGGATCAGATCAAGTAGGTCATGGAATTCAAAATGGCTGCCCTGTCTGTCAAATATACCAGTCTGCCTTCACTTACCAAAGAGTTTCTAAAAAAGTTTTTTTAAAGATGTGATTGTTTGGTGGCAGTAAGAATCGAAGCTAAATATTTCACATTTTTCTATCAAATTTAAAAAGTGGATGTAGTAAACCATTTTGGGGTTCCGTACCCAATTGTGATAGTGGTACGGAACCTTTCGTGCGCGAGTGTTACACTTTATTTTATTTAATCATATAAAAACAGTGTGTTAGATAGCCTCAGTCTTCATGTAGCATGTAGAAGTACGGTAGCTTTATTTTTTGTAATGTGTAATGCCACTAGCACCACTTGAACTACCAGTCATATTTATTAATTTAAAGAGTCGCAAAAAATGCACCGTATTCGGAAACAGGTAATAACACACTGATAAAAAATGCAAATTTCCATACAATACTTAGAACAATAACAACCCTTTGAAAACCGGTTTAAAGCCGACAGCATTGTGTAGATATTTTTTTACAGGAATATAGAATTTATTGTTAGGCGCATTGAGGGCGAATTGCAACAAACTAAAATTTTCGCCTAGTTCAATAACAACTAACTTCTCACAAATAATAATACCATAGGACAATGCTCATGCCCAATGTACATAATATTAAAAACGCGAAAGTTTGCAAGTGTATGTGTGTGTAAATTTGTTACACTGCCACGCAAAAACTACTAAACCGATTGCAATGAAACTTGAAATATAGGTAGCTGAAAACCTGGAATACTTTTTGTACATAGGCTACTTTGTATCGTGATATTCCCGCGGGGACGGGACCTACGCGAGTGTCCGTGTATGGACTCGGTCGGCCGCTCAGTGTCGATTGTGCATAACGCTCAATTCTTGCATCGTCAATGTGTACGGACAGAGGACCAGTGCACACATAACTCCGCGTATTAATTACTCGATAGTCTAACCTAGAAGAATATTTAACTAAAATTGCATTACCTAACTAGTCTTTATAACTTGAAAACGTTTTTATCATAAATGGACTAGACCTGTTTTTTGTATCTACCCAAATCCACCTGTAATATTATTAAGAATGTTTTGACATTTAGGTTTACTATTTAACAACTGTCTTATTTTATTATTGAAGAAAGTACCTGCCGTGCTGGTTTCTTATTTTTCTATTGGTTCGATAGATGTGCATCTTACGCGTACCAATCATAATCTAACTTTGTTTCTTCCACATTTGGTATTTATTTCTTTATTTGTTACATTTTCACAGATTACAGTATTAGCATACTACAAACCTTAGTGGTTTTTAATGCTATGTAAAATAAAATCATGATTTTTAAGTTTTAATTTAATAATAAAAGAAAAAAAACCGCGGGCGGAGCTAGTTTATTTATACGCCACACGCATAGTGTACCTGGTTTCTTTCGAAACTTTAATTATTTTATTTTCATTTTGTGTATATTGTATTTTATTTATAGACTTACACCGATTTTAAATAACGATAAGGGGATTTGTAGACTTTTTGTCCACAAATCCCCTGGCGGCAATACGACGGGTTTGCCAGGGAATTTGTGGACAAAAAGTCTACAAATCCCCTGGGCAGGGGATTATGGGGAACAATAGGAGTTTCTTGTCTTAAAACTACACCAACATGTAGGAAACAATGTCACCTACAATCCATACACAAAAAAAAGTTCTACAACATTCCGTCATGAAATAATCAACAATTTTCGATGAGTCCGACAGGGATTTTCAGTTTCAAGGTCGTTGGCGGTGATATTCCTCTTAATTGTAGGTTATTGAAACTATAACTTTGGGCTATTTCATCATTTTTGCAATAAAGAATTCTGATTCCGATTCTATTCTGATTGAATGAACAGTTTTACTACATCACTATTTTTGTTTCATTAAAAGCCGGCAACACCGAAAACGTCAAATTGTGTTCAGAGAAGAATAAATAGACTATAGTAGGTAGTGTAATGTAGATGCCACTACTAGAAAATAACTGTCGTCATCATGTAGGTAGCATTGTCTATGCAGGTAGCTTACATGGTCATATACAGGCTCTATGCACTTATTTTCGCTATTAATTAGGTATTGTTAAAGATATCCCCCTGAAGGCCTGATTGTTCACCCTGTTTAAGCAGCTGTCCCATAAACTTCAACACCCTGTACAAATAGATCAAGCTATCTAGTATATATAAACAGAATATCGAAATCATACAGGCTGTCATAGTGGACGTACGGTACGGCATATCTTCTGAAAGAAAGAGAAAAGAACAATAAGTCTAGTGTATAATAATATTATGGTTATGTTATTCTGTACTGTTATCAATTCTATTAAATTTCTTTATTTCGGACAAAATAATTCATCCTCAAACATCCACAAATTAATAGTAATAAAACTTAAAACTATGTTACCTACGTAGAAAAATAATATTTCTTTAATACTTCGTGTACCTGGCCGACAAATTAATCGAACGACTACCGACAGAGCCGCCGTGGAGACATCCACGGCGGCCATCGCTCGACTGAGATACCGGAACACAGGTCCACTACCATCAAGAAGCTGTTGCCACTCCCCCTCAGCCTCACAACCAGTGATGTGATTTTTTACTCCTTCGGGCATTAAAACCTGTTTCCTGTGTCCTCGCGAACATTTCCGAGGCAGAGCACAAAGGAGAGAGCCTCAACTGTTGAGGCTCCCCCCTGACCCCTGACTGCCCGTGCCCAGAGCCTGGCAAAATGCTTTAAAGAGTGTTTTTTTGACTTCGTCTGTACATCGAGCAAATCTCCGCGCCAGCATGTTGACACTAACTGCCATAGCCCTGCGCTCCCTCTCTATATCAGCATCGTCTTTAAGGTCATCAGCAAGGATATGTCCCAGATACCTAACTCGATACACCCGATTAAGCCATGAACCGTTTAGAAGTATGGGCGGAACATACTCAGGACACTTGCCAGCGGCCCCAAATACCACTCACTTTAAATTCACTCTTTTTCACTTATATTTTATACGAGTCCACGTGACTCGGCATATGTCGGTCCCAGCAGCATGAGGCCATCTACGTACAGGTTGAAAAGCTCGGGAGACGTCACCCCCCCCCCCCCTCCTGTCTCACTCCACACTCCAACTAATGACTTAGATCACAAATATTATCTTTTGGGAACGTTTATCGACCGTCCGTCTGCCTGACACTAACCTGAAGAGACGAGGTAGCATTATTCTATACCGGGGCAACAAAGCCCAATATTATTTCACATCTAGGTACCTACTTACCATTAAGTTGTTCAGATGGTGAAGGTATGTGTGTGTGGTTTCTAACCGATGGTCACGTTCTGGTCACCTATAACATAAAATGGGACTATTTTCAGTTTTGATGCCACATCTCTGCATTTTGATTCAACACTTTCCGAAACCTGAAGAAGGAGGTTTGAAGGTGGAGATTGATGAAGCAACTGAAACCACCTTCTCATCACAGAACTCCTCAATGGGTAATGATTCAACTTAGGTTCTAGTCCTAATATAGCTGCTCCCTGCGGTTTCACCCGCGTAAGTACCGATCCCGGGAGAAAATCGGGATAAAAAGTAGCCTATATTTTTAATCCAGATCTTAAGAAACACAAAAATCCAAATAAACAAAACTTTCGCATCTATAAAATTAGTAGAATCTGGAGGGTTACTGCGGTTCTTTCGATACGATAACGATACGATAATTCCAGCCGATACAATGACTTTACTGTCAACCCTACTATCACAGTGTGACAGTAGAATCATCGTATCGGCTGGAATTTTCGTATCGTTGTCGTGTCGAAAGAACCGCAGTAACCCTCCTGGTCCGATGGGGTTACTCCACTGCGACTGTGGTGCTCATCTGCATATGCCGCATTTACTATCTTGCTCGGTGCCCTGCTACCTGCACTAGGATCGCTCGCATCGCACCACACTCCGCGCTATACCTAGTGACCTTCATTAGTTCGCACTAATGGAGGTCGCTGATGGCGCGGTGAATGTCGCTCATTTCTTCTCCTCAAACATTTGAATTGGAGAAAAAGAGCTGCATGTGCCATTGACACGACGAAGAAGTGGGATTTGAGTACAAAAATTGTGAATTAGAAAAATGAGACCTCTAAAGTCTGAAGTCGGGCAGATAAATTACAAACATTATGTGAGTGAACTGCAGATCAGACTTCAGAGGTTTTTTTTTACTTTTCACTGTTTGTGGTCGGCATTTTATGTCCTACCTACGCACGTATTTCGTATCGATTAAAATTGAAACACAAGAAGTTAAGAAAGGCGAACCTTTCTGTTAGGTTCGGTTAAGTTGTCATCATACTCACCTGTCGCTTCGTAGTGTACGATCTCGTACTTAGAGGTCTGGGAGTCTCCCGGCATCGAACCATGTGATGATGTTTCGTCCCTTGGGACTCTGTCACGTAAAACTAAAAACAAAAGTTTTAAGTAAAGTAAAAGACTGCAGTTTAGTACTTTCTTAAGAGGATCGTCTCCATTCTCTTTCTTCATACAAACGTAGTTTAAATTTTCCTTCCTGGATAAAGACATTAGAGCAAATATGTTTATGCCATAAAACCTATATCTAGATTCTTCTTCTGTTTTCGCGATGTTGTATTGAAATTAAAGTCATTTTTCGGTTTGAATCGCGTGGTTTTTATTAACTTTAGCATTGTTACAACGCTCAACGTTCAACCACGCGATTCAAACCGAAAAATGTCTTTAATTTCAAACCTATATCTGTCATGACAATGCATCTACCTTTTTATTTTTTTAATTTTCTAATTAAAATAATAATAAAAAGGTAGTTGCATAGTCATGCATGACAGATATAAGTTTTATGCCATAAACATATTTGCTCTAATGTCTTTATCCAGGGAGGAAAATTTAAACTACGTTTGTATGGAGAAAAAAATGGAGACTATAATCTTAAGTCTTTTAATATCTAGGTACCTATTAGAAATATCTTTAAGGAAAAAAACGTTTTTCATAAATTCACTTCCGGTACGGCGAGGCTTGACGATGTCCTAAAAATATTTCTAGTAGATATGCCTAGGGCACTAAAAATCTGATTTATGCCTAGGGCACTAAAAATCTGATTACAAATAATATTATGTTATATCAAGGTGCTTATATCAAAGCTAGTGATAGAGTCACATTGAGGTTCTTACAACACTTACCCACTAATACAACACTTACCCACTAATACAACACTCACCCACTAATACAACACTTACCCACTAATACAACATTCACCCACTAATACAACACTTACCCACTAATACAACACTCACCCACTAATACAACACTTACCCACTAATACAACACTTACCCACTAATACAATACTCACCCACTAATACAACACTTACCCACTAATACAACACTCACCCACTAATACAACACTTACCCACTAATACAACACTCACCCACTAATACAACACTTACCCACTAATACAACATTCACCCACTTATACAACACTTACCCACTAATACAACACTCACCCACTAATACAACACTTACCCACTAATACAACACTTACCCACTAATACAATACTCACCCACTAATACAACACTTACCCACTAATACAACACTCACCCACTAATACAACACTTACCCACTAATACAACACTTACCCACTAATACAGCACCCAATATCACCATCATTATTATTAGGACTCCGACGGAAACCGATAGGATTATTGTATTTATATTCTGCTTCTCAGAGCCTGAAATAAATAAAGGAGGATTAGTTTTACCCTTACCTTATTTTAAATAGGCATCATCATCATCTCTGCCTTTATCCGTCCACTGCCTCACATAGGCCTCCCCCATACGACGACACGCCACAAACAGCGATCGCGAGCTAACTCCATCCGACGACTCCCCGCGACGAGTATTTGTATTTGTACAAAGTTACACCAAATGTAGTGTTAAGGTTATTTATTAGGTAGGTAGGTACAGTCAGTAAAAAATCAGATACCTAGTTGTAATATAAATAGTGAACAGTATAAAAAAAACAATAGAATGCAAAAATAAAATATTACCTGAAGTAGTTGTGATGGTGGTATTAATAATATCGGTAGCATTGATAATATCGGTGGTATTGATAATATCGGTAGTATTGATAATATCGGTGGTATTGATAATATCGGTAGCATTGATAATATCGGTGGCTTTTACAATATCGGTGGCATTGCTCGTATCGGTGGCATTGATAATATCGGTGGTATTGCTCATATCGGTGGCATTGATAATATCGGTGGTATTGCTCATATCGGTGGCATTGATAATATCGGTGATATTGCTCATATCGGTGGCATTGATAATATCGGTGGTATTGATAATATCGGTGGTATTGCTCATATCGGTGGCATTGATAATATCGGTGGTATTACTCATATCGGTGGCATTGATAATATCGGTGGTATTGCTCATATCGGTGGCATTGATAATATCGGTGGTATTGATAATATCGGTGACTTTTACAATATCGGTAGCATTGCTCATATCGGTGGTATTGCTCATATCGGTGGCATTGATAATATTGGTGGTATTGATAATATCGGTGGCATTGATAATATCGATGGCATTGACAATATTGATGGCATTGATAATATCGATGACATTGATAATATCGGTGGCATTGATAATATCGATGGCATTGATAATATCGGTGGCATTGATAATATTGATGGCATTGATAATATTGATGGCATTGATAATATCGGTGGCATTGATAATATCTATGACATTGATAATATCGATGGCATTGATTATATCGATGGCATTGATAATATCGGTGGCATTGATAATAGGTTTTTTAATGGACTCGTAATATTTTGATGTAATTATTGTCTTCTCATATGCATCTTTATGTTTGAGAATTCGAAAACAAATCAACCAGAATTCGTGACTTATTCGGTTCTCATAGCTCTCGTAATTGATTGATGAATTTGCTTTTTGTAATTTATTGTCAGCAGTTCGGAGTAAATAGATCGTATCTGAAAATAAAAAGAAATATGTAAAATAAATAATTTTTGGGGGTATTAAAAACTGACTCCATAAAATGAACGAATTATTGGCTAGGTTTGAGATGGTAGTCTAGATATGTACTAAGACAGCCAAATTGATTCCTCCCTCCTTTTGGATGTCGTTCTGTAATCTTAGAATACAGTTAGGTCACTTCTATAGATTGTTACCAGGTTTATCGTCGCAGGTGAAGTTAGCTGTTTCTCCAGTTATTGTTTTTGTTTCAGAATCCTGAATTTTCTCTGTACTGTTTTCTGTAAATAAAATAATAATTTAATGTTATTTTCTACCGAGAACTATCTTTTTCTACCAATACTAGCCAATTTTACCAATTTACAGACACCCATCGCTCACCTGTGAGACTGCTGCTTGAAACTTAAAACAAATATGTAAACACATTCCAAATTCAAATAGTTTGCACAAAAGAGGGGGCACAGGGAGGCAAAGTGCTCTTTTCGTTCCTGCGTACAGGGATTGTACCCTCTCTCTTCGTATAGATGGGATGAAAATAACTTACTCGCTTGCCATATAATATAAGTACAATATTTTTTTCGTGACACTAGTTACAAATGCTTAGAATGCTGTGAAATTATAGTATAGGAATGGGGTCCCATCTCAAACAGAGGAAATTTAGTTCTAAAAAAAATCAATAGATGGACAAAGTAGTATTGCTTATTATTCTTAATTCAAGAATGCAATATAAATCTCTAAATTATGATTTTATTATTTTAAAAAAAATCTGGCCATGAAAAATATTAGAAACCCCGTTAATAAATAGAATTATTTACATTTTAGTCAATTTGAAAGCCAAAGCGACGACGACATCTAGTAATGCTAGGTAAAACTATCTATCTGCGCTAAGTAAGCACAGTCTCTCTTGTCATATCTGGTAGTGGCCCTAGGTGTCGCTAGGTTCCCTACATTCACACAGTAGCCTAGCAACATCTAGTCTCCATTACATCAGTTACAAGTAATCCAGACGATTTAGAAAATTACGAGGGTCCGGAATCGATGTATGGCATGAGGTATCTGGACGTTAGTAGGTAATATGTGATCTGTGGTAACAACATTCCGTGGCCGCCCGGCCGGTATGCGGAGCTGCGTCGGAGATGTTTGCGCAGGCGAGGAGGCGAGGACTGACGATGTCAGTGAGATAATGCGCAAAACGACCAGCTCAATGTCACATAGAAGGAGAGTTAGTCCCAACAGACTCTTGAAAACGTTAGCTGCTAAGTTCAATGCACCAATGCTAAGGCACTTCGTGTCTGTATCGAAGTGTTACCTATTCGTCAACAAAACTCAGTTAGTAGGTACAATTATTTTAAATAAGTTATGCAATGCAACGCTAGCACATAATTATAAAGTAAGTATAATTTTAATTTATTTTCTTGTTACTAACAACTGGGCGGTAGTTGTTAAGTAAATAATTTAATTTAGTTTTAATTATTATACCTAGTACATTTTTGCGAATTGATTACTATCAAGGTAGTTTTCCGTCACATTTTGATGAGACGCCCAACAATTTCCTATACAAAACTGTCGATTGTGGTAGATAACAGAGGTAGGATCTGTACTACTACTTTTGAGCGTAGGACCGGGATAACGTACCACGCAATTTGTAGGACAATATGACTGTTAAATTATATAAATACTACTAAAATGAAAAAAATAAAATATAACTAGGTATTATAGTAACCTAACCTATTTTCTAAAAAATAGGGCAGTATACTTAATTATGTTAATGTATGGGAGTGTCTTATAGATATTTGACTATCTTACCTTGTTTCATCAGTAATGTTAGTGCAACTTGATTGTTCCTATCCTGGCAAATTAATTATGTTAATGTATGGGAGTGTCTTATAGATATTTGACTATCTTACCTTGTTTCATCAGTAATGTTAGTGCAACTTGATTGTTCCTATCCTGGCAAATTAATTATATTAATGTATGGCAGTGTCTTATAGATATTTGACTATCTTACCTTGTTTCATCAGTAATGTTAGTGCAACTTGATTGTTCCTATCCTGGCAAAATTAATTATGTTAATGTATGGGAGTGTCTTATAGATATTTGACTATCTTACCTTGCTTCATCAGTAATGTTAGTGCAACTTGATTGTTCCTATCCTGGCAAATTAATTATGTTAATGTATGGGAGTGTCTTATAGATATTTGACTATCTTACCTTGCTTCATCAGTAATGTTAGTGCAACTTGATTGTTTCTATCCTGGCAAATTAATTGGTTTCCATTATCTATTTGACTTAAATTCATTGAAATGTATTCTTCGTTATGATATGTATTTTTCGTTATGATTTCAAATATAACGAAATCATTGTCATCAACTGCTGGAACCACAGAGTAGATTAATATGCTGGATCTAACAAAATCTTCTATTTTACTATCTATCTTCTAATTATACATCTATATCTATCTCGTCGAAACATCCTATATATAATATACAGGGCGTCCGGAGACCAGTGGATATCCCTGCACGGGCGGCTTGCGGGGAAGAGGCTGGCTGCCCAGAATAGGTTTTTTTTTCTATCTCAAACGGTTCGAGCTGTACGTCACTTTATAGTAAAAATTGAAAAATGTCTACTTTTTTGCACATTTCGGGGTATCACGTCCGCAGATTAAGCGATAGCATTGTTTTTTTTTTTGCCATATGTTCACTAATATTGATGTTTGTAAATCACGTTGAAATTTTTATATTACTATAGACAGTAACTCACAGGATGTCCCCAAAGATAGATTTATTTTTATAAACTTTACTTTCTGCTAAGTTTGAGCATCTGTGGTGTAAAAAAATGTATGAAACCTGTCTGACCGACTATTGTAAAAAATTGCCTATTTCATAAGGATTCTAAAACAGTATTATACTAATAACTTTTTGTCATAAGTTACTAAGCTAGTGCTATGAATGCACCGAAGGTACTATCTTACATGAAAAAGTTGAAACAAGTATTGTACAAAAAATGTCACTTATTAAGATTTAATATGTCATAATGTTACAGCAAATGCTCAAATTGTCCTCCTGTTGCCCTTATACAGGCCCTTAACCTTTTTATAAACGATCTCTTAAGGACACGATTATATTTTTTTTACTCCTATTTGTTGTGCCGCTTCGTGGACGTGTAGACGCAGGTCTTCAATTGTGGTTATGTTTTTTTTGTATACTTGTTCTTTTAAACACCCCCAGTAAAAAAAATCAAGGGGATTCAGATCAGGCGAACGTGGAGGCCACAATATTGGACCTAATTGGCCAATCCATCTTCTTGACAATAATTTGGCCATTTAAAATAATGGTCCAATAGTTAATTTTAAATTGGTACTGTGATCGGTCTTCCCTGGCTAATCTTGGGTTGGTTCGCACATTATGCCGTGCGAGTGAGAAACTATTTAAATGAAAGTTATCCAAGAAGATGGATTGGCCAATTAGGTCCAATATTGTAGCCTCCACGTTCGCCTGATCTGAATCCGCTTGATTTTTTTTACTGGGGGTGTTTAAAAGAACAAGTATACAAAAAAACATAACCACAATTATTGAAGACCTGCGTCTACGCGTCCACGAAGCGGCACAACAAATAGGAGAAAAAATTATAATCGTGTCCTTAAGACCTCGTTTATAAAAAGGTTAAGGGCCTGTGTATGGGCAAGAGGAGGACAATTTGAACATTTGCTGTAACATTATGACATATTAAATCTTAACAAGTGTCCTTTTTTGTACAATACTTGTTTCAACTTTTTCATGTAAGATTGTACCTTCGATGCATTCATAGCACTAGCTTAGTAACTTATGACAAAAAGTTATTAGTATAATACTGTTTTAGAATCCTTATGAAATTTTTTCAATAGTCGGCCAGACAGGTTTCATACATTTTTTTTACACCAAAGATGCTCAAACTTAGCAGAAAGTAAAGTTTATAAAACTAAATCTATCTTTGGGGACATCCTGTAAGTTACTAACTATAGTATTAAAAAAAAATAAGGTGATTTTCAAACATCAATATTAGTGAACACATGGCGAAAAAAAAAACAATGCTATCGCTTAATCTGTGAACGTGATGCTCCGAAATGTGCAAAAAAGTAGGCATTTTTCAAGTTTTACTAAAAAGTGACGTACAGCTCGAACCGTTTGAGATAGAAAAAAAAACGTATTCTGGGCGGCCAACCCTTCCCCGCCAGCCGCCCGTTCAGGGATATCCACTGGTCTCCGGACACCCTGTATAGGATGTTTCGACGAGGGGGTATTAAGCCGAAAGGAGGTTGTTCTAGAGGTCTAGGCGAACAACTTATATTCTAAGACTTTTGGAAATTCGAACTTTTTTTTCGAAAATTTTAAAGTTGTATCACTAAAAAACCGGTCAAGTGCGAGTCGGACTCGCGCACGAAGGGTACCATTATCTATAAGTACAACAGATTTTGTTTTGAAAGGTAAATTGCGGTTAACGATTTATAACGTTTAAAAAAAAACTACTAGTAAGTAGTTATTTTTAAACGTAAGATTAAAAAAAACTTAAATTTATAATAAAAATTATTATTAATTTTAAATAATTAAAATTGACTTTTTATCTAGTAAGATCTCGTTCAAACCAATTTTCGTTGGATTTTTCATTTAATTTTTTTATTTCACCCCTTCATAACAGCCATTTTCCTTAAACATGCATATTATTGTCACAAAAGTTACGTTCTTTCATTTGATACCCCACTCGGGTATATTTGAAAACATTCGGTTTTTATTTCCGAGTTTGACCCTACATATACTTTGAACGGCTAAGCCGATTTTGATTAAACATGCATATTCTTGTCACAAACGTCATGCTCTTTTATTTGATACCCTACTCGGGCATATTCAAAAACATTCGTTTCTTATTTCCGAGCTTCAACCAACATATATTATGAACGGCTGAACCGATTTTGATCAAAAATAGCTAAGAACACTCGCGCAAAAAACACCTATCAACCAAAAATAGCACCCCTCTTTTCCGTCGGTGGGTAAAAATATAAATTGTATGGGTATCTATTAAGAGGATAGTCTCCATTCTCTTTCTCCATACAAACGTAGTTTACATTTTCCTCCCTGGATAAAGACATTAGAGCAAATATGTTGATGCCATAAAACCTATATCTGTCATGACAATACACCTACCTTTTTATTTTTTTTATTTTTTAAAATAAATATTCTAAATAATAAAAAATACAAAAATATTAAAATTAAAAAAAAAATGATGTGCCGAGTCGCTGTTTTTGTGACTCGAGTCGACTCGAGTCGGTTTATACTAACTCGAGTCCGGGCTCGAATCCCAGACTCGAGTCCGGACTCGAATCCCAGACTCGAATCCCGGACTCGAATCCCGGATTTGAATCCCAGACTCGAATCCCGGGCTCGAATCCCAGACTCGAATCCCAGACTCGAATCCCGGACTCGAATCTTGTTTTTTTTTTCGAAAATTGTTATTTAGTCTGTGGCTGGTATGAATGGCTTGTGTATTGTATTTTAATTGTTTGGTAATTCTGTTTGTTGACATTTTCCAATGTTATTTAATTAATTTATTAAGGTTTTTAGTTTGTGTTGTTTTAGTATAAATTTTATTGACATGTGAGTAATTTGTTTTTCAGAACCTAAATGATTTCATATGCCGAACTGGCCAATATAGAGGAACTTATCTAACTTATTGTTGACCTAATACCATTTGTACATATACCTATATTATGAATAAGTGATTGAATTGATTGATTGAATCCCAGACTCGAATTCCGGACTCGAATCACCAATGTGTGTCAAGCGACTGTAGACCTTATTCCTCAATCCCCAAGATTTATTATTGTTTTACTACATTTATGGTTTTATTCAAAGTTTAACTGCATTGAACTGCCACAAACAATAATATTGATTGATTGGACTACCACAGACAATATTATTCTTGAATAAAAATTCCCGCGTCATTCGTACGGACGGATAGTCGAAGTTTGACGGTTCGGTGGGAACCATTTTTTTCGAGTAAATTTATGTACCTATGGAAAACGAAACTTTGCGTGGAGTGAGTGAAACAGAGATGGAGAACGCGCGTGTCAACTAACTCGAGTCAGTTGGAATCGCATAATAGAATCCAGTAAGCGAGTGCGGAATCGATTCTTCCTGACTCGAGTCCGGCGTACTCAAGTACCGGAATCGAGTCCAGTACTTGAGTACCGGAATCGAGTCCATTTCTTGAGTACCGGAATCAAGTCCAGTACTCGAGTACACCGGACTCGAGTATCGGAATCGAGTCCGGCGTACTCGAATCCAAATAAATTGGGACTCGAGTAAGCGAGTCCACCGGAAGAATCGAGTATGACTCGAGTCAAGCAGTACTCGGCACATCACTAAAGGAGTACCGTAGCTGGCAAGAAATATACTAAGCAGATAGTATTGTCTTAAAGCAATCTAAGCTTAATAAGTACACGAGTAATCTCCTGCAATAAAGAGCTGAGAGTGAGACTCAGGTTTAAGAACGGTATCAACCTGAGAATTTTGATGTAATTGATTCTTTTTACCTTGAATTTGTTTCCATTTCGTGATTTCTGAATCCTGGGACAAACATTGCGCTACTAGATTGTCCCCAATGTTGAATTGAAATACACAATTATTATCGTTGACTGAAAATTAACAAATACAAAACTACATCACACCAGTCAAAATCACAAACTTCTTTTTGTCGCAGTCGGGTAACAACGAGCGACCGATAGAGACATGAGTTGAATTACATTTTTGTCTGATGCTGATTCTGCGCACAGTAAAATAAATAAATAAATGTCTGTGAACAACACACAGCGCCATCTAGCCCCGTGGTAAGCGACTAAGCTAGTGTTACGGTGACTAGACAACGGATAGGTATAATACTTATATTTAATTTTCTTTTGTAAATACAAACATATTATACATAAAGGAACACCTAGACCAGATACAAGTATTTTTTTTTAAGCATAAATACTTGGACCCAGCGGGATTTGAACCCGGGATTGTTTCCCGGACGGGATGTGACAATTTCTACATACAAAAATCCCGTCGAAGCGACGATGGAGGGGATAGCACGGGATTTTTGTATGACACCCCCCCCCCCCCCCCCCCATCCGAACAGACGGACATGACGAAAATATGAGGACTTCTTGTAGAATTTTCTAAACAATGTGGTGGTACATACATACATAGACTGATAAACACATAACCCTTCTTTGCGTCGCGCAGTCGGGTAAAAAAGTATGAAAAATGAAATTATGAAGAGTGATTATTATGAACACAAATCGATAGTAAGACAAAGAATATGACTTAGAATTTTATGTGAGCCAATATAGACCCCTGGAAATATGCTGAACTGACTGCCAGCCTTCACTAGTTGGAGAGGCACCCTGAGAAGAAGAGAATATGGACCCCTACCGAGGCCATCGCATATAATGCGAGTAAGGCCTCGGTAGCGTGTATACACGAGGAAATTCATTAAGTAATTTCTGCTTGACTAGAGGAGTACACTTGGCGGTCAACGCTTGTCCAACAACTCACCTAATTGTGTATTTTTGAAAATCCTTATTTCTAAGTCTCGCGTCGAATTCGCACGACTCTCGCATTTCGTGTAAGCGGGTTTAATATCGCAACGACCTGAAATAGAAAGGTATTTTCTTAAGAGATACAAATTTTAAATTGAAATTGCAAAGATTATTTTTTTTATTTGAAAGGTGAGAGCTTCGTATTTGCCCCGTAAACCAATTTGGTAAAGATCTGAACAGTACCTATCTTCGGAGTGGTGAACGACAAGGCAGAACATTTTTCACTTTCGATCGAGAGGATTTTTAGTGACAACGGAAATGCACTAAAGTTAATCAAATAAAAGGAATCCGACTTCAAAAAAAAAACGGCCATGTGCGAGTCGGACTCGCGCACGAAGGGTTCCGTACCATTATCTATACAACAGGTTTTGTTTTGAAAGGTAAATTGCGGTTTACGATTTATGACGTATTAAAAAAAAAACTACCTACTAGATCTCGTTCAAACCAATTTTCGGTGGAAGTTTAGATGGTAATGTACATCATATTTTTTTTTTTTTAGTTTTATCATTCTCTTATTTTAGATGTTACAGGGGGGGGGGGACACACATTTTACCACTTTGGAACACTCTCGCTCGTGAAAATCTTAATGCGGTTCACCGAATACATCTACTTACCAAGTTTCAACAGTATATAGGTAGCTCTTATAGTTTCGGAAAAAAGTGTCTGTGACATACGGACGGACGGACAGACGGAGAGACATGACGAATATATAAGGGGTTCCGTTTTTTTGCCATTTGGCTACGGAACCCTAAAAAGGTAAAAAAAAACCTTAAAAAAGCCCCTGAAGTGTGTAGTCGGGCAGATGAATTACGAACGGATCCTCTTACGTTAAACTTCATGACTTTCGAGGTTTTTTTTTACGATTTATTTATTATTAGCCTTTGCCCGCGGTTTCGCCCGGGTGTACTAGGTACGAGAAACAGAATTAGGATAGGATTATGATAATACAAACAAACAAACGCTCGCTATTATCTGTTATGCATTTGCATTAACTATGTATCGCTTGCCTTTTACTGAGGCAAAACTCTTGTCAGCAAAGAAATCAATCGATTGAATCTTTACGTATATAGTACACTAGCAGTGCCCGCGACTTCGTCCGCGTAGAAAAGTGACTTTCAGGATTTGTTTATTTATTTCTTCTCATCTGAGCGATGTTCCCGGTTGCATCCCTCTCGGGAGCCCGGGGTCCGCTAAACCCCAAATAGTTTTTTTTTAATTTGAGGTCGGCGCAGTCTGTAAGTCATCATTGACCATACCTGCTGCAATTAGATTTGGCAATGTTTTTACGGCCGGCCGCCTGCCTGACACCAACCCTCTTAGGGATCAAGCAGTTTATCCGCCACCGCGCGGGGAGTACTTAAGGTTAGCTAATCTCCCTCAGATCCCTTAGTCGCCTTTACGACACCCGCGGGATGAGATGGGGTAACCCTATTCTATGCCGGGGCTACACAGCTAGATTTGTTTATTTATTATTCTGTACTTATAAACATCTGTACAAAAATTATATAATACAAAATCCAATTAGATACGGAAATTGACAACAATAACTAAAGAGACGTTTGTTGTATGGGAGCCTCTCTTAATTTTTTGTTTTATTTTGTTTTTAGTATTTGTTGTTGTAGCGGCTACCGAAATACATCTTCTGTGCAAAAGTCAACAGTCTAGCTATAACGGTTCATGAGATACAGCCTGGTGACAGACGGACAGAGGGACAGACAGACAAACAGACAGACAGCGAAGTCTCAGTAATAGGGTTTCGTTTTTACCCTTTGGGTACGGAACCCTAAAAAAGTATCGCTGAGCACAACCGCTTTGCAAGGAGCCGACCGCGCTCATACATGCGCGCCATTGCGCGCGCAATACTTAATACTTATTTGGTTACAACACTTACAACATACTTACATTTTTAATATCGCTATATCTTTTGAATGAAATGTCCGAATTAAATAATTCAAAAGGTCCTAGAAAGGTATTGAATTCGTCTTAAATATGAAGTAATTTATTTTGATAAGGATTAATACCAAGGTACAAAATAAAAGGTTATTAAAGTGACGGCATTTTAATTATTTACAAAAATTACAAAAACACTTATTGTGAGATAACTACAATAGTTAGACATATGGTGTCGCGATGTTTTTGGTAGACAATTATATGTTCTACAAAGTTGTAGTACATAGTTTTGTTCTATATCCAATAGTTTTCGCAGCGCACGCGGCGTAAGGAATTTTTTGGTAATCTTTTTCACACCTTGTGTTACATTATTGAACTTTTAGTAAGGATCCCCATTTTTTTTTTAAATATAATATAGCCTATAGCCATCCTCAATAAATGGACTATCCAACACCGAAAGAATTTTTCAAATCGGACCAGTGGTTCCTGAGATTAGCGCGTTCAAACAAACAAACAAACAAAAAAACAAACTCTTCCGCTTTATAATAGTAATAGATTAGTATTAGTATTAGTATTAGTATTAGTATTAGTATTAGTATTAGTATTAGTATTAGTATTAGTATTAGTATTAGTATTAGTATTAGTATTAGTATTAGTATTAGTATTAGTATTAGTATTAGTATTAGTATTAGTATTAGTATTAGTATTAGTATTAGTATTAGTATTAGTATTAGTATTAGTATTAGTATTAGTATTAGTATTAGTATTAGTATTAGTATTAGTATTAGTATTAGTATTAGTATTAGTATTAGTATTAGTATTAGTATTAGTATTAGTATTAGTATTAGTATTAGTATTAGTATTAGTATTAGTATTAGTATTAGTATTAGTATTAGTATTAGTATTAGTATTAGTATTAGTATTAGTATTAGTATTAGTATAGATAGAGGGGTATGTACCATACGTAAAGATTCAATAATGCATTTTTCAATGTGTTCTAGTTTCTTTATGATGGTGATAGTTTCTTTATCATGAGAACCAACGACCTTATGAACGTAAGTCGGGGGATACACCACTAGCCCAACGCCGCTCTCTCTTCCCCCAATCGGGGCGTAAGTAAATATTTCTATACTAGCAACTCCCCGCGGTTTCACCCGCATAAGTCCCGATCCCGTGGGAATATCGGGATCAAAAGTAGCCTAGCCTTCCTCAACAAATGGACTATCCAACACCGAAAGAATTTTTCAAATCGGACCAGTGGTTCCTGAGATTAGCGCGTTCAAACAAACAAACAAACAAACAAAAAAACAAACAAACTCTTCCGCTTTATAATAGTAATAGATTACGCGCTTGAAATACTAGTAAAGATTATTATAGTATAGATAGATTATTGCTCCAGTTCCACTATTGTTTAATCTATCTATTATTATTACTATTGTTTGTAACGTCTCCGTTTCACGGGGCTATGGAGCCCCGGACTTTTGGAAGGCGTGCGTGGGGCCGAAGCCAACACGTAGAGGCTCGTTTCAGTCACAATTTTAATCGCAAAGTTGAAATTGACACCAAACCGGCGGTTATCCCTGTCTACACTATAAAATGCAGCCAAGGACAACCCCCGGTTTGGATAGTACTATTGTGTAAACTACAGATGAAAACTACTTGGGCTATGACAATGGGTTGGTAGTGGATTGGATACTGGGGGGGGAACTATGGGGACTATGGCGCCTGCCGTAACATTGTTCAATAAACAAGTAAGAATGGCAGACGGAGACTCGCCAACTCACAAACTGGGCCACCCTAAATGAAGCCGAGCAAATTACAGCCAGGGGGCAACAGGGATGAAGGATGGAGAGGCCTCCCTGGATTTTATACTCAGGTCACGGGCTCCCTGAGGGTCCAGCCTACCTGGCCCACTCACCACTTACGATTGGCATCCATCCTACGAGCAGAGTGGGAGCTCTACTCTCGCGACTCCACTCCGACCGGCCGGTGAAGGCAAGCCAGAGGCGGGGGACTGCTTCCTCGTCAGTGTTCACTCCGACCAGTCAACTAAGGCAAGCCGGAGGTGAGGAACGGTGGTTTCCCCCTGGAGCACTCGGGTAGCCGCGGGGTCGCTACTCCCCGACACCTCGCCTCAAGGTGCCCTGCGGGCATTATTTCTATTACTATTACTATCTATACTAATATTATAAAACGGAAGAGTTTGTTTGTTTTTTTGTTTGTTTGAACGCGCTAATCTCAGGAACCACTTGTCCGATTTGAAAAATTCTGTTGGTGTTAGATAGTCCATTTATTGAGCATGGCTATAGGCTATATTATATTTTCAAAAAAATAGGGATCCTTACTAAAAGTTCAATAATGTAACACAGGGTGTGAAAAACATGACCAAAAAATTCCTTACGCCGCGTGCGCTGCGAAAACTATTGGATATAGAACAAAACTATGTACTACAACTTTGTAGAACATGTAATTGTCTACAAAATACATCGCGACACCATATGTCTAACTATTGTAGTTATCTCACAATAAGTGTTTTTGTAATTTTTGTAAATAATTAAAATGCCGTCGCTTTAATAACCTTTTATTTTGTACCTTGGTATTAATCCTTATCAAAATAAATCACTTCATATTCAAAACGAATTCAATACCTTTCTAGGACCTTTTGAATTATTTAATTCGGACATTTCATTCAAAAGATATCGCGATATTAAAAATGTAAGTATGTTGCAACCAAATAAGTATTAAGTATTGCGCGCGCATGTATGAGCGCGGTCGGCTCCTTGCAGAGCGGTTGTGCTCAGCGATACTTTTTAATACTTTTTTAGGGTTCCGTACCCAAAGCCTATTACTGAGTCTTCGCTGTCTGTCTGTCTGTCTGTCCCTCTGTCCGTCTGTCACCAGGCTGTATCTCATGAACCGTTATAGCTAGACGGTTGACATTTTCACAGAAGATGTATTTCGGTAGCCGCTACAACAAAAAACAAAATAAAACAAAAATTTATGAGGGGCTCCCATATAACAAACGTCTTTTTTAGTTATTGTTGTCAATTTCCGTATCTAATAGCTAACCTTAAGTACTCCCCGCGCGGTTGCGGATAAACTGCTTGATCCCTAAGAGGGTTGGTGTCAGGCAGGCGGCCGGCCGTAAAAACATTGCCAAATCTAATTGCAGCAGGTATGGTCAATGATGGATGACTAACCGTCTGCGCCGACCCCAGATAAAAAAAAACAATTTGGGGTTTATCGGACCCCGGGCTCCCGAGAGGGATGCAACCGGGAACATCGCTCAGATGAGAAGAAATAAATAAACAAATCCTGAAAGCCACTTTTCTACGCGGACGAAGTCGCGGGCACTGCTAGTTACTATTATAAAGCGGAAGAGTTTCTTTGTTTTTTTGTTTGTTTGTTTGAACGCGCTAATCTCAGGAACCACTGGTCCGATTTGAAAAATTCTTTCGGGGTTGGATAGTCCATTTATTGAGGAAGGCTATAGGCTACTTTTGATCCCGATATTCCCACGGGATCGAGACTTATGCGGGTGAAACCGCGGCGAGCTGCTAGTAACATATATGCATAGGTTAGAGGAATGGGTTTCCAGATCCCTTAGTCGCCTTTTACGACACCCATGGGAATAGATGGGGTAACCCTATTCTATGTTGGGGCATCAAGTAGAAGAAGAATCGAAGAGACTGTAAGAAACCTGATTGAAATAGTTTTTAGCACACTGGTCATCGTGTTTCATCTTTGACGGCATCGACGCTTAGTATTAGGTGTAATAGCAGTCAAAACATTTCTCTTACGTTTTTAAATAAAGATAAGGAGCGGGCTATTTCATTGTACATATTCATCGTACAAGGGTAAGTGTTGCCAGTGCGGTGCTTCTCCCCGAAATGTAGGGTAAGTTCCCGGTTCGTCGGGTAATTCTCCTGGCAGATGTGGCAATGGAAGAGTTTCTCCCCGGAGTGAATCTTCATGTGAACTTCTAAGAAGCCAAAGTATTTGAATTTCTTTTCGCATATCTCGCAGGGGAATTTTTTCTTTAACTTGCTCAGAGGTTTTGTGTCGTCTGGGAAATAAAGAGATAATAGTATATTAGTGAATAAAAGAAGGATTTAAAGTGTACAAGCGTAGCGAGTGATTCAAGTGTTAGATTACTGAGCGACGCCAGTGATTCATGGCCCTAAATGTAAATCCATACTTTATTCAAGAGTTGCATACCATACTTTATGCCATGACTACGAGAAAAAAACCGGCTAAGTGCGAGTCGGACTCGCGCACTAAAGGTTCCGTACCACTATCAGAATTGGGTACGGAATCCTGAAATGAATGTTTGGGTACGAAACCCTAAAATGAATCAAGATGACCGCTTACTATGCCAGAGACTTTATAGGTCCTCCTTTCACCTTTATAATATTAAGTAGATCACCATAAACACTAATAGGTCTAAAATATAAACTTGTGAACCTCTCCTCGCACAACTCGATCTGTCTCTTGAACAACGCAGCATCTTTCAACCGAGGCTCACACGAGTTGCAAATATTATTGACATCACTCGAAGTTAATAACTGAAAACATATTCGTAAGTTGTTATTTGGTTTCGCTGGGCCTTTCCCGCACTTAGCCTCACAATTGGACCATTGTATGTGGTTCCTTAGAGGGGATAAGCAGTAAGACGCCACAGGATCCTACTCCGGATTGGTGAATGTCCTATGCTTCTGGAATATGGTGAGTCCTAGGATATATTGGTTTCCTCACCATGTTTTCCTTCACCGTAAGTGCGATGTCATTAGCACACAACATTCTCTTAAAGAAAAAGATGTTGGTGCTCTTGGAAAAGAGTTCATGCCAATTATGAATAGTAACATACACTGAATCTACCCCATCACGATGCTACCGTGGAGAGAAAGGAACAAGAACTTGGTAGGAGACTGCAGCGTCAGCTAGGCACCACCCCCAGCTTACTTTTTCAGCTTGGAGCTGGCTTTTTCAAATCTCTTCAAAAAACTAATGTCTTTACACTGAGTTGGTATAAAGCAGATCTAAGTCATAGCACAAGTAAACTAGTCTGTGTTCCTATACGTAGGCTAGTGCAGCCACTACTTAGGGAATATAGGTAGGTAGTGTCTGCTTTCCCTAGGTAGTGTAGGTCTGCATGCATAGGTCTCTTAAAATGCCTTTCTATTATAAATTCTATATTTGTATCTGGAATTTAGATTATTTGATCGTTCAGACCTTCTAGACGTTCTATTCACTCAAAGAGAAAGTTAAAAACTTACCGTAATATCGAAAGTTTCTTTCAAAATCATGGAAAATGTGTCTCGATTGTTTTCGAAGTAGGGTATCATCTCTAAGCTCTTGAAGTTACCTTCGGCGTGGCAACAGCGGCCCGGCACAAGCCGCCTGCCACCCACGCCTTAGATATATTTACATCATTATCTCACAGAAACACACGAGAAAGTTGGGAAATATTCGTAAAAATAAGTAAAAACAATTTTTGACAACAACAACAACAACGCAACAAACAAAAAAAATTGACGTTTCACAGTTCACATAGTGTTGTTCCATCAAATCGGAAATTGGATTTCATTTTAGTCGATTATTGAACGATTTCAAAGAAGCAACTCTTTTATTGCCTTCTTGAAGTTTTTTAGTGAAAGAAACTAGCTGTGTCCTGTGGTTTCACCCGCATAAGTCCAGATCCCGTGGAAATTTTCAAACATCCATTTTTATCGGATGCCTGCATAATATCATAGAACACACTCTCCAAATTTCAGCACTCTAAGTACTTATCAGCGGTTTAGGCTGTGCGTTGATCAGTCAGTCAGTCAGGACAAAACTGTGGGACATAGCCTTTTTATCAACTAAAAACTCAAAAACTCAAAAATGTCTGGGCCGATTGCAAAAAATATTTTACCATTAAATAGCTACATTCACCCTGAGTAACATAGGCTACTTTTGATCCTGATATTCCCACGGGATCCGGACTTACGCGGGTGAAACCGCAGGACGCAGCTAGTATAGTAATTATACACCAATTTAATTGTACCTACCATCAAGCGACACCGCGGTGCACACTAGTCTCAGGCCGGGCGCACATCGGATACGTTTTCGTCCGATTTTGTTCATGCGATAAAGGACGCTACCTACACACGTTTAGATTTCTCTAATACGATTTATCGTTGCAAGAAAACTGTACCTACCTACAGTTTCTGTGCAGATTCTATTGATAGAAGCCCAAAAATGAGTAATTTACTACATTCTGCTCATCATTTCGAAGGTTCTCCTAAGATCGTTACCGAGATTTTACTCGGGTATCTCAGCTTTCAAATAAAAAAAGAATGATCAAAATCGGCCTTCTTATGCCGGAGTACGGCGTGAAACAATCCCCGAAGTATCAACTACTAGGTAAACTGTGGCAAAAACTGATAGCTCTTCAGTTTTATTGCGATTTCGATTTGATCGTCAGTTGAACTGTACAGTTCTCAGTTTTGCCTACACACGTACGATTTATCGTAAAGATTTCTCGCATGCGATTTATCTGTAAGATAAATCTAAACGTCTGTAGGGCACTTAACGTACGAACGAAAACGTACAAACAATCCCTTCACAAGCAGTCTGCGCTTTCCTTTCTTAATAGGTATTCCGTATTTGGAAGGATGGGATTGTTCGTTCGTACGTGTTCCTACTTTAGCGGACGAAAACGTATCCGATGTGCGCCCGGCCCTAGTCTCATGTAGGGTTGCCAACAGTTTTTTCGAAAAATATTGTGGCTAAAAAATATAGTACGACCCAAAAAAATATAGTACAAAAATTAGAGCGGTGTTTTGTAGAATATTTCGAAAAAATACGTATTTTTTGCACTTAACCTTTTTTTCACACTTTCAAATAGGTACTCTTGCTTTCTTGAATATAAAAAAAAATGTTCCCGACATTCAATCTTTAAATTATGAACACCTTTTTTAGGGCTTTTCTTTTTTTCCCTCTACATACTCGTAGAAAACAGTCCTCTGTAAATGCAGAGAGGAGTAATTTATAAAAGAAACAACTTTTTACAAATTATGCCAGAAATATAGTATTTTTGCGTATTAGATGTGCTTTCAAAAATATTTAATACGCTGAGCTGAAATATAGTACAACACTATATATTATAGTACGGTTGGCAACCCTAGTCTCATGCCCGCTTTACATTCGCGGCGCAAATCGCGATTGAACGCTTCAGGCTTCCACATTCACAGTGTTCACAACTGTGTTCGCGCCCTCGACGAATATAGACGAATTACAATAATAAATAATTCTTCAGTTTATTTTTAACCCCCGACGGAAAAAGAAGGGTGTTATAAGTTTGACGTGTCTGTCTGTCTGTCTGTCTCTGTGTGTGTATCTGTTTGTGGCATCGTAGCTCACGAACGGATGAACCGATTTCAATGTAGTTCTTTTTGGTATATAGGTGACTTTTGCGCGAGTGTTCTTAGCTATGTTCGATCAAAAAAAAATTGATGTCTGGGGTTTTTTAATTTTTAATTGTAATCTTTCAAACATTTGTTCCACAAAACTGGTTCCATTTGAATGCCTCCTAGAAAAGCCTTTTCTAATTATTTTGTCCACTTTACGGTCATATTCGGAATTACGCAATTGATGATGCACGCTCGACTGATAGCTCTTCAGTTTTATTGCGATTTCGATTTGATCGTCAGTTGAACTGTACAGTTCTCAGTTTTGCCTACACACGTACGATTTATCGTAAAGATTTCTCGCATGCGATTTATCTGTAAGATAAATCTAAACGTCTGTAGGGCACTTAACGTACGAACGAAAACGTACAAACAATCCCTTCACAAGCAGTCTGCGCTTTCCTATCTTAATCTTTCAAACATTTGTTCCACAAAACTGGTTCCATTTGAATGCCTCCTAGAAAAGCCTTTTCTAATTAGTTTGTCCACTTTACGGTCATATTCGGAATTACGCAATTGATGATGCACGCTCGACATTCGCGCGCGTACCCGCGTAAACTATGAGAATTGACTCCACATTCAAGCTTTCACACGTTCGCGCATAGTTTTCGCGGGTTCGCATGCGAATGTAGAGCGAGCATCACGCGTTGGAGGCGAGGCGCCGCAATGGCTGCCGAGACAAACGGCACTTGTAGAGCGGGACAGGTGACAACAACAACGTTTGGTCTATTATTTATTCTGTGGTTTGGTTGAGTTTCAAAATTACAGTGTTGCCATGTTTGAGAATTTTCTATTTCACTTCGGGAAAAAGTCTACCTACTCTTTCTCCATACAAACTTTACAAACGTAGTCGACTGTTTCCTCCCTGGATAGAGACATTAGAGCTAACATGTTTATGCCTCAAAACCTATAAATAAATAAATAATAAATATTGCACGACGTTACACACAGCGCCCCAATCTAGCCCCAAACTAAGCACTAGGCTTGTACTATGGGTACTAGACAACGGATATTCTACATATTATAGGTACAGTAGCCGGCAGATTAGTTGAAAAAAATGGCGGATGCGCAGAAGTAGATTTTTCATAGAAGGCGCACGGAACCCTAACAAAACTGTATGCACGGCACGAAAATATAAAGAGTGGTAGAGAAATAAAGTCAACCTTTCGACGAATAATTTTATTGGGTATTAATAACTGCGGTCCCGCGGTTTTACCCGCGTAAGTCCAAGATTTAAAGTAGCCTATGTGTTAGCCCAGCTATCTACATACCGAGTTTCATGGTAATTGGTTAAGCGGTTTTTACGTGATTGAGTAACAAACATACACACATACATACTCACCAACCTTCGGCTTTATAATATTAGTAGGATAAGTAGGTACCTTACCTAAGTAGAAGGATAAGTTGCCGAAGATCGTGCGAAGTGGAGACGTAAAAGTAGGAAAGCGGACCCCGGACTGATGATGAAGTACCTACACTACACTAGTTTAAAATTAAACACATTTTTCGGTTATAATAGCATGTAGCCTTATTAATATACGTGGAGTAAGGTCTCAGTCTCATTCAATCCTAAACACCATATTATCGTGTTTAGGACCATTTCTGAGGGCACGGTAGTGCCCCCAGATACCTTGGACTTGGCCGTTTCATTACCGCCAGAACAATTGTTTAACAGAAATCCCATGCAAGGTAGCGAAACGGCCAGCCATATATTTTGGCTAAGATGTTGAGTTTGTGAAGTAAGATGATTGTGAAGTTGGGGCGTGTCTTAGATGAAAACAAAAATAACTAGATACGGTATATTCTAACATTGCGTATTCGAAAAATGAGCTAGAAACATCTATACATGCATTTTCTTAAAATTATTGTATTTAAAAACATTTGTCTTTAAGAATAATTCAGGCTTTGTAAATAAGCAAAAAGGCATTCTTGTAGATGTCAAAAAGATAATCGCAGTGTGACAGCACGTGCTCACGCGGCAACGGTTCGACATACGACTGAGGCTAGTGCGTCAGCTAGACGCAGTTTTATCGTCTCATTTTCCGAGACTAGGTACCGTATCTTTAGTTTTTTGTTTTAATCTAAGGGGCGTGTAGAGTTATAAGCTTGGCTTTAGGTACATGACATCTTATAACTTTTATAACAGTGACCATCATTCTCGCTCTCGTCTTGGCTACATTTTACATGAAAATGTTTTTGAGGGGTTATGGTGTTTAGGATTGA
Organism: Idaea biselata; assembly: GCA_958496205.1. Classification (NCBI taxonomy): domain Eukaryota; kingdom Metazoa; phylum Arthropoda; class Insecta; order Lepidoptera; family Geometridae; genus Idaea; species Idaea biselata. The sequence goes on from OY292395.1 coordinate 45,291,851, forward strand.
CTGAGATGAGATAAAGAAGAAACCTGTAACGTAAAGGTCTCGAAACGTTGAGCATTGAAACAATGCTAAAACTAATAAACACCACGCGATTAAAACCGATAAATAATTTTAATTTTAATACAACATCGCGAAAACAGAAAAAAATCTACACTAATTTACCCCAAAAATTTGGGAGTTCCAAAAACACGGCAGCACTGGTGTCGGTTGGCGGTTGGCGGTGTTTTTGACGTCGCGCGGCGCTCGCCTTTCGGCACGTTTGATTTGTCGGAGCGGCAACCGCGCGGCGCCGACAAAGCGGTGCCGCGCGGGGGACAGATCTAGGGTGATTTAGGGCGCCCCGTAATATGCGAATGATTTTCGAAAATATGTAATCTATATTTATAAGAGAAAGTCGTGTTAGTTACACTATTTATAACTCGAGAACGGCTGAACCGATTTGGATACTTTTGATCCCGTAAATTCCGCGGGTTCGAGACTTACGTGGGTAAAACCGCGGGGCCCAGCTAGTCTTCTATATCTAATATTATAAAAATAAAATATTTGTATTTTTGTGGGTTGGTGTCTCTGTATGTTTGTTATGAATAAACTCAAAAACTACTGGACCGATTTCAAATATTCTTTCACCATTAGAGCTACATTCACCTTGAGTAGCATAGGCTACTTTTGATCTCGATATTCCTACGTGAAAAGGACTTACGCGAGTGAAACCGCGGGATGCAGCTTGTATTTTATAAAAGAAAGTCGTGTTAGTGTTGTTAGTATTTGTTACCTGAGAACGGCTGAACCGATTTGGGGGGATATTGGTGGAAAGGTAGCTTAGAACCAGGAGCAGGACATAGGATAATTTTCATCCCGTAAATTCCACGGAATCGAGACTTACGTGGATGAAACCGTGGGACGCAGCTAGTAATTTATAAAACTATAAATCGTGTTAGTTACACCACCTATAAGTCCCATAACTTAAGTTTGCTCTCGTAAATTTCGTAAATTATAGCTTAAAATACACGAGCGACACTGACACTGCAACTTTACCTATAGAGTCCACACCAACAGCACACAGTATAAAGAAATTCGTGCATGTGTGCTGTAGGTGTGGGCTCTATAGGTAAAGTTACAGTGTCAGTGTCGCCCCTGTATTATTTGGAGCTTGTGACGCCCTCACCCCGTCCTAGCTACATCTTGACCGTTAAAAAGTCCAAATTGTAGGTAAATACCTACTCTACGGCGCGGGCGGCGTCACTTTTGAATTTTCTCCTTCATTTTCGCTGAAAACTTCACCGCGATCGGATGCGTGGTGTCATTCTTCACGAAAATTCTCTAGATTGGTAGAGGATCAGTATTTTTCACTGCTAGTTTGTGAAATGGAGACTTTATCAAGATGCCGAAGGTTTCCGGGTGCCGCTGTAGGTACGTGTTGAAGCCTCAGCTTTCAAGAGTCGGGAGTTATCAAAGGTAGGCATGTGCAGAGCCGATTTCAGCCATTCCACTCTTTCGGTTGGTGTTCGTTATAGATTCTGTAGATTATTGATCCTTAACTTCTCTGGTCTCTACCAGTGTGCTCTGCTTACTGAAGTAGGTAAGATCAGACTGAAACTTACTAAGAATGATCCGTGCATCGAAGACCCTTGAATGCAGAACAGCACTTTAATTTTGCTAAGCTAATTTCTATTCTACAATTCTACAAGTTTTGAGCAAAGTTTCGTCGAAATCTGACACACACAGGTATAATACCTACCTACCTACTAACTCTGAACCCAGGGAGATCAGGCATGAACCATCGCAAGTGGTCAGAGGCCTTCTTCGTCGCACCGATGTTCAAAATCAGCGCGAGCGACGTTTACTTTCAAACTTAGTCAACTTTTAATGAGGCCAGCGATGCCAGTTCTTCGATTCCATCGGCTTTTGCGTCCCAAAGACCGACTGTAACAAGACTTTTTTTATGAACTACTCCAATTAGTGATGTTGTTGGATGATTTTTGACTGATGTGCTGTCAAAAATCAAAAATCTTTGATTGTCGGCCGCATTTCTGAGCTGAATCTTTACACTTTAGTGCTAGGTGGGTACCTGGAAGTGATACAAGAACCGAAACGAGGTACCTACAGCGATGTGAGTGGATTCTACCAAGTTTTCCTTGTGCAGGCTAGCTGACAGATCAGGAGGAGCGGTGGCATCCTACGACAACCCACGGTGGACTGTTATTTGAAGCGACGACGCGACGTACCTATCTAGAAGCCATTGAGAAGTTCCAACGGCATCTTCTTAAACAAGGATCTTCTTTACTTAAGCTGTAGATTCCAATGGTGAGTAAATTGATTACTACTTGAGCCTTCATTGCGAAGGTAGGTACCTACCTAGCTAGTACTTATAACAAAAGTCTTGTATGTTTATCCGCTAACTCAATTGAACCCTGTAACTGATTTTGATGTTACACAGTTACAAAAAGACCAGTCAAGTGTAAATCTGACTCGAGCATGAAGGGTTCCATACCTTGCACCAAAAAATCACGTTTTCATATGGGAACCCCACTGGAAAAAAATCTTTTTTTCTGGTAATTTGTTGTAATAGTGGCAACAGAAATACATCCTCTGTGATAATTTCCACTGTGTCACGCTATCACAGTTCATGAGATACAGCCTGGTGAAAGATAGACGGACAGTGGAGTCTTAGTAAAAAGGTCTTGCTACCTTTTGGGTTCAGAGCCCTAGAAAACTATATCAAAATCTGTTCATCCATTTGATAGTTACGATGCCACAGATACACAAACACCCCTCTTTTCCCTCAGGGGTAACAGCGACCAGTGGTGATTATGCCAATTTTCAAAACACAATTTGGCATAATCCCCACTCTCCTAGAAAATGTTGGTTGGCGAGGATCAGGAGTCAAGTGGTTTCTATCACAAGTATTATTTTATACAGGTGACAGTCGGTAAAGTGGTTCCATCGCACAACGAGCTGATGACACAAGGTGGAGCGTTTCGACGGGTCGACGGTGACATAAGAGGTCTTGATAAGTCCTGAAGACATCTTCTCATCAAGGATCTCTCCAGCAGAACGGGCCCGCTCTCTCTCAGGTACACAGTTCTTATAAGCCTCCTGGACATGAGTCGAGTTAGCCGTACGTAGCTCATAGATGCCTCACTATCTTGCTGAACCCAGATGGTTTCTCGAGATTTATTGCTTCCACAATATCGGCATGGTAGTTTTTGAGTTTATTAATTACAAACATACACACAAAAATACAAATATTTCTTCTTAATAATATTAGTGTAGATTGACCATACCTTCTGAAAATAGATTTGGCAATATTTTTACGGCAAACTGCCTAAGGAACCAAGCAGTTTATCCGCCACCGCGTGGGACGAACTTAAGAGGGTGGGTACTGTTACCACTTCCATACAAACATAATACCTACCAAAATAGAATTTTGAAAAATTTAGTTTTCTACCCTAATATCGGTATTATTAGGATTAAGATCTGTCTAGTCTAGCAACAAAGCGGCACGGCCGTACCATACTTTTCTCGAAACATTTCAGGCCATTTTCGACCTCCTATAACTTCGTTGTGAATATAACTAGAAACCTGAATTATCTGTAACCAAGCAGACGTATAAAGACGGTATATTTTAATTTTCATTTAATTTGAACCAGTAGTTTAAAAATTATAACTAGTCAAAGTTTCTTAATTTTGTTAATTTTGTCACTCACTGACTGACCGATTATCGAACGAAATGTATCTCCGTTTTATTTCATTTCAAATGAATGTTTTGGAAAACCTTGTGGTGTGTGTACCTTGTGGTAAAAATAAAATCTTAATCCAATTAATACCGATATTAGGATAGAAAACTAAATTTTTCATAATTCTATTTTGGTATTATGTTTGTATGAAAATGGTAACAGTAACCACCCTCTTAAGGTTTGCTAGTCTCCCTCGCTCATCCGAGCGATGTTCGATGTGCGATGTTACATCCCTCTCGGGAGCCCGGGGTCCGCTAAACCCCAATTATTTGGGGTTGGCACAGTAGGAAAGTCATCAATCATTGACCATACCTTCGCTAATAGATTTGGCAGTATTTTTACGACCGGCCGCCTCGCGCCTGCCTGACACCAACCCTTCTAGGGACCAAGCAGTTTATCCGCCACCGCGCAGGGAGAAGTTAAGTTTTGCTAGTCCTCCTTAAATCCCTTACTCACCTTTTACGACATCCACGGGAAGAGATGGGGTAACCCTATTCTATGCCGGGGCTACACGGCGTAGTCTCCCTCAGATCCCTAGTCGCCTTTTACTACACCTGCGGGGAGAGATGGAGTAATTCTATTCCATGACGGGGCTACACGGCAAGCGACCATTAACTGTAATTTTGGTTAAACCTTGGTTAGGTACCTAAATAAACACTTTTCTATGAAGTAAGGGTTCCGTAGCCAAATGGCAAAAAACGGAACCCTTATAGATTCGTCATGTCTGTCTGTCCGTCCATCTGTCCGTTTGTCTGTCTGTCTGTCTGTCTGTCCGTCCGTCCGTATGTCACAGCCACTTTTCTCCGAAACTATACTAAACTATACTGTTGAAACTTGGCAAGTAGATGCGGTCTGTGAACCGCATTAAGATTTTTACACAAAAATAGAAAAAAAATCAATAAATTTTTGGGGAAACTGAATAGTTTGCGCGAGAGACACTTCCAAAGTGGTAAAATGTGTCCCCCCCCCCCCCCTGTAACTTCAAAACTAAGAGAATGATAAATAAATAATAAAAATTTACTTACCAAAAAACTTAAAAAACATTAGGTAAAATTACTTTTGGCCCCCGCACAAGGGCAAGCCTAAGTTGCGGGAAACCAGTGGGTGATATTGTATAAAAATGTGGCTGATTTTTTCCTGTTTCAAAGCTGTTATTGATTACAAAAAGTTCATTTAAATAAATTACAAAAAAGGAGGATATCAAATGATGTATGTATTTTTTCTGTGTGTATGTTATTAGATTTTTCCACCGCCTGTGCTCTGATCATGATGATTATATTAGAAAGGTATTAGCTTCTAGTTGGTTCGATTTAATTGGCGAAGATCTGATGAGAACCTTTGGATTAATGTGCAGAATAGCATCGCAGAATGCTAAATAATAGTTATTCTAATACTCAACCGCTAACTCTCCTCATGTACAGGAGGTATAAGAGCTTGTTTGTCAGGGTTCAGTAGCCAAATGGCAAAAAACGGAACCCTTATAGATTCGTCATGTCTGTCTGTCTGTCTGTCTGTCCGTCGGTCTGTCTGTCTGTCTGTCTGTCTGTCTGTCTGTTTGTCCGTTCGTCCGTCGGTCCATCGGTCCATCGGTCCATCGGTTCATCGGTCCGTCGGTCCGTCGGTCCGTCGGTCCGTCCGTCCGTCCGTCCGTCCGTCCGTCCGTCCGTCCGTCCGTATGTCACAGCCACTTTTCTCCGAAACTATAAGAGCTGTACTGCTGAAACTTGGTAAGTTGATGTATTCTGTGAACCGCATTACGATTTTTACACAAAAATAGAAAAAAATAATGAATTTTTGGGGTTCCCCATACTAGGAACTGAAACTTAAAATTATTTTTCATCAAACCTATACATGTGGGGTATCTATGGATAGGTCTTCAAAAATGATATTGAGGTTTCTAATATCATTTTTTTCTAAACTAGATAGTTGGCGCGAGAGATATTTCGAACATTACTATGCAAACTTCCAACGAAAATTGGTTTGAACGAGATCTAGTAAGTAGTTTTTTTTTAAACGTCATAAATCGTAAACCACAATTTACCTTTGAAAACAAAATCTGTTGTGAAGAACGGAACCCTTCATGCGCGAATCCGACTCGCACTTGGCTGGTTTTAATATTGAGAAAACAACAGCAGTGCTCGAGAGCACCTCTGAATTTTCAAATCCAATCACTGGGTTGGTTCTGATTAAATTTATCACTTGAATATATATCTTGTCATCCGAGCAATGTTCCTGGTGGCATCCCTTGTGGGAACCCGGATTTGGCTAAAACTACATTATTTGGGGTTGGCACAGTAGGTCCATCATTGACTCATGACTGCTAATAGATTTGAGAATATTTTTTCGGTTTTCCGCCAGCCTGACACCAACCCGCCCGCCACCGCGTAACTTGGGAGAACTTAAGGTTAACTCGTCTCCCCTAGATCCCTTAGTCGCGACCCACGGGAAGAGATGGGGTAACCCTATTCTATGCCGGGGACATATAGCAAATCATGTCTCAGTCCGAAGAGTTACCTAGGTGCTAACCTAACTACTGCTATAAGAGATAACAACTGGAACCACATGCCTTCTGAAGCATGGAGGGCTTCGAATGTTTGCCACATTTGCTAATTGGTTACCTCACTGAGTTAAAGATTGACCCGGAGCGGCCGAACCAATTTCAGCTGGAGAGAGGTGAGCTGACTACAGTCGGAGACTCCAGCCTGCATCACCACCTGCCTGACAAGATGCTACAACACGGCACTGCGGGGGCAACTTACTACTAGTACTAGGTTAAGTTCATTCTTTCTTAATTTCTTGTCCACCCAATGGTATTTTCAAATATAATCACTGGGTTGGTAGAGATTGAATTTAGCACTTGAATTTTGAATCTTCTTATTCAATCAATGTTTCTGGTGACATCCCTCACGGGGGCCCGAGGTTTGCTAAAACCCCAAATTATTTGGGATCGGCACAGTATGTTGGCACATTGTCATTATTGACCATAGGTACCTACTGCAAATAGATAAGGCAATATTTTGTCAGGCCGCTTGCCTGATGCCAACCCTCCTAAAGACCAAGAAGTTTATCTGCCACCATGCGGGAAGAACTCGAGGTTAGCTAATCTCCCCTACATCTTACGGGACTTACGGGAAGAGATGGGGTTACCCTATTCTATGCTGGGGCTACACGGCAGATCATGTATATTTCAGAAGAGTTACCTATGTGCTTATTTAGTGTTAGAGATGTCAGGTCGCCCTAAGGCCTCCAACTTGATCTAACAACTGCTATCAGAGATAACAACCGGGACCTCAAACCTTCCGAAGCATTTGGGCTACGGAAGGTTTTTGGAGGGCTTTGAATGTTTGCCACATTGGCTAATCTATACTAATAATCTAAAAAAGTAACGTTGGTTACATGTTTGTATGTATGTATGTATATTAAGGGTAATCTCCGAAAATACTGGACCAATTTGAATCATTCTTTCACCAATAGAAAGCTACATTATCCAGGAGTTACATAGAATACTTTTGATCCCGATATTCTTACGGGATCGGGACTTACGTAGGTGAATTGCTGAAAATTACCTACCTGACTGAGTTAAAGATTGACCTGGAGCGGCCGAACCAATTTCAGCTGGAGAGATAGAGCTGTGAGCTGTCTCCGACGAAGACTCCTGCATCATCACCAGCTTGACGAGATGCTGTATCACGCCATTGCGGGGGCAACTTTCTACTAGCACTATGTTAAGTTACATTCTTTCTTAATTTCTTGTCCACTTAAAGGTTGCATGTAAGGGAAAGCTTTCAGTAACAAGGCCTCTCATCATGCTACCTTGGTTCTCAGTATTTTGTTTTGTTTCTTTGGGTAAGGTTTCGTACACAAAGGGTAAAAACGTGATCCTATTACTAATACTCTATTGTCTGTCTGTCTGTATGTCTGTATGTCTGTCTGTCTGTCTGTCTGTCTGTCTGTTTGTCTGTCTGTCCGTCCGTCTGCCTGTCCATCTGTCTGTCTGTCACCAGTCTGTATCTCATGAACCGTGATAGCTAGACAATCATTGTGATTTTAAGAAACAAGTCGCCTCGCATCATCCTTCACCATCAGAATGATAGATAACTGATAAATGATAGCGTACATCATATTTTCCTTAAGAAAGAGACATTGGCCCGCTGCTACCAGGGTCTGATCCCACGACCTAGTAATGAAAGAAATCCATAGACCAAAACCGCTCACCGATGGCACACACAGTGGGTGGAGTGTTTCACCTGGTGTAAGAGTCGCCCTAAGGCCTCTAACGTTGACCTAACGACTGCTGTCAGAGACAACAATCTGAAGGCTTTAGTTGAGTTGAGGATTGACCCGGAGTGGCCGAACAGTTTCAGCTGCCGAGGGGAGCCGAGCATCCCGGGGGACTTGAGACATGTGCTTCCGGAGATGCAGCAACAACGCTGGCCGGGTTTGTTCAGGTGAAAGTTTCCTACTAATACTATAAAGCTAAAAGTTTGTGAGTGTGTATGATTGAGTAACAAACACACAGTGTTTGTTACTCAATCACGTAAAAAACGCTGAACCGATTACCATGAAACTTGGTGTGTAGATAGCTAAAGACCTGGAAAAACACATAAGCTACTTTTATCCCGGTATTTCCGCGGGATCAGGACTTACGCGGGTGAAACTGCGGGGAGCAGCTAGTTTGAATATATACTTGAAAAATAAAACTCGACGATTGGAGAACCTCCTCCATTTTTAGGGTTCCGTACACGAAGGGTAAAAACGGGACCCCATTACTGAGACTTCGCTGTCTGTCCGTCTGTCACCAGGCTGTATCTCATGACCGCTAGACGGTTGAAATTCTCACAGATGATTTATTTCCGTTGCCGCTATAACAACAAGTACTAAAAACTTTTTTGTACAAGGCATTTTTATTGGAAATATTTTACAAGGAGAAAATTAAATACATCATCAAAAATTCTCCCATGACAAGATTCGAACCTGCGGTACCTGAATGTAGTAGGATAAAACGTGGCCCATGGCCTAGGAAGTTCCCAAAGATGCTTTGTACGTATCCTCGTGTTCAATTTCATGAAAATCGGTTCAGTAGTTCCAATTACCTCCAACAAACATCCTAACTTTGCCTCTTTATAAGGGTTCCGTACCTCAAAAGGTAACAAGAAACTCTTATAAGATCACTTGCTTGTCAGTCTGTGTCTGTCTGCGGTTATCTGTCTGTCTGTCTGTCTGTCTGTCTCTCCATATGTTTGTCCGTCTGTCTGTCTCTCCATATGTTTGTCCGTCTGTCTGTCTCTCCGTATGTTCGTCTGTCTGTCTGTATGTTTGTTGGTTGTCTGTCTCTCCATCTGTCTATACGTATGTTTGTCCATCTGTCTGTCCGTGTCTGACTGTCCATCTGTCTGTCCGTGTCTGACTGTCCATCTGTCTGTCCGTGTCTGACTGTCCATCTGTCTGTCCGTCTGTCTCTCCGTCTGGCTGTCTGTCTGTCTATCCATCTGTTTGCCCGTCTGCCCGTCCGTCTGTCAGTCCATATATTTTAGACTAGGTATTTATCGAAAAACTCTAACCGCTGTGACATGATCAAAGTATGTACGAATTCACGTTCAGACTGAACACATTCCTCGGGTAACATTTACCCAAAAATACCCAGTAGCATTCAAGTAGGCAAGTCAATGTGATTAGTGCAAGCACTCTGATCATGGAAACGCGGCATTAAATGAGTCAAGAATGACCCGGATCGGCCGACTATTTCCAGCGGGACGGTGGACGGGGCAGCCACGAGCACCTACAACCTGCTACTTGCAACCTGCAACCTACCGAGACACTTGCTAGAGGCGCTGCTATATTATAGCTTCAGGTATGTAAATATTCATTATTTCTATTGAAAATCTCTTTAAAATGAAAAAAAATCAGTAGGCACTGCTAACGCCATCTACCGGTTTACAACATTTAATTACACTGATACAATTTTATTATATCCTAGCTAGTAAATAATTAACTTGTTTTAGGGTTCTGTACCCAAAGGGTAAAAACAGGACCCTATTACTGTTTTAAACGTATAAATACTAAAATAAAAGATGCCTAATTCCTCACAGTTCGTACAACATTCACATTCTCGGGCAATGATGGGCTGTGTTGTGTACCGTTGTTCCTAGAATATAAAACACTGTCTTCGATGCAATTTTGTAAGAAACATAGCTCAGAATTGAATGAGGCAACTGATTGTAATCTGAAATCAAAATGTATCGTACAAAAGGCACATGAAAAATTTAAATCTATCTCGGGGTGTCCCTCCTAATATAAGGTTGACAGATACATAGATTTATACCACTCCTTTCTGAACCAGCAAAGTGGTTTTTCTAAATTATGTCGATCCTTAGAAGTCTGAAACGCTAAAGCTTAGTTAAGAACATGATCCGGAATGACTGTCTAATACAAAAACTTTTTTTTTACCAAGTACCAATTTCAGCTGATTCTTTAGGTAAAGTTGCAACTGACAGATTCAATTCAATGTATAACCTTATCCGGGGCTGTGGAGGGTAAAAATTAACAAAGATCATAAAAATCGGTCCAGCTTTTCTTATACTTTGCATTTCTTATTATTATCTTGTTTGTTTTCCTTGAAATAACGCATAAAATCGCAAAAATAAATATTTAGACTGTATTAAAATTTAAAACAGCGCCATCTGTGTTTTTTTTCTGGTATTCAATATACTAACATTTAGTAGTGACATCTAGCAGATTATATGGAAACAAATTGCAACGCCATAGCTTCTAACCTTTACACACTGCGTACTAGTTCCATGCATCCATCACAGATGGCGTCGATTAAAATTTTTAGTGGTGTTAATTTAGTTGACGAAGGTTCTTGGTTCGTGAAGTAGTTTTAATATAATCCGCTAGATGTGTTTACGTAATGGTTCTAACAATATTCACAGATGGCAAAGTTTTCAATTTTAAAATGAATTTTAGAATTATTAGATTTGAATTTCAATATTTATAACATTTAACTTACAAAACATACGGAAACCATATTTTGGTATTTGATTAATTCTTCTTTTGCCTTCATTTTGGTAGTTTTGTGTACACAATTAGTTAACTTTTACAACACAAAAACAATAAAATTTAAAACTACTCTTTATAAACAGACATTTTCTTGTTACGTACGACTAAACGGGATATATTTTTGAACATTTGTTTTTCTTGTATTGATTTTATTGTTAGTAATCTGCACTTCATATTAGTAATATCGGCAAAAAGTACTAGGTACCTACTTACCCTTTGCCGTAGTCGGGTAGAAAATCGCCAATGCATTGCATCAAATCGAGAGACGTGGGAAATGTAGTGTTTAGACAAATTTGAAGATAAAGATTTTAGTTTTATTTACACGTGTTTAACCACGAGGGAAAAAGAGGGGTGTAATGAAGGTGTCTGTTTGTCTGTGGCTTCAGAGCTCACGATCGGATGTACCGATTTAGATATTATAATTTTTGTATGTCTTTTTTGACTCGAAACGCCGCAGCTGATTATATAAGTTGCCTTTTGTAAAAGTTATAGCAAGAGACGTTCGGGTGTAACATTTTTGCGTCACGTAACAAATTGAATACAAAATTACCTACCTACATTGTTTTTTAGGATTCCGTACCCTAAATGTAAAAACGGGACCCTATTCCTGAGACTCCGCTGTCTGTCCGTCTGTCACCAGGCTGTATCTCATAATTTTACTGATATTTTAGTATTTGTTACTTAAAATGTCGTATTATTTTGATGTCCATTTTGTCATCGGTTTTCGTGCCGTTGTTTAGAAGCAATATAAGCGAATAAAACCGAAAATAAAATGAATTATTTGTAAATGCCGTATTGTTTTAATGTCCAGATAGCTGGTTGGTCCGAGCCCCGGCAACGTCAGCTGAAGTCTTCTTCGTTATGAGCTATCGAAAATGAAAAGTTTCATCACTCATTATATTTCTTTCTAAGGTGAGCTAATGTTCTAAGTTAATTTCAAATGTATCCATAAGACTTCAAAAGTTAGATTTTATTAAATAGACTTCCTGAAAATTGGAGGAGGAGGAATTCTTAATTCGTGGCATAATTTAGGGTTTTGTATCCTAAAGGTCGTTTTACCTTATTACTAACCCCTGTATTTATAGATAATTCGAGTAATTTGGCTAAGTAATGCATTTGTCTCGTTCTTGTCAGTGGTTTTTAACTTCTGTGAAAATGTGACAGATTTTACTTAGCTGGAGTAAAATACTCTTTTCTCTATAAATACAGGGGTAGGTAAATTGTTATTAATATTTGTTTACAAAATTAGTCGAAGATTGTTTGACTGATTGAGATGATTCTTTGTTTATTTTTGGTAAATATTTTTAAGTAGGCTACATTGAAGTTTTTGACATCACTAGTTTTGAATTTTTTGATATTGATTAGGGTAACAAAATGTTTTCGAAAATAATTGTTACTTTAAATTCGATTTTTGCATCTGAATTGTTAACCTTCTCCATTTTTGGAAGTCTGTTAATTAGGTATCGGTCGGGATATTTATTTTTATTTAAGTAGATATCTATCTAATATTTTCATGGTATGCTAGCTGATACCTACGGATTCACCCGCGTAAAGCTGATAACTGGGTAACTTTGTTGTTCTTGGACTTAAGCTATCTAAGTCGTTCAAGTTTCGTTGCAATCGTTTTAGTAGTTTAAAAGTTCCTTTTGTAACTACTTGAAATATCTTCTTTAGTAAGTTTATATTTTTCTGATTTCGTAGGTTTAAGCTGTGCGTTGGTAGTCAGTTTAGATACTGATTAAAAATGTGTGTGCAACCTATAGATCATTCCCCTTATTAATAAACGATGGTTAAGTCTTGAATAATACCTACAATAAATAATTTATTTCTGTTAATGTTTTTATAAGATTTTTTGTAAGATGGTACCTTCTGTTAATTTTGAAAATTCGCTTTACGGAAAGTCGTAATCATTGCGTAGTTATTCATTATTATGCAGCGTCTATGTTACTCTCTTATTTATAAACAATGACTATGTAAGTAGGTATACCCATTAATGAGATGAAGAACTAACTAACTACGAAGTTATTGATCTAAAGAAGTATGTTTTGTTTCTTCCATTGCAGTAAAATAACTATAGGTAGGTATTTGTAACATGCTTGTAACCTATGAAGTTTAAAAGTTAAGTATACCTGCTTAAACGTTGATTAACTATTCATGTTTTATTCATCATTTGAAAGTAATATCGTCATTTAGGGTTCGATATAAGCCTTGGTTATTGATTATTTTTTGACTTTGTCATAAACTTATGGTGCAAGTGTTAGGTACCACCCATATAATGTAGGTAGCCGTCATCTAGTCACCATATCACAAGCTTAAGCTTACTGTGGGATGTTTACTGATATTTTTTAATGTAGATAGCTTAGGTAAGTAGGTACTTGTATGGAAGTGGTTTACGTCTAACATTTTTAAATAGATCTTCTTCAAATTATTTTGTTGAAATAACTATGTTTTCACTTCGGCACATTCAGCGCGTGTCGATTCCCGTTGCTAAGGTTTTCATTAGTTACGTATATTTTTTAATAATGAGCTTTCTCGGTAGGTGCTTATAAGTTTTAGAAAGTCCATTTTAAGTTTTTTGAATGTGCTATTTTCTAATGAGTTTTCTAATTATTTTCAAACAAAATTGGGTAGGTACCTATGGGTATAAATTTAGTATGTTGTCTTAAATATATCTTCCGATTATAATGTTGCTAATGAGGCTTTGATTAGTGGCTTCATTGATTGACTTCTTGGTATCTACATGTTTTGAAATTATTTGTTTTGATGTTAAAAGTTAAATTACTTAGGTATTATGTTCTTTAATGGGAACTGTTTGTTTAGAAGGTTGTATTTTTAAACTTGACTGAGATCGTAAAGTTTTGCAACTGATTAATTTTTTGTAGCAAATTATTAAATTCTTTATTTTGAGTTTTTAAACACATAGGTACTTGAGCCTAATTGTTTGATTTAATATTATTAACCTACCTAGGTTATAGGACGTAATGTTTTGTCAAATTAATAATGCCTACTATAGAGAAGAATTTAGTAAATTTATATAATATCTACTGAAGTAACTTAGGTAGGTATTAATCTGTGAATGTAACCTGTTGATACGGATTTATTTGATTTCATGTTGAATTACCTACTAGTGTCCTGCGGTTTCACTTTCATATCCCGCTGGAAAATCGGGATAAATAGTAGTCTATATGTTACTCTAGATGTCCAGCTATTTTCATATGTAATTTCATTGCAATTGGTCTAGTAGTTTTTACATGAGAGCGACAATTACTCTCGCCTTAACTATGTTAGAATAACACTTGGAACTTCTTTTAACAATTTTATGAAGCTTAATAGATTATTTTCGTTTTTTCCAGAAATTTTTATCCGATTTTTGTCGGATCGGCTTCGACGGACTTCGGCTCGTAGAGGACGATATTTCGAGACAGTTTGAGACCTGAGTTTCGGGCGCTTGGGAGTTTTTCGAAAATAATACGGTAAATAAATTTTAGAAAATTTTGGATTTGATTTGACTGTATTTGTGTGGAATCCGATATACATATTCGAGTCCAATTTTTTTTCTCACTTATTAACTAAAGTAGATATCGTATTGGTATATGTTCCAATAGTCGCCCAGCCGTCGAACTTAGCTACATCAGGTCGGAAGAACCTCTGCTTTTAACGTAGCAAAAAATACAATTAAGTTATTAATCAAGATATTAAAATAATAAAGATTTTCTTGTCCTTGTTGATTCGTGAGCGCGCGCGAAGCGCGCGCTCACGAAGCAACGGGGACTTAGGAGGTCGGTGCGGTCGGTTTGAACACGTGCACCACTACCCTCCCTCCGGTCCGAATGTACCTCAGTTCGATGTCGGGGCTCGGAATAGTCTGTAGACGACTTACGTTCCTGGCGGGGTGTTGTGCTCGGTAGAGCAGCGTCGTGCTGCGATCTGTTGAGACTCAGCCCGTAGCCAGGTGATTCGTCCGAGGACGATGTTTTATTTACTGACATGTACCTACATGAATCTTTCTTTAGTCTTGTGCTATGGTGGCAAGAGTGAATGTTTCTTTTTATATAGCAGAGAGACGGGCCACGAATGTTTCTTTTGGTCTTGTGTTATGCCACCACTTTTGCTTCATCTATACCATGGAGCATGAATGTTTCTTTTAGTCTTGTGTTATGGGACTCGTGAATGTTTCTTTTTATATACTATAGAGATAGGCTACGAATGTTTCTTTTAGTCTTGTGTTATGGGACTTATGAATGTTTCTTTTTATATACTATAGAGATAGGCTACGAATGTTTCTTTTGGTCTTGTGTTATGGCACTTAGAATTTTTCTTCGTCTGTACTATAGAGCATGAATGTTTCTTTTTAACAAATTTGGCAGGATTTTTCTTATAATTTTTCTATTTTTTTGGTAGATATTGATAATTTTACAGTATTTTTTTTTAACACAACGTAAATTATCTGTTTTTTTTCCATTTTTTCATATTACTTATACTTATTAAGTTAATTTTAGGTTTTTTTTTCTGTTTTTTTTTTAATTATGAGTTATTTTACTTTTTTTTCTTATTATTGAGTTATTTTGCATGTATTTCCTTCCTTTTTTTTCTTATTATTGAATTATTTTTACATTATTTTTCTTATTATTCAGTTATTTTCAAGTTTTTTTTTTTCAATTACTTCTGAACTTGGGTGTCTTTTTTCACATAAAATGTATGAAAATCTAGCTATTATTTTATTTACTTACTACTTTATTTCTTAACTAAAAAATCCTAAAGTTGTTTTTATTTTGTTTCAGGTAAGTTTTACAACTACAAAACTGTATGTCAATCCAATCATCTTCCAGGTACCTAATCTAATATAATTTTTCTCTTAAATTTTCAACTGTTATTATCATCTACTGAGAATGTGTTAAGTACCTATATCGAAAAAAATACGATAAAAACACTCACTTTATCGAAATTTTATCACAGCAATGACATAATTATATCATCTATACTTAAGGTATAAAATCAGTAAAATTACCTACAAAATTGGACCTAATAATTATTTATAATGATGGGTAGGTCATCGTAAACTGTTGAAAAAAAATGTAATAATTGCATTAAATAAAATGCATTAATTTTCTTTCAAAAATATTTTATTCATTAAATTTAAATTAGTTTGTGTGATATGTAAAACCAATAAAATTTGACTTATTTGGATGGTTTTTGTTGTTGGTTTTTGTTGCATCTGTCTTAACATGTGATATGATTCTTAATTTTGACAGTAGATGAGGGAAAACTATTTTAAATGTCTCTAATTTTGTTTATTTTCTTGTTAAAATGTATTCTATACCTAGATAGGTTCAGCGCCTGTCGACTCACGCTGCTAAGGTATCGATTAGTTGCATATTTATTTAGGTACGAGTCGAACCTTGGGTGCATATTTTGTCAGATTTGTATAAATATCTAAAGCTTGCAGTTAAATTATTGGAATGATGAAATTTGAGACGAATGTTCTGTTCGGTTACTTCAGTTTAGTTTTGATTTTCCATTGTTTTTTTTCAATATTTTTGTTGGGTTAAGTTTTGATTTTTGGTAGGTTAGCTTTGAGTTTTTTGTTAGTTAGGTTAAACTAATAAATTGGAATGTAACAAATTCGCAAGTGACAAATTCAAACCTAACAAAGTAATCCCTTGTTTTTGTTAGGTTACGTTAGGTTAGGTTTCAAATTTTGGTAATTTAGGTTTGAAATGTTGCGAATTCAACTTAGGTTAGGTTTAAAATGTTGTAAATTCAAGTTTGGTTATGTTTGAATTTTAGAAAATTCAAGTTAGGTTAGGTTTTAAATTTAGAAAAATTTAGACTGTTTGGTAGGTGAAGTTAGGTGAAGTGTAATGTTGTTCGGTTACGTCAAGTTTGGTTTCAAAATTTATTAGTTAGTTTGATTTTGATAGCTCTCTCTCTCTCTCTCTCTCTCTCTCTCTCACACACACACACACACACACACACACACACCCACACGCACACGCACACGCACACACACACACACACGCACACGCACACGCACACACACACACACACGCACACACACACACACACACACACACACACACACAGGTAATATGAAAGGTACATTTAAAATAATTTTAATTGATAAAATAAGGTTAGTTCTGTTTTTTTTTTGTTTTGGTAGGTTAGGTTAGGGTTGAATTTGTTGATTTTGTTAGGTTCAATTACGTTAGGTTTGGTTAGGTTTCAAATTTTGTTAGGTTTGGTTTTAGTTTTAAATATTGTTAGGTTGGTTAGGTTAGGTTAGCCTTCTATTAATGTTAGGTTACGTTGGGTTTCGATTGTTGTTAGGTTCGGTTCGGTTAGGTTAGGTCACAACACAACCAACATAAAACAACAACAAGAGTAACGTAACCCTATACTTACAAATTTCATTACCTTTACATTACGTATAAAATTACTCGCAACTAAGCATAGTACTTCGACTACTCTAATTCGTCCAATGAAAAATCTACTAGCTAGCTATAGGTAATAATTATGATAGGTACCTACCTACATTAAATATTTAAAATAAACGACCCAATATTTATCGATATTTGTAGCATTCAAAAATGTTAGCGTGCTGAGTTACCTATTACTGAAACACGGTTCATATGACTCTAAAAATAGCACTTTAAAGCTTAATAATTCGAAAACGGAACCCTAAAATGAAAAATGGTATTACAAAACTCGTAATGATTTCAAAAGACCTATCTAACGATACCCCACACGAGGGTGGTATACGAGAAATAAAAAATCATCCCCCATTTGACATGTCAATAATGTCAATGTTAATTATTCATATCAATTTCTTTAATAAGGCAGGTACACAATTCATCGCTACAAAAGCTACCAACGAAATTCCATCCAAGTAACGAAACATAGATAAAATCAAAATGACAGTGGTTCTATAAATAGTGTATACATAGGTACCTATATATACCTATATATAGATTGTATTGGCCATAACTAGGTCATTACTATCGAGGATAATATTTTTTAACAGTTTACTACGTAAAACAACATTTTTCAAAATTTTCAAAAAATGTTCGAATTTTCAAAAGTTGTAGAACAAAAGTTGTTCGCCTAGATGTCTAGAACAACCCCCTTTCGTTTTGTGTCACACTCACGTAAACACCCTGTATAGTATTTTTTTTGGATAAAAACGGTTAATTTATAAATCACTATAAAAATCTGAACAAAAAAGTCATAATTATATTGATATAGATAGGTAAGGTATATTAGCTTTTTTTTTTTTTTTAATTATTCCCTTTTTTTTTTTTTTTTTAATAATTATTATGCACTTTTTTTTATCGTCACCTCGTAGGTGAAAGGGGGTAACTCTAAAAAGACGAAAAACAAAAAAGTTAATTTTTTGACCTTTTTTTTTTATTTTCGAATTTTATTACCTACTTTTTTTTTTTAAATTGATTATTATGCACTTTTTATATCGTCCCCTCGTCGCAATGAATTATAATGAAAAAAAAAAGATTTTTCTTAATTTTGATTATTTTTTCGTTATTATTACTAGGTACTTTCTTTTTTAATTAATAACCTTTTGTTTTCTGTATCGACGTCACGTAGGTGAAAGGGGGTGGTAACTCTTAAAAGACGAAAAACAAAAATTTAATTTTTTGAACCGAAAAAAAGTTTTTTCTCAATTTTTTATTTTTTATTATTATTCCTTTTTTAATTAATACCTATTGTTTTGCCGTATCGACGTCTCTCAGGTGAAAGGGGGTAACTCTGAAAAGACGAAAAATTTTAAAGTTTTTTTTTTTCGTCTTTTCTCGTTTCCGACCGTTTCTAAAGGTAGATATAAACAACTATCGCAAGAAAATGTTCGACTACATCGAACCGCTCATCGGCAAAACGCAAGTTTTGACCAGAGAGAAGTTTGTATGGCGATAAACGTTCGCGGCGCAACCAACAGACTGTGTCGATAGCGCGCTTTTCGAGCGCGTGTGTAGTACTCAGTACGGCGGTGGCGAAGCGTTCGAAAATTATTCGTTTAACGAATATAACAATAATAAAAGTTTATTTGTAGTGATAAAATATCGATAAAGTGCGTCTTCTTTCACCGTATGTTTAGCGATGTACAACGAAACGAGAACGCGAATACTCTATCGTTATAATGTACCGGGGAACGTCTCTGCGTCGATGGACTACACAAATTCTCAATTTGTGCGTTTCTCTTCGTTTAGATACGTTACCTTTGAAACATATATCTCGTCTGAAACTATAAAGTTACCTATGGTTTAACGCTCTCTCAGTACCGGGCGTAATCGTTCGAGTTTTACAACAAATGAAAGAAATCGAATTTAATTCGTGAAGCAGTTTTGTTCGAACGTTCAACGATAGGCTCTCGAGCCGCTAAAATCGTCGTTTAAAGCTCGGTTTCGTATCGAGCTTTACGAACTTGTTTTATTAATACACAACAAAGATCACCTCTGCGACGTGTCTTAACAAACACTCGCAGAGGTATATCGATGGAGTGTTTAATACACACACTATAGCGATATATACTATTTATATAGTATGTTTAGCTCCCTGGTTGATCCTGCCAGTAGTTATATGCTTGTCTCAAAGATTAAGCCATGCATGTCTCAGTGCAAGCCGTATTAAGGCGATACCGCGAATGGCTCAATATATCAGTTTTGGTTCCTTAGATCTTACTCAGTTACTTGGATAACTGTGGTAATTCTAGAGCTAATACATGCAATCAGAACTCCGACCAGTGATGGGACGAGTGCTTTTATTAGATCAAAACCAATCGACGGAGGGCCTCGCGTCCGATGTCGTTAACTTTGATGAATCTGGATAACTTTTGCCGATCGCATGGTCCAGTACCGGCGACGCATCTTTCAAATGTCTGCCTTATCAACTTTCGATGGTAGTTTCTGCGACTACCATGGTTGTCACGGGTAACGGGGAATCAGGGTTCGATTCCGGAGAGGGAGCCTGAGAAACGGCTACCACATCCAAGGAAGGCAGCAGGCGCGCAAATTACCCACTCCCGGCACGGGGAGGTAGTGACGAAAAATAACGATACGGGACTCTTACGAGGCCTCGTAATCGGAATGAGTACACTTTAAATATTTTAACGAGGAACAATTGGAGGGCAAGTCTGGTGCCAGCAGCCGCGATAATTCCAGCTCCAATAGCGTATACTAAAATTGTTGCGGTTAAAAAGCTCGTAGTTGCATTTGTGCTGTGCGCTGTCGGTGCACCGCATCCGCGGTGATACTGACACGTTTGCGGAGCATATCGTCGGTGAGCCGGCGGTAACACGTCGGTTCAATATCAAAATCCTATCGCGGTGCTCTTCAGTGAGTGTCGAGGTGGGCCGACAATTTTACTTTGAACAAATTAGAGTGCTCAAAGCGGGCTCAAAATGCTGCTTGAATATTTCGTGCATGGAATAATAGAATATGATCTCGGTTCTATTTTGTTGGTTTTCAGAACTCCGAGGTAATGATTAATAGGGATAACTGGGGGCATTCGTATTGCGACGTTAGAGGTGAAATTCTTGGATCGTCGCAAGACGAACATCAGCGAAAGCATTTGCCAAAGGTGTTTTCATCAATCAAGAACGAAAGTTAGAGGTTCGAAGGCGATTAGATACCGCCCTAGTTCTAACCGTAAATATGTCATCTAGCGATCCGCCGACGTTACTACAATGGCTCGGCGGGCAGCTTCCGGGAAACCAAAGATTTTGGACTCCGGGGGGAGTATGGTTGCAAAGCTGAAACTTAAAGGAATTGACGGAAGGGCACCACCAGGAGTGGAGCCTGCGGCTTAATTTGACTCAACACGGGAAATCTCACCAGGCCCGGACACCGGAAGGATTGACAGATTAACAGCTCTTTCTTGATTCGGTGGGTGGTGGTGCATGGCCGTTCTTAGTTGGTGGAGCGATTTGTCTGGTTAATTCCGGTAACGAACGAGACTCTAGCCTGCTAAATAGGCGTTGTCATTTCGGTGTGCTTGACTTCGGTCTCGCAACTCACTGGCAACGTATTAAAATTCTTCTTAGAGGGACCGGCGGCTTCGAGCCGCACGAGATTGAGCAATAACAGGTCTGTGATGCCCTTAGATGTCCTGGGCCGCACGCGCGCTACACTGAAGGAATCAGCATGTTCTCCCTGGCCTAGAGGCCCGGGCAACCCGTTGAAACTCCTTCGTGCTGGGGATTGGGGTTTGCAATTATCCCCCATAAACGAGGAATTCCTAGTAAGCGCGAGTCATAAGCTCGCGTTGATTAAGTCCCTGCCCTTTGTACACACCGCCCGTCGCTACTACCGATTGAATGATTTAGTGAGGTCTTCGGACCGACACGCGGTGGCTTCACGGCCCTCGGCGTTGCTGGGAAGTTGACCAAACTTGATCATTTAGAGGAAGTAAAAGTCGTAACAAGGTTTCCGTAGGGGAACCTGCGGAAGGATCATTAACGTATGAAGAGAGATTTGATAAAGATTTCTTTTTTACATTACATGTCCAATAGACCTCATCATCGTCGCTTTCCATAGTCTTAAAACATAAGGGGATCTTTCGACTTCGTGTTAATTCATGGATGTCGATAGACGGAGTATACCGATCGTGATTATGACAGGCTTAAAATCCTAGCCTCGAGTCACCGATCGGTTCATACGTCTTCGAGTATGTCCCCGTGTCCGTGTGACTTGGAAAGTGTCGTCAATTTAAAACACGGCCACGAAACTCTCGAAAGAAACTAACATATTTTCAAGGTTTAGATACGGCATCTGTCCATTAATTTGTCGATAAGATGTCCTTCTAATATCACACTCTGGTTTTGATTATTTTTATGTTTTGTAAATTATATACAAACCATTACCCTGGACGGTGGATCACTTGGCTCGCGGGTCGATGAAGAACGCAGTTAACTGCGCGTCATAGTGTGAACTGCAGGACACATTTGAACATCGACATTTCGAACGCACATTGCGGTCCGTGGAGACACATCCAGGACCACTCCTGTCTGAGGGCCGGCTGCATAATACAAAAGCCACACTGCGTTACGCAAGTATCGCATTTGACGGTTCATATTTTATTTATTTACTGATAAATAACATATGTCCGTTTAAATATTAGTATTGTCGTAATGTTTCGTATTTTTATACATGTATATGATACTTACGTTACGCAGCTTACGAATAGTAGTTTGCGTTACGCGTTCTGTATGTAATACGTGTTTTTCATACGTCTACTTTACACAGTAGGCGGACTCGACGTCCGAAGGGCGCATCGACGCCGGTATCGCGTGTCAAAACCGATCACCGACGTCGGAGCGTCGACGGATATCGTGTCTGCCTCTCATTTATAACGTTGGCCTCAGATCAGGGAGGATTACCCGCCGAATTTAAGCATAT
Source organism: Idaea biselata (assembly GCA_958496205.1). NCBI lineage: Eukaryota > Metazoa > Arthropoda > Insecta > Lepidoptera > Geometridae > Idaea > Idaea biselata. The sequence goes on from OY292395.1 coordinate 45,314,049, forward strand.
TAGTAAGCGGAGGAAAAGAAACTAACTAGGATTTCCTTAGTAGCGGCGAGCGAACAGGAAATAGCCCAGCACTGAATCCCGTCGTTGTAACGGCGGCGGGAGATGTGGTGTTCGGGAGGTTCCGCTTTCTCGTCGTCGTTTTCGCCTGTCCAAGTTCGTCTTGAACGGGGCCGTTTTCCCGTAGAGGGTGCCAGGCCCGTAGCGACGGCGAACGGTGGCGAGAGGGACTCTCCTCAGAGTCGGGTTGCTTGAGAGTGCAGCCCTAAGTGGGTGGTAAACTCCATCTAAGGCTAAATATTACCGCGAGACCGATAGCGAACAAGTACCGTGAGGGAAAGTTGAAAAGAACTTTGAAGAGAGAGTTAAACAGTACGTGAAACCGCTCAGGGGTAAACCTGCGAAACTCGAATGAACGAACGGAGAGATTCATCGTCTTTTTCGGGCGTACGAGCGTCGCTTCGATGATGTCGCCTTCGGGCGTGCGTCACGATCGACGTCCGTCTTACGTCCCGGGACGGCGTGCACTTCTCTCTTAGTAATACATCGCGACCCGTTCGATGTCGGTCTACGCTCCGTACGGGAGTCTCTCGGTACGCTCTCGGGCGTCGCCGGGTTGACCGTTGCGTGAGCCGACCGGCCGTCGGACGGTAGAACAACGAAACGTGCACGCGCTCGCGCGCGTCCGGCCCGACGCAAGATTAGCGGCGTCTCTTTCCCTCTGCCCGAGTGCGAGGGAGAGGGCGACGCGTCTGATTTTGTCGCCGCCGTGCTGTCTCGGACCGTGCACGTATCCGTCTGCGATGATTCAGTTTCGGGCACTCGCAGGACCCGTCTTGAAACACGGACCAAGGAGTCTAGCATGTGTGCGAGTCATTGAGATTCTTTCGAACGAAACTGAAAGGCGTAACGAAAGTGAAGGAGAGCGCTCGTCGTTCTCTCAGGGAGGATGGAGTTTCGATCTCGGTCGTTCTCTCGCACTCCCGAGGCGTCTCGTTTCCAATCTGCGAATGTAGGCGCGCTCTGAGCACAGATGCTGGGACCCGAAAGATGGTGAACTATGC
>OY292395.1:45320109-45325109 GCA_958496205.1 Idaea biselata
GTTCTGTTTTTTTTTTGTTTTGGTAGGTTAGGTTAGGGTTGAATTTGTTGATTTTGTTAGGTTCAATTACGTTAGGTTTGGTTAGGTTTCAAATTTTGTTAGGTTTGGTTTTAGTTTTAAATATTGTTAGGTTGGTTAGGTTAGGTTAGCCTTCTATTAATGTTAGGTTACGTTGGGTTTCGATTGTTGTTAGGTTCGGTTCGGTTAGGTTAGGTCACAACACAACCAACATAAAACAACAACAAGAGTAACGTAACCCTATACTTACAAATTTCATTACCTTTACATTACGTATAAAATTACTCGCAACTAAGCATAGTACTTCGACTACTCTAATTCGTCCAATGAAAAATCTACTAGCTAGCTATAGGTAATAATTATGATAGGTACCTACCTACATTAAATATTTAAAATAAACGACCCAATATTTATCGATATTTGTAGCATTCAAAAATGTTAGCGTGCTGAGTTACCTATTACTGAAACACGGTTCATATGACTCTAAAAATAGCACTTTAAAGCTTAATAATTCGAAAACGGAACCCTAAAATGAAAAATGGTATTACAAAACTCGTAATGATTTCAAAAGACCTATCTAACGATACCCCACACGAGGGTGGTATACGAGAAATAAAAAATCATCCCCCATTTGACATGTCAATAATGTCAATGTTAATTATTCATATCAATTTCTTTAATAAGGCAGGTACACAATTCATCGCTACAAAAGCTACCAACGAAATTCCATCCAAGTAACGAAACATAGATAAAATCAAAATGACAGTGGTTCTATAAATAGTGTATACATAGGTACCTATATATACCTATATATAGATTGTATTGGCCATAACTAGGTCATTACTATCGAGGATAATATTTTTTAACAGTTTACTACGTAAAACAACATTTTTCAAAATTTTCAAAAAATGTTCGAATTTTCAAAAGTTGTAGAACAAAAGTTGTTCGCCTAGATGTCTAGAACAACCCCCTTTCGTTTTGTGTCACACTCACGTAAACACCCTGTATAGTATTTTTTTTGGATAAAAACGGTTAATTTATAAATCACTATAAAAATCTGAACAAAAAAGTCATAATTATATTGATATAGATAGGTAAGGTATATTAGCTTTTTTTTTTTTTTTAATTATTCCCTTTTTTTTTTTTTTTTTAATAATTATTATGCACTTTTTTTTATCGTCACCTCGTAGGTGAAAGGGGGTAACTCTAAAAAGACGAAAAACAAAAAAGTTAATTTTTTGACCTTTTTTTTTTATTTTCGAATTTTATTACCTACTTTTTTTTTTTAAATTGATTATTATGCACTTTTTATATCGTCCCCTCGTCGCAATGAATTATAATGAAAAAAAAAAGATTTTTCTTAATTTTGATTATTTTTTCGTTATTATTACTAGGTACTTTCTTTTTTAATTAATAACCTTTTGTTTTCTGTATCGACGTCACGTAGGTGAAAGGGGGTGGTAACTCTTAAAAGACGAAAAACAAAAATTTAATTTTTTGAACCGAAAAAAAGTTTTTTCTCAATTTTTTATTTTTTATTATTATTCCTTTTTTAATTAATACCTATTGTTTTGCCGTATCGACGTCTCTCAGGTGAAAGGGGGTAACTCTGAAAAGACGAAAAATTTTAAAGTTTTTTTTTTTCGTCTTTTCTCGTTTCCGACCGTTTCTAAAGGTAGATATAAACAACTATCGCAAGAAAATGTTCGACTACATCGAACCGCTCATCGGCAAAACGCAAGTTTTGACCAGAGAGAAGTTTGTATGGCGATAAACGTTCGCGGCGCAACCAACAGACTGTGTCGATAGCGCGCTTTTCGAGCGCGTGTGTAGTACTCAGTACGGCGGTGGCGAAGCGTTCGAAAATTATTCGTTTAACGAATATAACAATAATAAAAGTTTATTTGTAGTGATAAAATATCGATAAAGTGCGTCTTCTTTCACCGTATGTTTAGCGATGTACAACGAAACGAGAACGCGAATACTCTATCGTTATAATGTACCGGGGAACGTCTCTGCGTCGATGGACTACACAAATTCTCAATTTGTGCGTTTCTCTTCGTTTAGATACGTTACCTTTGAAACATATATCTCGTCTGAAACTATAAAGTTACCTATGGTTTAACGCTCTCTCAGTACCGGGCGTAATCGTTCGAGTTTTACAACAAATGAAAGAAATCGAATTTAATTCGTGAAGCAGTTTTGTTCGAACGTTCAACGATAGGCTCTCGAGCCGCTAAAATCGTCGTTTAAAGCTCGGTTTCGTATCGAGCTTTACGAACTTGTTTTATTAATACACAACAAAGATCACCTCTGCGACGTGTCTTAACAAACACTCGCAGAGGTATATCGATGGAGTGTTTAATACACACACTATAGCGATATATACTATTTATATAGTATGTTTAGCTCCCTGGTTGATCCTGCCAGTAGTTATATGCTTGTCTCAAAGATTAAGCCATGCATGTCTCAGTGCAAGCCGTATTAAGGCGATACCGCGAATGGCTCAATATATCAGTTTTGGTTCCTTAGATCTTACTCAGTTACTTGGATAACTGTGGTAATTCTAGAGCTAATACATGCAATCAGAACTCCGACCAGTGATGGGACGAGTGCTTTTATTAGATCAAAACCAATCGACGGAGGGCCTCGCGTCCGATGTCGTTAACTTTGATGAATCTGGATAACTTTTGCCGATCGCATGGTCCAGTACCGGCGACGCATCTTTCAAATGTCTGCCTTATCAACTTTCGATGGTAGTTTCTGCGACTACCATGGTTGTCACGGGTAACGGGGAATCAGGGTTCGATTCCGGAGAGGGAGCCTGAGAAACGGCTACCACATCCAAGGAAGGCAGCAGGCGCGCAAATTACCCACTCCCGGCACGGGGAGGTAGTGACGAAAAATAACGATACGGGACTCTTACGAGGCCTCGTAATCGGAATGAGTACACTTTAAATATTTTAACGAGGAACAATTGGAGGGCAAGTCTGGTGCCAGCAGCCGCGGTAATTCCAGCTCCAATAGCGTATACTAAAATTGTTGCGGTTAAAAAGCTCGTAGTTGCATTTGTGCTGTGCGCTGTCGGTGCACCGCATCCGCGGTGATACTGACACGTTTGCGGAGCATATCGTCGGTGAGCCGGCGGTAACACGTCGGTTCAATATCAAAATCCTATCGCGGTGCTCTTCAGTGAGTGTCGAGGTGGGCCGACAATTTTACTTTGAACAAATTAGAGTGCTCAAAGCGGGCTCAAAATGCTGCTTGAATATTTCGTGCATGGAATAATAGAATATGATCTCGGTTCTATTTTGTTGGTTTTCAGAACTCCGAGGTAATGATTAATAGGGATAACTGGGGGCATTCGTATTGCGACGTTAGAGGTGAAATTCTTGGATCGTCGCAAGACGAACATCAGCGAAAGCATTTGCCAAAGGTGTTTTCATCAATCAAGAACGAAAGTTAGAGGTTCGAAGGCGATTAGATACCGCCCTAGTTCTAACCGTAAATATGTCATCTAGCGATCCGCCGACGTTACTACAATGGCTCGGCGGGCAGCTTCCGGGAAACCAAAGATTTTGGACTCCGGGGGGAGTATGGTTGCAAAGCTGAAACTTAAAGGAATTGACGGAAGGGCACCACCAGGAGTGGAGCCTGCGGCTTAATTTGACTCAACACGGGAAATCTCACCAGGCCCGGACACCGGAAGGATTGACAGATTAACAGCTCTTTCTTGATTCGGTGGGTGGTGGTGCATGGCCGTTCTTAGTTGGTGGAGCGATTTGTCTGGTTAATTCCGGTAACGAACGAGACTCTAGCCTGCTAAATAGGCGTTGTCATTTCGGTGTGCTTGACTTCGGTCTCGCAACTCACTGGCAACGTATTAAAATTCTTCTTAGAGGGACCGGCGGCTTCGAGCCGCACGAGATTGAGCAATAACAGGTCTGTGATGCCCTTAGATGTCCTGGGCCGCACGCGCGCTACACTGAAGGAATCAGCATGTTCTCCCTGGCCTAGAGGCCCGGGCAACCCGTTGAAACTCCTTCGTGCTGGGGATTGGGGTTTGCAATTATCCCCCATAAACGAGGAATTCCTAGTAAGCGCGAGTCATAAGCTCGCGTTGATTAAGTCCCTGCCCTTTGTACACACCGCCCGTCGCTACTACCGATTGAATGATTTAGTGAGGTCTTCGGACCGACACGCGGTGGCTTCACGGCCCTCGGCGTTGCTGGGAAGTTGACCAAACTTGATCATTTAGAGGAAGTAAAAGTCGTAACAAGGTTTCCGTAGGGGAACCTGCGGAAGGATCATTAACGTATGAAGAGAGATTTGATAAAGATTTCTTTTTTACATTACATGTCCAATAGACCTCATCATCGTCGCTTTCCATAGTCTTAAAACATAAGGGGATCTTTCGACTTCGTGTTAATTCATGGATGTCGATAGACGGAGTATACCGATCGTGATTATGACAGGCTTAAAATCCTAGCCTCGAGTCACCGATCGGTTCATACGTCTTCGAGTATGTCCCCGTGTCCGTGTGACTTGGAAAGTGTCGTCAATTTAAAACACGGCCACGAAACTCTCGAAAGAAACTAACATATTTTCAAGGTTTAGATACGGCATCTGTCCATTAATTTGTCGATAAGATGTCCTTCTAATATCACACTCTGGTTTTGATTATTTTTATGTTTTGTAAATTATATACAAACCATTACCCTGGACGGTGGATCACTTGGCTCGCGGGTCGATGAAGAACGCAGTTAACTGCGCGTCATAGTGTGAACTGCAGGACACATTTGAACATCGACATTTCGAACGCACATTGCGGTCCGTGGAGACACATCCAGGACCACTCCTGTCTGAGGGCCGGCTGCATAATACAAAAGCCACACTGCGTTACGCAAGTATCGCATTTGACGGTTCATATTTTATTTATTTACTGATAAATAACATATGTCCGTTTAAATATTAGTATTGTC
>OY292395.1:45330109-45342609 GCA_958496205.1 Idaea biselata
CTAGCCTTCAAGCGGTCGCGGGTAGGTGGTAACACCACCACGGTGGTGCTGGAGTGCTCCCCGGCCTTGAGGGGGGCCCTGACGTCGCGGACGACCATAGCAATTGGCTGGGACAGTATTTTCGTCGAGGACTTCCTGGACATCACATGCTGCCGGAAGTGCCACGCCTTCGGCCACCCCGAAAAGTACTGCCGGTCCAAGGAAGTAGTGTGCGGAAAGTGTGGGGCGTCGGGTCACAAGGCCGAGGGCTGTACCAGCTCGACCACGGCCTGCGCCACCTGCAAGCAGCTGGGCCAACAAGACGCGGCGTCCCACAGGACCATGGCGTCGGCCTGCCCCGCCAGACAACATGCCGAAAAGAGGGCGGTCGCCATGGTCCAATATGGATCATAGGACCGGCAATAGGTTAAGGGTAGGCCAAGTTAATTTGAATGGCGCGGAGCTGGCCACCACCTCGCTGCCGGTGGTCGCGGAGTCGCTGGAGTTGGATGTGGTGTTGGTGCAGGAGCAGTTTCGTGGAGGACCCGTCGACTTACTCCAGGTGGGTCCCGCTCCGATGGCGGGCGTGTATTTGAGATGCCGCAGGACCCCGTGCACCGTGCTACAACACCTCAGCACGGAGTACTGCACGGTGGTCCACCTCGGCGGCAGGCACGACGTCTATCTGGCGTCGTGCTATTTCAAGTACGCGCACCGCATCGAGCCACATCTACACCACCTGGAGGGAGTACTGGAGGAGCTGAGAGGGAGACGGGTGATCATCGGCGCCGACACCAACACCCACACCGAGATGCTCCACGACCGCAGCCGCAGCCACCGGCCAGATGCGGAGGCGAGGAGGCGTCAGCTGGAGGATTTTGTCTTGGAACGAGGGCTGGACGTGATTAACACGGTAGACCAGCCCTCCACCTTCAGCGGACCCCAGGGCGAATCAAACATTGACGCCACCTTCGCCAACAGGCCAGCAGCTGGCGCCGTCGCCGACTGGGAGGTCCGGTGTGGGGAAGTAGCCAGCGACCACCGGCTCATTATCTTTACAGTGGCTGCCGCCGGGGGCGTCGCTGGGGCGGCGCGATGCGCGAGACGACGCCACGAGGAGCCGGTGCGCTATAGGGACCGGGGGGTTGACTGGGGCCTGTTTCAGGTACGACTCAGTACGGAGCTGGGGCGCATGAACTGGCGTCGGCCCGCGTCCGAGATCGCCACGCAATTCAGCGAGGTGGTCTCGTGTGCTGCATTGGTGAGTCTGGGGGTAGTGAAGCCGCGGTCCTTCGACTCCGGCTTCGAGTGGTGGAACGGCGACCTCGAGTCCCTGCGGCTGAGGTATCGTAAGTGTAGGAGGACTTGGCAGGCAACCCGTAGGCGTGGAGGAGAGCGAGAGGAAACCGCAAGGGATAACTTGCTCATCACCCGCTCTAAGTACCGGCGTGAGATGGAGAAAGCGCAACGCGAGCACTACATGCGCATCGCCAATTCGGGGAACGAGGACCCATGGGGTATCGCATACCGGGCTTCCACCGGTCGAGTCCGACCGCCGCGGAACGTTCTTAACGGAGTGCGATACCTCGACGGGCAGACCTCTTCCACGGAGGAAGCGATGAGCTGTCTGACCCGGGCCTTATGCCCGGACGACCAACCAGACAGGGACAGCCCATACCACCGTCAGGTGCGTATGTTGGCCGCCTGCGTCCCGAGTGGTCGCGATGCGCTCGCTCCATCAGAAGCACAGGTGGGTGCCATCGTGAAGGCGCTGCCCAATACGTCACCAGGTATTGACGGGGTGACCGCCCGAATCGTCAAAAACCTGTGGCTGGCTGCGAGTGGTGACTTTACGATGGTGGTCGCGTCTTGTGTTAGGGAGGGCGTCTTTCCGGACATATGGAAAAGTGGACGGCTTGTAATTCTGCCCAAGGGCAATGACAAGCCGCTCACCGATCCGAAGGCGTACAGACCCATAACGCTTCTCCCGGTCTTTGGTAAGATCCTGGAGCGCGTTATGCTATCCTGTGCGCCTTCTATCCAGGGGGGGGTCTCGGAAGGACAGCACGGTTTCGTGCGAGGTCGATCGACGGTGACGGCGCTGCAGTCGATCCTGGGAGCTGTGACCGAGAGTAGGGCAAAGTACGTACAGGCCGTGTTCCTTGACATCTCTGGTGCGTTTGACAATGCTTGGTGGCCGATGATGATGCTGAAGGCGAAGCAAGGCGGGTGCCCGCCCAATATCTACCGGATGTTGGCGAGCTACTTTGCCGGGCGACGTGTAGGCTTCTTTGTCGGGGACGAAGTTTATTGGAAAGTTTCCACCATGGGGTGTCCGCAAGGCTCTGTGTTAGGGCCGGCGTTGTGGAACATCCTTCTGGATGACCTGCTGCGTCTGCCCGTACCGGGGGGCGTAAAGGTCGTTGCGTACGCGGATGACGTCACAATTTTGATAGAGGCGGACTCGAGGGCGAAAATCGAAGCCATAGCTTCGCAAACACTCGGTCTAATGACTGAGTGGGGAGCTCGTAACAGGCTAGAGTTTTCGCCCTCCAAATCCCAGACCATGCTGGTAAAGGGTAAACTGCAACGTGCGCCAATCATACGGTTGTGTGGTGCGGCGGTACGGCACGTCCAGGCGGCGACGATCTTGGGGGTAGTTATGGACGAGCATCTGTCATTCGGACAGCATGCCGCCACTGTGGGGGCGCGCGGGGCGGCTTGCTTCGGCAAGATGCAACGCGTGTCCAGGGTCTCATGGGGGGTCAAGTACAGATCGCTTAGGGTTATATACCGAGGCACGTACGTCCCAATTGCGACGTACGCGGCGGCGATCTGGGGTCACCGGGTGGGCTTACACGTGGTTAGGAGCGCCCTTCTGCGGTCGCAGAGGGCGCCTTTAATACTGCTAACCAAGTGTTACAGATCCGCCAGTACAGTTGCGCTGCCGGTTCTGGCAGGCGTCCTGCCGATCGACCTCGAGGTCGAGCGTGCGGCGCGTATGCACGAGCTGCGGGCCGGGGGGAAGAAGGGGAGGGAGCTCCGGGGGGCTGCGGGGGGTCTCTTCAGGGGCCTCTTGCGACGTTGGCAAGAGAGGTGGGAAGGGGAAGCCAAGGGGAGGGAGCTGTTCCGGTTCTTCCCAGACGTTGAGACTCGCATGTCGAGTGCGTGGGTGGAACCGGACCACGAAACCTCGCAGTTGCTGGTCGGACATGGCTGCTTTCGCAAACGTCTTTGCGATATGAAGCTGTGCGAGACCAGTCTCTGCTACTGTGGGGACGCCGAGGAGGACCTACACCACGTTCTGTGGGAGTGTCCACTCTACCAAGAGGAGAGGGAACGCCTGTTGGGGGGGATACACCGCTTGGGGTGCGTAGACGCGGGTGGGGCCAGCAGCACGGGGAGCGTAGCAGGGGACGGGGAGAGCGTAGGGGACGAGGGTGGTTACGTTTTGGATGACCGCGGGTGGGACAGCAGCTTAGGATCGCCGGGGAGGGAACACAGCGTAGGTTTAACGGGAGGGGATCTTGGGGTCTCGTCGCCGGGGGGGATGTCGCGGGTCGAGCCAGGGGCACGTGCGATAGCGGTCTCGCCAGGGGGGGTGCTTGCACCCACGACGAGGGAACGGGCTAGGGGTTCGCCCAGGGGTGGACCGACGGACGAACGACGCGGGGGGGACCGGGGGGGAAGCCAGGGGGGAAGGCTGACTTGGGGGGCCCTTTCGGGGGTTCATCCGCCGTCGGGGGGGCCCTGGGACGTGCGGCACGAAGTCGGAGCGGCGCTGATGGAGGACGCGGTCCCCGAGTCGGGCAGCGCAAGACGGGCTGGCGGGGGGGCGAGCCGTGACCCGAGTCGCGGTTCAATCGCCCAACCGTCGAGCACGGTGGCTAGTGGTAGCGTTGGGGAGTCTCGGGGAGTCTCAATGGTGGCCGCCGGTGCGGATCCGGGCGTCGCCGAGGCTCCTTCGGGAACAAGGGGAGGTTCGAGACGGGCTGTTTCGTGGGCGGGCCGTGAGTCGCCTCGCGGTTCCGCCAACGGACCGAGCGCGGTGGCTCGTGGGAGCAAAGGGGGAGGGTTAACTTGGGGGGCCCTTTCGGGGGTTCATCCGCCGTCGGGGGGGCCCTGGGACGTACGGCGCGAAGTCGGTGCGGAGCCGATGGAGGACGTGGTCCCCGAGTTGGGCAGCGCAAGACGGGCTGGCGGAGGGGCGAGCCGTGACCCGAGTCGCGGTTCAATCGCCCAACCGTCGAGCACGGTGGCTAGCGGTAGCGGTGGGGAGTCCCGGGGAGACTCAATGGTGGCCGCCGGTGCGGATCCGGGCGTCGCCGAGGCTCCCTCGGGAACGACGGGAGGGTCCAGACGGGCTGATCCGGGGGTGGGCCGTGAGTCGCCTCGCGGTCCCGCCAACGGGCCGAGCGCGGTGGCTCGTGGGAGCAGCACAGGGGGACGCGTAGGGGTTGGGCCTGTGTATTACCAGGAACTTGTGTCCTCGGGGGCGGCCTTCGAATTATTTCGAAGGTTCGCCCACGAGTGGCACAAGAAGCGGCGTGGGCTAGAGAATGATAGGTAGTGGACAGCAAGTCGCATCTGGCAGACGTGGAGACGAGCTTGGTACGCGCGAGCCGTTCACGTATTGTACAGCCCCATTCGGGGGGAGAATCGTACTCTGTCATTGGACGTAAAAGAGAATTTGTGGGGTCTCTGTAAGCACGGGATCTATTCCAGCGTGCTGGGGTTAGGTCCCGTGTGCCCCGAGTTTCGGCCTTACATGACATTTCTGTCGATTAAGAGCCATGTGGAGGAGGTGGGTCATGTGTCCCTATCTACTATCTAGCGAAACCACAGCCAAGGGAACGGGCTTGGGAGAATCAGCGGGGAAAGAAGACCCTGTTGAGCTTGACTCTAGTCTGGCATTGTAAGGAGACATGAGAGGTGTAGCATAAGTGGGAGATCGCTCGCGGTCGTCGCTGAAAAACCACTACTTTCATTGTTTCATTACTTACTCGGTTGGGCGGAAGCGGTGTGCGGTCGATTATATCGGCGGGCGCACGGTGTTTCGTTCCAAGCGTGCAGAGTGGTGACGTGGCGGCAACGCTCGTCGCCGTACAACTCCCGCGTGATCCGGTTCGAGGACACTGCCAGGCGGGGAGTTTGACTGGGGCGGTACATCTGTCAAAGAATAACGCAGGTGTCCTAAGGCCAGCTCAGCGAGGACAGAAACCTCGCGTAGAGCAAAAGGGCAAAAGCTGGCTTGATCCAGATGTTCAGTACGCATAGGGACTGCGAAAGCACGGCCTATCGATCCTTTAGTACTAAAGAGTTTTTAGCAAGAGGTGCCAGAAAAGTTACCACAGGGATAACTGGCTTGTGGCAGCCAAGCGTTCATAGCGACGTTGCTTTTTGATCCTTCGATGTCGGCTCTTCCTATCATTGCGAAGCAAAATTCGCCAAGCGTTGGATTGTTCACCCATCAAAAGGGAACGTGAGCTGGGTTTAGACCGTCGTGAGACAGGTTAGTTTTACCCTACTGATGGCTTGTCGTTGCGATAGTAATACTGCTCAGTACGAGAGGAACCGCAGTTTCGGACATTTGGTTCATGCACTCGGCCGAGCGGCCGGTGGTGCGAAGCTACCATCCGCGGGATTATGCCTGAACGCCTCTAAGGCCGAAGCCAGCCTAGCCGAATCCGGCAAGGATATGCTCACTGTGGAGCCTCGAGAGTCGGGAGGCTCTAAACAATGTGACTTTACTAGTCGCGCGTCACTCCGTGATGCGCGACGTCGAAGCCCATTTGGACTTGGGAGGTCGGTGCGGTCGGTTTGAACACGTGCACCACTACCCTCCCTCCGGTCCGAATGTACCTCAGTTCGATGTCGGGGCTCGGAATAGTCTGTAGACGACTTACGTTCCTGGCGGGGTGTTGTGCTCGGTAGAGCAGCGTCGTGCTGCGATCTGTTGAGACTCAGCCCGTAGCCAGGTGATTCGTCCGAGGACGATGTTTTATTTACTGACATGTACCTACATGAATCTTTCTTTAGTCTTGTGCTATGGTGGCAAGAGTGAATGTTTCTTTTTATATAGCAGAGAGACGGGCCACGAATGTTTCTTTTGGTCTTGTGTTATGCCACCACTTTTGCTTCATCTATACCATGGAGCATGAATGTTTCTTTTAGTCTTGTGTTATGGGACTCGTGAATGTTTCTTTTTATATACTATAGAGATAGGCTACGAATGTTTCTTTTAGTCTTGTGTTATGGGACTTATGAATGTTTCTTTTTATATACTATAGAGATAGGCTACGAATGTTTCTTTTGGTCTTGTGTTATGGCACTTAGAATTTTTCTTCGTCTGTACTATAGAGCATGAATGTTTCTTTTTAACAAATTTGGCAGGATTTTTCTTATAATTTTTCTATTTTTTTGGTAGATATTGATAATTTTACAGTATTTTTTTTTAACACAACGTAAATTATCTGTTTTTTTTCCATTTTTTCATATTACTTATACTTATTAAGTTAATTTTAGGTTTTTTTTTCTGTTTTTTTTTTAATTATGAGTTATTTTACTTTTTTTTCTTATTATTGAGTTATTTTGCATGTATTTCCTTCCTTTTTTTTCTTATTATTGAATTATTTTTACATTATTTTTCTTATTATTCAGTTATTTTCAAGTTTTTTTTTTTCAATTACTTCTGAACTTGGGTGTCTTTTTTCACATAAAATGTATGAAAATCTAGCTATTATTTTATTTACTTACTACTTTATTTCTTAACTAAAAAATCCTAAAGTTGTTTTTATTTTGTTTCAGGTAAGTTTTACAACTACAAAACTGTATGTCAATCCAATCATCTTCCAGGTACCTAATCTAATATAATTTTTCTCTTAAATTTTCAACTGTTATTATCATCTACTGAGAATGTGTTAAGTACCTATATCGAAAAAAATACGATAAAAACACTCACTTTATCGAAATTTTATCACAGCAATGACATAATTATATCATCTATACTTAAGGTATAAAATCAGTAAAATTACCTACAAAATTGGACCTAATAATTATTTATAATGATGGGTAGGTCATCGTAAACTGTTGAAAAAAAATGTAATAATTGCATTAAATAAAATGCATTAATTTTCTTTCAAAAATATTTTATTCATTAAATTTAAATTAGTTTGTGTGATATGTAAAACCAATAAAATTTGACTTATTTGGATGGTTTTTGTTGTTGGTTTTTGTTGCATCTGTCTTAACATGTGATATGATTCTTAATTTTGACAGTAGATGAGGGAAAACTATTTTAAATGTCTCTAATTTTGTTTATTTTCTTGTTAAAATGTATTCTATACCTAGATAGGTTCAGCGCCTGTCGACTCACGCTGCTAAGGTATCGATTAGTTGCATATTTATTTAGGTACGAGTCGAACCTTGGGTGCATATTTTGTCAGATTTGTATAAATATCTAAAGCTTGCAGTTAAATTATTGGAATGATGAAATTTGAGACGAATGTTCTGTTCGGTTACTTCAGTTTAGTTTTGATTTTCCATTGTTTTTTTTCAATATTTTTGTTGGGTTAAGTTTTGATTTTTGGTAGGTTAGCTTTGAGTTTTTTGTTAGTTAGGTTAAACTAATAAATTGGAATGTAACAAATTCGCAAGTGACAAATTCAAACCTAACAAAGTAATCCCTTGTTTTTGTTAGGTTACGTTAGGTTAGGTTTCAAATTTTGGTAATTTAGGTTTGAAATGTTGCGAATTCAACTTAGGTTAGGTTTAAAATGTTGTAAATTCAAGTTTGGTTATGTTTGAATTTTAGAAAATTCAAGTTAGGTTAGGTTTTAAATTTAGAAAAATTTAGACTGTTTGGTAGGTGAAGTTAGGTGAAGTGTAATGTTGTTCGGTTACGTCAAGTTTGGTTTCAAAATTTATTAGTTAGTTTGATTTTGATAGCTCTCTCTCTCTCTCTCTCTCTCTCTCTCTCACACACACACACACACACACACACACACACCCACACGCACACGCACACGCACACACACACACACACGCACACGCACACGCACACACACACACACACGCACACACACACACACACACACACACACACACACAGGTAATATGAAAGGTACATTTAAAATAATTTTAATTGATAAAATAAGGTTAGTTCTGTTTTTTTTTTGTTTTGGTAGGTTAGGTTAGGGTTGAATTTGTTGATTTTGTTAGGTTCAATTACGTTAGGTTTGGTTAGGTTTCAAATTTTGTTAGGTTTGGTTTTAGTTTTAAATATTGTTAGGTTGGTTAGGTTAGGTTAGCCTTCTATTAATGTTAGGTTACGTTGGGTTTCGATTGTTGTTAGGTTCGGTTCGGTTAGGTTAGGTCACAACACAACCAACATAAAACAACAACAAGAGTAACGTAACCCTATACTTACAAATTTCATTACCTTTACATTACGTATAAAATTACTCGCAACTAAGCATAGTACTTCGACTACTCTAATTCGTCCAATGAAAAATCTACTAGCTAGCTATAGGTAATAATTATGATAGGTACCTACCTACATTAAATATTTAAAATAAACGACCCAATATTTATCGATATTTGTAGCATTCAAAAATGTTAGCGTGCTGAGTTACCTATTACTGAAACACGGTTCATATGACTCTAAAAATAGCACTTTAAAGCTTAATAATTCGAAAACGGAACCCTAAAATGAAAAATGGTATTACAAAACTCGTAATGATTTCAAAAGACCTATCTAACGATACCCCACACGAGGGTGGTATACGAGAAATAAAAAATCATCCCCCATTTGACATGTCAATAATGTCAATGTTAATTATTCATATCAATTTCTTTAATAAGGCAGGTACACAATTCATCGCTACAAAAGCTACCAACGAAATTCCATCCAAGTAACGAAACATAGATAAAATCAAAATGACAGTGGTTCTATAAATAGTGTATACATAGGTACCTATATATACCTATATATAGATTGTATTGGCCATAACTAGGTCATTACTATCGAGGATAATATTTTTTAACAGTTTACTACGTAAAACAACATTTTTCAAAATTTTCAAAAAATGTTCGAATTTTCAAAAGTTGTAGAACAAAAGTTGTTCGCCTAGATGTCTAGAACAACCCCCTTTCGTTTTGTGTCACACTCACGTAAACACCCTGTATAGTATTTTTTTTGGATAAAAACGGTTAATTTATAAATCACTATAAAAATCTGAACAAAAAAGTCATAATTATATTGATATAGATAGGTAAGGTATATTAGCTTTTTTTTTTTTTTTAATTATTCCCTTTTTTTTTTTTTTTTTAATAATTATTATGCACTTTTTTTTATCGTCACCTCGTAGGTGAAAGGGGGTAACTCTAAAAAGACGAAAAACAAAAAAGTTAATTTTTTGACCTTTTTTTTTTATTTTCGAATTTTATTACCTACTTTTTTTTTTTAAATTGATTATTATGCACTTTTTATATCGTCCCCTCGTCGCAATGAATTATAATGAAAAAAAAAAGATTTTTCTTAATTTTGATTATTTTTTCGTTATTATTACTAGGTACTTTCTTTTTTAATTAATAACCTTTTGTTTTCTGTATCGACGTCACGTAGGTGAAAGGGGGTGGTAACTCTTAAAAGACGAAAAACAAAAATTTAATTTTTTGAACCGAAAAAAAGTTTTTTCTCAATTTTTTATTTTTTATTATTATTCCTTTTTTAATTAATACCTATTGTTTTGCCGTATCGACGTCTCTCAGGTGAAAGGGGGTAACTCTGAAAAGACGAAAAATTTTAAAGTTTTTTTTTTTCGTCTTTTCTCGTTTCCGACCGTTTCTAAAGGTAGATATAAACAACTATCGCAAGAAAATGTTCGACTACATCGAACCGCTCATCGGCAAAACGCAAGTTTTGACCAGAGAGAAGTTTGTATGGCGATAAACGTTCGCGGCGCAACCAACAGACTGTGTCGATAGCGCGCTTTTCGAGCGCGTGTGTAGTACTCAGTACGGCGGTGGCGAAGCGTTCGAAAATTATTCGTTTAACGAATATAACAATAATAAAAGTTTATTTGTAGTGATAAAATATCGATAAAGTGCGTCTTCTTTCACCGTATGTTTAGCGATGTACAACGAAACGAGAACGCGAATACTCTATCGTTATAATGTACCGGGGAACGTCTCTGCGTCGATGGACTACACAAATTCTCAATTTGTGCGTTTCTCTTCGTTTAGATACGTTACCTTTGAAACATATATCTCGTCTGAAACTATA
The DNA here is from genome assembly GCA_958496205.1 of Idaea biselata. Taxonomy (NCBI): domain Eukaryota; kingdom Metazoa; phylum Arthropoda; class Insecta; order Lepidoptera; family Geometridae; genus Idaea; species Idaea biselata. Next base: position 45,340,374 of record OY292395.1, read on the forward strand.
AAGTTACCTATGGTTTAACGCTCTCTCAGTACCGGGCGTAATCGTTCGAGTTTTACAACAAATGAAAGAAATCGAATTTAATTCGTGAAGCAGTTTTGTTCGAACGTTCAACGATAGGCTCTCGAGCCGCTAAAATCGTCGTTTAAAGCTCGGTTTCGTATCGAGCTTTACGAACTTGTTTTATTAATACACAACAAAGATCACCTCTGCGACGTGTCTTAACAAACACTCGCAGAGGTATATCGATGGAGTGTTTAATACACACACTATAGCGATATATACTATTTATATAGTATGTTTAGCTCCCTGGTTGATCCTGCCAGTAGTTATATGCTTGTCTCAAAGATTAAGCCATGCATGTCTCAGTGCAAGCCGTATTAAGGCGATACCGCGAATGGCTCAATATATCAGTTTTGGTTCCTTAGATCTTACTCAGTTACTTGGATAACTGTGGTAATTCTAGAGCTAATACATGCAATCAGAACTCCGACCAGTGATGGGACGAGTGCTTTTATTAGATCAAAACCAATCGACGGAGGGCCTCGCGTCCGATGTCGTTAACTTTGATGAATCTGGATAACTTTTGCCGATCGCATGGTCCAGTACCGGCGACGCATCTTTCAAATGTCTGCCTTATCAACTTTCGATGGTAGTTTCTGCGACTACCATGGTTGTCACGGGTAACGGGGAATCAGGGTTCGATTCCGGAGAGGGAGCCTGAGAAACGGCTACCACATCCAAGGAAGGCAGCAGGCGCGCAAATTACCCACTCCCGGCACGGGGAGGTAGTGACGAAAAATAACGATACGGGACTCTTACGAGGCCTCGTAATCGGAATGAGTACACTTTAAATATTTTAACGAGGAACAATTGGAGGGCAAGTCTGGTGCCAGCAGCCGCGATAATTCCAGCTCCAATAGCGTATACTAAAATTGTTGCGGTTAAAAAGCTCGTAGTTGCATTTGTGCTGTGCGCTGTCGGTGCACCGCATCCGCGGTGATACTGACACGTTTGCGGAGCATATCGTCGGTGAGCCGGCGGTAACACGTCGGTTCAATATCAAAATCCTATCGCGGTGCTCTTCAGTGAGTGTCGAGGTGGGCCGACAATTTTACTTTGAACAAATTAGAGTGCTCAAAGCGGGCTCAAAATGCTGCTTGAATATTTCGTGCATGGAATAATAGAATATGATCTCGGTTCTATTTTGTTGGTTTTCAGAACTCCGAGGTAATGATTAATAGGGATAACTGGGGGCATTCGTATTGCGACGTTAGAGGTGAAATTCTTGGATCGTCGCAAGACGAACATCAGCGAAAGCATTTGCCAAAGGTGTTTTCATCAATCAAGAACGAAAGTTAGAGGTTCGAAGGCGATTAGATACCGCCCTAGTTCTAACCGTAAATATGTCATCTAGCGATCCGCCGACGTTACTACAATGGCTCGGCGGGCAGCTTCCGGGAAACCAAAGATTTTGGACTCCGGGGGGAGTATGGTTGCAAAGCTGAAACTTAAAGGAATTGACGGAAGGGCACCACCAGGAGTGGAGCCTGCGGCTTAATTTGACTCAACACGGGAAATCTCACCAGGCCCGGACACCGGAAGGATTGACAGATTAACAGCTCTTTCTTGATTCGGTGGGTGGTGGTGCATGGCCGTTCTTAGTTGGTGGAGCGATTTGTCTGGTTAATTCCGGTAACGAACGAGACTCTAGCCTGCTAAATAGGCGTTGTCATTTCGGTGTGCTTGACTTCGGTCTCGCAACTCACTGGCAACGTATTAAAATTCTTCTTAGAGGGACCGGCGGCTTCGAGCCGCACGAGATTGAGCAATAACAGGTCTGTGATGCCCTTAGATGTCCTGGGCCGCACGCGCGCTACACTGAAGGAATCAGCATGTTCTCCCTGGCCTAGAGGCCCGGGCAACCCGTTGAAACTCCTTCGTGCTGGGGATTGGGGTTTGCAATTATCCCCCATAAACGAGGAATTCCTAGTAAGCGCGAGTCATAAGCTCGCGTTGATTAAGTCCCTGCCCTTTGTACATACCGCCCGTCGCTACTACCGATTGAATGATTTAGTGAGGTCTTCGGACCGACACGCGGTGGCTTCACGGCCCTCGGCGTTGCTGGGAAGTTGACCAAACTTGATCATTTAGAGGAAGTAAAAGTCGTAACAAGGTTTCCGTAGGGGAACCTGCGGAAGGATCATTAACGTATGAAGAGAGATTTGATAAAGATTTC
>OY292395.1:45347609-45362609 GCA_958496205.1 Idaea biselata
GCTGAAGGTGGTCTCCGACCAGGTAAAATCACACACAGCAAAACTAAACAAGGACAACCAGGCGGGCATCTTGTGCGGTGTAGAGACGGTGTGGGCGGCGACTGCGGAGATGGTGACGCATTGGTCAGACGCAGTGTCGGCGGTGGCGAATTCCATGGCGTCAACGGCGGTGGCGGAGGCCATGGCCTCGAAGGCGGAGGCACTAAGGGCGGCCGAATTTACAATGCGACGAACGGCGGAACGCGAGGCATCGCGCCTCACGGAGCTGCTGGCGGAGCTGAGGCGGGAGAATGCGGAGCTGCGGGCGGCGGCGGCGGGGGTGGCCTCAGGGCTGCCTACCCCGTGCGTCCCTCCGGTGGCGGGGCCGAGTGGGGGTTCGGCGCCAGCGTCATACGCGGGTGTCCTGCAGCGGCGGGGGGGGGCTCCGGTCCCCATGCCCCGCAAGAGGCCGACCGTCGCGGTGTACCCGGCGGAAGGTAAGATCATGACGGCAGAGCAGACTAAGGCAGCTATCAAGGAAAGCATCAACCCGGCGGCATTAGGTATTGAGGTAGGTGGCATGAGGCGCGTCGCAAATGGGGGTGTCCTCATAGAGACCGGCAGCACGGAGGAGGCAGAAAAGTTGAAGAAGGCGATCCCGGGGACGCTGAGGACGGCGGAACAGAAAGGGCGGCGCCCGCTGGTGGCGCTGCGAAATGTAAGGGGTGAGCACTCCCTGGAGTACCTGGCGGAGTGCATGTTCAGCCAGAACATGCACCTCCGCCCAACATGGACCGCGGAGAAGGTAAAGAGTGAGTGTCGAGTCGCCTTCAAGCGCTCCAGGGTGGGTGGGTCAACCACTACGGTGGTCCTGGAGTGCAGCTCGTCCCTGCGGGCGGCACTCACGTCGAGGGAGACACTCGCCATCGGCTGGGACTCCATATTTGTGGAAGATTATATCGATGTCACGTGCTGCCGGAAGTGTCATGCATTTGGACACCCCGAGAAGTATTGCCGCGCCAAGGAGGTGGTATGCGGCAAGTGTGGGGCATCGGGCCACAAGGCCGATAGCTGCGTGAGCGTGACGACGGCCTGCGCAACCTGTAAGGGGCTGGGCCAGCAGGAGGCGTCAACCCATAGGACCATGGCGTCCACGTGCCCCGCTAGGATACACGCGGAGAAGAGGGCAGCAGCCATGGTCCAGTATGGATTATAGGCCCACCAAACTGCGAGTGGGCCAGATCAACCTGAATGGCGCGGAGCTGGCCACCACCTCACTGCCGGTGGTCGCGGAGTCGTTGGAGCTGGACGTGGTGCTGGTGCAGGAACACTTTAGAGGAGGACCCGTCGACTTTATCCAGGTGGGCCCCGCTCCGATGGCGGGCGTATACTTGAGATGCCGCAGGACCCCGTGCACCGTGCTACAACATCTCAGCACGGAGTACTGCACGGTGGTCCACCTCGGCGGCAGGCACGACGTCTACCTGGCGTCGTGCTACTTCAAGTATGCGCACCGCGTGGAGCCACATCTCCACCACCTGGAGAAAGTCCTGGAGGAGCTGCGAGGGAGACGGGTCGTGATAGGAGCCGACACCAACACCCACACCGGGTTGCTCCACGACCGCAGCCGCAGCCACCGGCCAGATGCGGAGGCGAGGAGGCGTCAGTTGGAGGAATTTATTTTGGAACGAGGGCTGGACGTGATTAACACGGCAGACCAGCCCTCCACCTTCAGCGGACACCAAGGTGAGTCCAACATTGACGCCACCCTTGCCAACAGGCCCGCAGCTGGCGCCGTCGCCGAATGGGAGGTCCGGTGTGGGGAAATAGCCAGCGACCACCGGCTCATCATCTTCACAGTGGCTGCCGCCGGGGGCGTCGCTGGGGCGGCGCGAAGCGCTAGACGACGCCATGAGGAGCCGGTGCGCTATAGGGACCGGGGGGTTGACTGGGGCCTGTTTCAGGTACGACTCAGTACGGAGCTGGGGCGCATGAACTGGCGTCGGCCCGCGTCCGAGATCGCCACGCAATTCAGCGAGGTGGTCTCGTGTGCTGCACTGGTGAGTCTGGGGGTAGTGAAGCCGCGGTCCTTCGACTCCGGCTTCGAGTGGTGGAACGGCGACCTCGAGTCCCTGCGGCTGAGGTATCGTAAGTGTAGGAGGACTTGGCAGGCAACCCGTAAGCGTGGAGGTGAGCGAGAGGAAACCGCAAGGGATAACTTGCTCATCACCCGCTCTAAGTACCGGCGTGAGATGGAGAAAGCGCAACGCGAGCACTACATGCGCATCGCCAATTCGGGGAACGAGGACCCATGGGGTATCGCATACCGGGCTTCCACCGGTCGAGTCCGACCGCCGCGGAACGTTCTTAACGGAGTGCGATACCTCGACGGGCAGACCTCTTCCACGGAGGAAGCGATGAGCTGTCTGACCCGGGCCTTATGCCCGGACGACCAACCAGACAGGGACAGCCCATACCACCGTCAGGTGCGTATGTTGGCCGCCTGCGTCCCGAGTGGTCGCGATGCGCTCGCTCCATCAGAAGCACAGGTGGGTGCCATCGTGAAGGCGCTGCCCAATACGTCACCAGGTATTGACGGGGTGACCGCCCGAATCGTCAAAAACCTGTGGCTGGCTGCGAGTGGTGACCTCACGATGGTGGTCGCGTCTTGTGTCAGGGAGGGCGTCTTTCCAGACATATGGAAAAGTGGACGGCTTGTAATTCTGCCCAAGGGCAATGACAAGCCGCTCACCGACCCGAAGGCGTACAGACCCATAACGCTTCTCCCGGTCTTTGGTAAGATCCTGGAGCGCGTTATGCTATCCTGTGCGCCTTCTATCCAGGGGGGGGTCTCGGAAGGACAGCACGGTTTCGTGCGGGGTCGTTCGACGGTGACGGCGCTGCAGTCGATCCTGGGAGCAGTGACCGAGAGTAGGGCAAAGTACGTACAGGCCGTGTTCCTTGACATCTCTGGTGCGTTTGACAATGCTTGGTGGCCGATGATGATGCTGAAGGCGAAGCAAGGCGGGTGCCCGCCCAATATCTACCGGATGTTGGCGAGCTACTTTGCCGGGCGACGCGTAGGCTTCTTTGTCGGGGACGAAGTTTATTGGAAAGTTTCCACCATGGGGTGTCCGCAAGGCTCTGTGTTAGGGCCGGCGTTGTGGAACATCCTTCTGGATGACCTGCTGCGTCTGCCCGTACCGGGGGGCGTAAAGATCGTTGCGTACGCGGATGACGTCACGATTTTGATAGAGGCGGACTCGAGGGCGAAAATCGAAGCCATAGCTTCGCAAACACTCGGTCTAATGACTGAGTGGGGAGCTCGTAACAGGCTAGAGTTTTCACCCTCCAAATCCCAGACCATGCTGGTAAAGGGTAAACTGCAACGTGCGCCAATCATACGGTTGTGTGGTGCGGCGGTACGGCACGTCCAGGCGGCGACGATCTTGGGGGTAGTTGTGGACGAGCATCTGTCATTCGGACAGCATGCCGCCACTGTGGGGGCGCGCGGGGCGGCTTGCTTCGGCAAGGTGCAACGCGTGTCTAGGGTTTCATGGGGGGTCAAGTACAGATCGCTTAGGGTTATATACCGAGGCACGTACGTCCCAATTGCGACGTACGCGGCGGCGATCTGGGGTCACCGGGTGGGCTTACACGTGGTTAGGAGCGCCCTTCTGCGGTCGCAGAGGGCGCCTTTAATACTGCTAACCAAGTGTTACAGATCCGCCAGTACAGTTGCGCTGCCGGTTCTGGCAGGCGTCCTGCCGATCGACCTCGAGGTCGAGCGTGCGGCGCGTATGCACGAGCTGCGGGCCGGGGGGAAGAAGGGGAGGGAGCTCCGGGGGGCTGCGGGGGGTCTCTTCAGGGGCCTCTTGCGACGTTGGCAAGAGAGGTGGGAAGGGGAAGCCAAGGGGAGGGAGCTGTTCCGGTTCTTCCCAGACGTTGAGACTCGCATGTCGAGTGCGTGGGTGGAACCGGACCACGAAACCTCGCAGTTGCTGGTCGGACATGGCTGCTTTCGCAAACGTCTTTGCGATATGAAGCTGTGCGAGACCAGTCTCTGCTACTGTGGGGACGCCGAGGAGGACCTACACCACGTTCTGTGGGAGTGTCCACTCTACCAAGAGGAGAGGGAGCGCCTGTTGGGGGGGATACACCGCTTGGGGTGCGTAGACGCGGGTGGGGCCACCAGCACGGGGAGCGTAGCAGGGGACGGGGAGAGCGTAGGGGACGAGGGTGGTTACGTTTTGGATGACCGCGGGTGGGACAGCAGCTTAGGATCGCCGGGGAGGGAACACAGCGTAGGTTTAACGGGAGGGGATCTTGGGGTCTCGTCGCCGGGGGGGATGTCGCGGGTCGAGCCAGGGGCGCGTGCGATAGCGGTCTCGCCAGGGGGGGTGCTTGCACCCACGACGAGGGAACGGGCTGGGGGTTCGCCCAGGGGTGGACCGACGGACGAACGACGCGGGGGGGACCGGGGGGGAAGCCAGGGGGGAAGGCTGACTTGGGGGGCCCTTTCGGGGGTTCATCCGCCGTCGGGGGGGCCCTGGGACGTGCGGCACGAAGTCGGAGCGGCGCTGATGGAGGACGCGGTCCCCGAGTCGGGCAGCGCAAGACGGGCTGGCGGGGGGGCGAGCCGTGACCCGAGTCGCGGTTCAATCGCCCAACCGTCGAGCACGGTGGCTAGTGGTAGCGTTGGGGAGTCTCGGGGAGTCTCAATGGTGGCCGCCGGTGCGGATCCGGGCGTCGCCGAGGCTCCTTCGGGAACGAGGGGAGGTTCGAGACGGGCTGTTTCGTGGGCGGGCCGTGAGTCGCCTCGCGGTTCCGCCAACGGACCGAGCGCGGTGGCTCGTGGGAGCAAAGGGGGAGGGTTAACTTGGGGGGCCCTTTCGGGGGTTCATCCGCCGTCGGGGGGGCCCTGGGACGTACGGCGCGAAGTCGGTGCGGAGCCGATGGAGGACGTGGTCCCCGAGTTGGGCAGCGCAAGACGGGCTGGCGGAGGGGCGAGCCGTGACCCGAGTCGCGGTTCAATCGCCCAACCGTCGAGCACGGTGGCTAGCGGTAGCGGTGGGGAGTCCCGGGGAGACTCAATGGTGGCCGCCGGTGCGGATCCGGGCGTCGCCGAGGCTCCCTCGGGAACGACGGGAGGGTCCAGACGGGCTGATCCGGGGGTGGGCCGTGAGTCGCCTCGCGGTCCCGCCAACGGGCCGAGCGCGGTGGCTCGTGGGAGCAGCACAGGGGGACGCGTAGGGGTTGGGCCTGTGTATTACCAGGAACTTGTGTCCTCGGGGGCGGCCTTCGAATTATTTCGAAGGTTCGCCCACGAGTGGCACAAGAAGCGGCGTGGGCTAGAGAATGATAGGTAGTGGACAGCAAGTCGCATCTGGCAGACGTGGAGACGAGCTTGGTACGCGCGAGCCGTTCACGTATTGTACAGCCCCATTCGGGGGGAGAATCGTACTCTGTCATTGGACGTAAAAGAGAATTTGTGGGGTCTCTGTAAGCACGGGATCTATTCCAGCGTGCTGGGGTTAGGTCCCGTGTGCCCCGAGTTTCGGCCTTACATGACATTTCTGTCGATAAGAGCCATGTGGAGGAGGTGGGTCATGTCCCTATCTACTATCTAGCGAAACCACAGCCAAGGGAACGGGCTTGGGAGAATCAGCGGGGAAAGAAGACCCTGTTGAGCTTGACTCTAGTCTGGCATTGTAAGGAGACATGAGAGGTGTAGCATAAGTGGGAGATCGCTCGCGGTCGTCGCTGAAAAACCACTACTTTCATTGTTTCATTACTTACTCGGTTGGGCGGAAGCGGTGTGCGGTCGATTATATCGGCGGGCGCACGGTGTTTCGTTCCAAGCGTGCAGAGTGGTGACGTGGCGGCAACGCTCGTCGCCGTACAACTCCCGCGTGATCCGGTTCGAGGACACTGCCAGGCGGGGAGTTTGACTGGGGCGGTACATCTGTCAAAGAATAACGCAGGTGTCCTAAGGCCAGCTCAGCGAGGACAGAAACCTCGCGTAGAGCAAAAGGGCAAAAGCTGGCTTGATCCAGATGTTCAGTACGCATAGGGACTGCGAAAGCACGGCCTATCGATCCTTTAGTACTAAAGAGTTTTTAGCAAGAGGTGCCAGAAAAGTTACCACAGGGATAACTGGCTTGTGGCAGCCAAGCGTTCATAGCGACGTTGCTTTTTGATCCTTCGATGTCGGCTCTTCCTATCATTGCGAAGCAAAATTCGCCAAGCGTTGGATTGTTCACCCATCAAAAGGGAACGTGAGCTGGGTTTAGACCGTCGTGAGACAGGTTAGTTTTACCCTACTGATGGCTTGTCGTTGCGATAGTAATACTGCTCAGTACGAGAGGAACCGCAGTTTCGGACATTTGGTTCATGCACTCGGCCGAGCGGCCGGTGGTGCGAAGCTACCATCCGCGGGATTATGCCTGAACGCCTCTAAGGCCGAAGCCAGCCTAGCCGAATCCGGCAAGGATATGCTCACTGTGGAGCCTCGAGAGTCGGGAGGCTCTAAACAATGTGACTTTACTAGTCGCGCGTCACTCCGTGATGCGCGACGTCGAAGCCCATTTGGACTTGGGAGGTCGGTGCGGTCGGTTTGAACACGTGCACCACTACCCTCCCTCCGGTCCGAATGTACCTCAGTTCGATGTCGGGGCTCGGAATAGTCTGTAGACGACTTACGTTCCTGGCGGGGTGTTGTGCTCGGTAGAGCAGCGTCGTGCTGCGATCTGTTGAGACTCAGCCCGTAGCCAGGTGATTCGTCCGAGGACGATGTTTTATTTACTGACATGTACCTACATGAATCTTTCTTTAGTCTTGTGCTATGGTGGCAAGAGTGAATGTTTCTTTTTATATAGCAGAGAGACGGGCCACGAATGTTTCTTTTGGTCTTGTGTTATGCCACCACTTTTGCTTCATCTATACCATGGAGCATGAATGTTTCTTTTAGTCTTGTGTTATGGGACTCGTGAATGTTTCTTTTTATATACTATAGAGATAGGCTACGAATGTTTCTTTTAGTCTTGTGTTATGGGACTTATGAATGTTTCTTTTTATATACTATAGAGATAGGCTACGAATGTTTCTTTTGGTCTTGTGTTATGGCACTTAGAATTTTTCTTCGTCTGTACTATAGAGCATGAATGTTTCTTTTTAACAAATTTGGCAGGATTTTTCTTATAATTTTTCTATTTTTTTGGTAGATATTGATAATTTTACAGTATTTTTTTTTAACACAACGTAAATTATCTGTTTTTTTTCCATTTTTTCATATTACTTATACTTATTAAGTTAATTTTAGGTTTTTTTTTCTGTTTTTTTTTTAATTATGAGTTATTTTACTTTTTTTTCTTATTATTGAGTTATTTTGCATGTATTTCCTTCCTTTTTTTTCTTATTATTGAATTATTTTTACATTATTTTTCTTATTATTCAGTTATTTTCAAGTTTTTTTTTTTCAATTACTTCTGAACTTGGGTGTCTTTTTTCACATAAAATGTATGAAAATCTAGCTATTATTTTATTTACTTACTACTTTATTTCTTAACTAAAAAATCCTAAAGTTGTTTTTATTTTGTTTCAGGTAAGTTTTACAACTACAAAACTGTATGTCAATCCAATCATCTTCCAGGTACCTAATCTAATATAATTTTTCTCTTAAATTTTCAACTGTTATTATCATCTACTGAGAATGTGTTAAGTACCTATATCGAAAAAAATACGATAAAAACACTCACTTTATCGAAATTTTATCACAGCAATGACATAATTATATCATCTATACTTAAGGTATAAAATCAGTAAAATTACCTACAAAATTGGACCTAATAATTATTTATAATGATGGGTAGGTCATCGTAAACTGTTGAAAAAAAATGTAATAATTGCATTAAATAAAATGCATTAATTTTCTTTCAAAAATATTTTATTCATTAAATTTAAATTAGTTTGTGTGATATGTAAAACCAATAAAATTTGACTTATTTGGATGGTTTTTGTTGTTGGTTTTTGTTGCATCTGTCTTAACATGTGATATGATTCTTAATTTTGACAGTAGATGAGGGAAAACTATTTTAAATGTCTCTAATTTTGTTTATTTTCTTGTTAAAATGTATTCTATACCTAGATAGGTTCAGCGCCTGTCGACTCACGCTGCTAAGGTATCGATTAGTTGCATATTTATTTAGGTACGAGTCGAACCTTGGGTGCATATTTTGTCAGATTTGTATAAATATCTAAAGCTTGCAGTTAAATTATTGGAATGATGAAATTTGAGACGAATGTTCTGTTCGGTTACTTCAGTTTAGTTTTGATTTTCCATTGTTTTTTTTCAATATTTTTGTTGGGTTAAGTTTTGATTTTTGGTAGGTTAGCTTTGAGTTTTTTGTTAGTTAGGTTAAACTAATAAATTGGAATGTAACAAATTCGCAAGTGACAAATTCAAACCTAACAAAGTAATCCCTTGTTTTTGTTAGGTTACGTTAGGTTAGGTTTCAAATTTTGGTAATTTAGGTTTGAAATGTTGCGAATTCAACTTAGGTTAGGTTTAAAATGTTGTAAATTCAAGTTTGGTTATGTTTGAATTTTAGAAAATTCAAGTTAGGTTAGGTTTTAAATTTAGAAAAATTTAGACTGTTTGGTAGGTGAAGTTAGGTGAAGTGTAATGTTGTTCGGTTACGTCAAGTTTGGTTTCAAAATTTATTAGTTAGTTTGATTTTGATAGCTCTCTCTCTCTCTCTCTCTCTCTCTCTCTCACACACACACACACACACACACACACACACCCACACGCACACGCACACGCACACACACACACACACGCACACGCACACGCACACACACACACACACGCACACACACACACACACACACACACACACACACAGGTAATATGAAAGGTACATTTAAAATAATTTTAATTGATAAAATAAGGTTAGTTCTGTTTTTTTTTTGTTTTGGTAGGTTAGGTTAGGGTTGAATTTGTTGATTTTGTTAGGTTCAATTACGTTAGGTTTGGTTAGGTTTCAAATTTTGTTAGGTTTGGTTTTAGTTTTAAATATTGTTAGGTTGGTTAGGTTAGGTTAGCCTTCTATTAATGTTAGGTTACGTTGGGTTTCGATTGTTGTTAGGTTCGGTTCGGTTAGGTTAGGTCACAACACAACCAACATAAAACAACAACAAGAGTAACGTAACCCTATACTTACAAATTTCATTACCTTTACATTACGTATAAAATTACTCGCAACTAAGCATAGTACTTCGACTACTCTAATTCGTCCAATGAAAAATCTACTAGCTAGCTATAGGTAATAATTATGATAGGTACCTACCTACATTAAATATTTAAAATAAACGACCCAATATTTATCGATATTTGTAGCATTCAAAAATGTTAGCGTGCTGAGTTACCTATTACTGAAACACGGTTCATATGACTCTAAAAATAGCACTTTAAAGCTTAATAATTCGAAAACGGAACCCTAAAATGAAAAATGGTATTACAAAACTCGTAATGATTTCAAAAGACCTATCTAACGATACCCCACACGAGGGTGGTATACGAGAAATAAAAAATCATCCCCCATTTGACATGTCAATAATGTCAATGTTAATTATTCATATCAATTTCTTTAATAAGGCAGGTACACAATTCATCGCTACAAAAGCTACCAACGAAATTCCATCCAAGTAACGAAACATAGATAAAATCAAAATGACAGTGGTTCTATAAATAGTGTATACATAGGTACCTATATATACCTATATATAGATTGTATTGGCCATAACTAGGTCATTACTATCGAGGATAATATTTTTTAACAGTTTACTACGTAAAACAACATTTTTCAAAATTTTCAAAAAATGTTCGAATTTTCAAAAGTTGTAGAACAAAAGTTGTTCGCCTAGATGTCTAGAACAACCCCCTTTCGTTTTGTGTCACACTCACGTAAACACCCTGTATAGTATTTTTTTTGGATAAAAACGGTTAATTTATAAATCACTATAAAAATCTGAACAAAAAAGTCATAATTATATTGATATAGATAGGTAAGGTATATTAGCTTTTTTTTTTTTTTTAATTATTCCCTTTTTTTTTTTTTTTTTAATAATTATTATGCACTTTTTTTTATCGTCACCTCGTAGGTGAAAGGGGGTAACTCTAAAAAGACGAAAAACAAAAAAGTTAATTTTTTGACCTTTTTTTTTTATTTTCGAATTTTATTACCTACTTTTTTTTTTTAAATTGATTATTATGCACTTTTTATATCGTCCCCTCGTCGCAATGAATTATAATGAAAAAAAAAAGATTTTTCTTAATTTTGATTATTTTTTCGTTATTATTACTAGGTACTTTCTTTTTTAATTAATAACCTTTTGTTTTCTGTATCGACGTCACGTAGGTGAAAGGGGGTGGTAACTCTTAAAAGACGAAAAACAAAAATTTAATTTTTTGAACCGAAAAAAAGTTTTTTCTCAATTTTTTATTTTTTATTATTATTCCTTTTTTAATTAATACCTATTGTTTTGCCGTATCGACGTCTCTCAGGTGAAAGGGGGTAACTCTGAAAAGACGAAAAATTTTAAAGTTTTTTTTTTTCGTCTTTTCTCGTTTCCGACCGTTTCTAAAGGTAGATATAAACAACTATCGCAAGAAAATGTTCGACTACATCGAACCGCTCATCGGCAAAACGCAAGTTTTGACCAGAGAGAAGTTTGTATGGCGATAAACGTTCGCGGCGCAACCAACAGACTGTGTCGATAGCGCGCTTTTCGAGCGCGTGTGTAGTACTCAGTACGGCGGTGGCGAAGCGTTCGAAAATTATTCGTTTAACGAATATAACAATAATAAAAGTTTATTTGTAGTGATAAAATATCGATAAAGTGCGTCTTCTTTCACCGTATGTTTAGCGATGTACAACGAAACGAGAACGCGAATACTCTATCGTTATAATGTACCGGGGAACGTCTCTGCGTCGATGGACTACACAAATTCTCAATTTGTGCGTTTCTCTTCGTTTAGATACGTTACCTTTGAAACATATATCTCGTCTGAAACTATAAAGTTACCTATGGTTTAACGCTCTCTCAGTACCGGGCGTAATCGTTCGAGTTTTACAACAAATGAAAGAAATCGAATTTAATTCGTGAAGCAGTTTTGTTCGAACGTTCAACGATAGGCTCTCGAGCCGCTAAAATCGTCGTTTAAAGCTCGGTTTCGTATCGAGCTTTACGAACTTGTTTTATTAATACACAACAAAGATCACCTCTGCGACGTGTCTTAACAAACACTCGCAGAGGTATATCGATGGAGTGTTTAATACACACACTATAGCGATATATACTATTTATATAGTATGTTTAGCTCCCTGGTTGATCCTGCCAGTAGTTATATGCTTGTCTCAAAGATTAAGCCATGCATGTCTCAGTGCAAGCCGTATTAAGGCGATACCGCGAATGGCTCAATATATCAGTTTTGGTTCCTTAGATCTTACTCAGTTACTTGGATAACTGTGGTAATTCTAGAGCTAATACATGCAATCAGAACTCCGACCAGTGATGGGACGAGTGCTTTTATTAGATCAAAACCAATCGACGGAGGGCCTCGCGTCCGATGTCGTTAACTTTGATGAATCTGGATAACTTTTGCCGATCGCATGGTCCAGTACCGGCGACGCATCTTTCAAATGTCTGCCTTATCAACTTTCGATGGTAGTTTCTGCGACTACCATGGTTGTCACGGGTAACGGGGAATCAGGGTTCGATTCCGGAGAGGGAGCCTGAGAAACGGCTACCACATCCAAGGAAGGCAGCAGGCGCGCAAATTACCCACTCCCGGCACGGGGAGGTAGTGACGAAAAATAACGATACGGGACTCTTACGAGGCCTCGTAATCGGAATGAGTACACTTTAAATATTTTAACGAGGAACAATTGGAGGGCAAGTCTGGTGCCAGCAGCCGCGATAATTCCAGCTCCAATAGCGTATACTAAAATTGTTGCGGTTAAAAAGCTCGTAGTTGCATTTGTGCTGTGCGCTGTCGGTGCACCGCATCCGCGGTGATACTGACACGTTTGCGGAGCATATCGTCGGTGAGCCGGCGGTAACACGTCGGTTCAATATCAAAATCCTATCGCGGTGCTCTTCAGTGAGTGTCGAGGTGGGCCGACAATTTTACTTTGAACAAATTAGAGTGCTCAAAGCGGGCTCAAAATGCTGCTTGAATATTTCGTGCATGGAATAATAGAATATGATCTCGGTTCTATTTTGTTGGTTTTCAGAACTCCGAGGTAATGATTAATAGGGATAACTGGGGGCATTCGTATTGCGACGTTAGAGGTGAAATTCTTGGATCGTCGCAAGACGAACATCAGCGAAAGCATTTGCCAAAGGTGTTTTCATCAATCAAGAACGAAAGTTAGAGGTTCGAAGGCGATTAGATACCGCCCTAGTTCTAACCGTAAATATGTCATCTAGCGATCCGCCGACGTTACTACAATGGCTCGGCGGGCAGCTTCCGGGAAACCAAAGATTTTGGACTCCGGGGGGAGTATGGTTGCAAAGCTGAAACTTAAAGGAATTGACGGAAGGGCACCACCAGGAGTGGAGCCTGCGGCTTAATTTGACTCAACACGGGAAATCTCACCAGGCCCGGACACCGGAAGGATTGACAGATTAACAGCTCTTTCTTGATTCGGTGGGTGGTGGTGCATGGCCGTTCTTAGTTGGTGGAGCGATTTGTCTGGTTAATTCCGGTAACGAACGAGACTCTAGCCTGCTAAATAGGCGTTGTCATTTCGGTGTGCTTGACTTCGGTCTCGCAACTCACTGGCAACGTATTAAAATTCTTCTTAGAGGGACCGGCGGCTTCGAGCCGCACGAGATTGAGCAATAACAGGTCTGTGATGCCCTTAGATGTCCTGGGCCGCACGCGCGCTACACTGAAGGAATCAGCATGTTCTCCCTGGCCTAGAGGCCCGGGCAACCCGTTGAAACTCCTTCGTGCTGGGGATTGGGGTTTGCAATTATCCCCCATAAACGAGGAATTCCTAGTAAGCGCGAGTCATAAGCTCGCGTTGATTAAGTCCCTGCCCTTTGTACACACCGCCCGTCGCTACTACCGATTGAATGATTTAGTGAGGTCTTCGGACCGACACGCGGTGGCTTCACGGCCCTCGGCGTTGCTGGGAAGTTGACCAAACTTGATCATTTAGAGGAAGTAAAAGTCGTAACAAGGTTTCCGTAGGGGAACCTGCGGAAGGATCATTAACGTATGAAGAGAGATTTGATAAAGATTTCTTTTTTACATTACATGTCCAATAGACCTCATCATCGTCGCTTTCCATAGTCTTAAAACATAAGGGGATCTTTCGACTTCGTGTTAATTCATGGATGTCGATAGACGGAGTATACCGATCGTGATTATGACAGGCTTAAAATCCTAGCCTCGAGTCACCGATCGGTTCATACGTCTTCGAGTATGTCCCCGTGTCCGTGTGACTTGGAAAGTGTCGTCAATTTAAAACACGGCCACGAAACTCTCGAAAGAAACTAACATATTTTCAAGGTTTAGATACGGCATCTGTCCATTAATTTGTCGATAAGATGTCCTTCTAATATCACACTCTGGTTTTGATTATTTTTATGTTTTGTAAATTATATACAAACCATTACCCTGGACGGTGGATCACTTGGCTCGCGGGTCGATGAAGAACGCAGTTAACTGCGCGTCATAGTGTGAACTGCAGGACACATTTGAACATCGACATTTCGAACGCACATTGCGGTCCGTGGAGACACATCCAGGACCACTCCTGTCTGAGGGCCGGCTGCATAATACAAAAGCCACACTGCGTTACGCAAGTATCGCATTTGACGGTTCATATTTTATTTATTTACTGATAAATAACATATGTCCGTTTAAATATTAGTATTGTCGTAATGTTTCGTATTTTTATACATGTATATGATACTTACGTTACGCAGCTTACGAATAGTAGTTTGCGTTACGCGTTCTGTATGTAATACGTGTTTTTCATACGTCTACTTTACACAGTAGGCGGACTCGACGTCCGAAGGGCGCATCGACGCCGGTATCGCGTGTCAAAACCGATCACCGACGTCGGAGCGTCGACGGATATCGTGTCTGCCTCTCATTTATAACGTTGGCCTCAGATCAGGGAGGATTACCCGCCGAATTTAAGCATATTAGTAAGCGGAGGAAAAGAAACTAACTAGGATTTCCTTAGTAGCGGCGAGCGAACAGGAAATAGCCCAGCACTGAATCCCGTCGTTGTAACGGCGGCGGGAGATGTGGTGTTCGGGAGGTTCCGCTTTCTCGTCGTCGTTTTCGCCTGTCCAAGTTCGTCTTGAACGGGGCCGTTTTCCCGTAGAGGGTGCCAGGCCCGTAGCGACGGCGAACGGTGGCGAGAGGGACTCTCCTCAGAGTCGGGTTGCTTGAGAGTGCAGCCCTAAGTGGGTGGTAAACTCCATCTAAGGCTAAATATTACCGCGAGACCGATAGCGAACAAGTACCGTGAGGGAAAGTTGAAAAGAACTTTGAAGAGAGAGTTAAACAGTACGTGAAACCGCTCAGGGGTAAACCTGCGAAACTCGAATGAACGAACGGAGAGATTCATCGTCTTTTTCGGGCGTACGAGCGTCGCTTCGATGATGTCGCCTTCGGGCGTGCGTCACGATCGACGTCCGTCTTACGTCCCGGGACGGCGTGCACTTCTCTCTTAGTAATACATCGCGACCCGTTCGATGTCGGTCTACGCTCCGTACGGGAGTCTCTCGGTACGCTCTCGGGCGTCGCCGGGTTGACCGTTGCGTGAGCCGACCGGCCGTCGGACGGTAGAACAACGAAACGTGCACGCGCTCGCGCGCGTCCGGCCCGACGCAAGATTAGCGGCGTCTCTTTCCCTCTGCCCGAGTGCGAGGGAGAGGGCGACGCGTCTGATTTTGTCGCCGCCGTGCTGTCTCGGACCGTGCACGTATCCG
>OY292395.1:45365109-45508293 GCA_958496205.1 Idaea biselata
GCTGTCAGTTTGACGCTGTCAGCTTGACGCTGTCAGTGCAACAGTGTTGCAAGTGTGGAGACAATTTTTACTATTTGGTACTTTTTTAGGCTCACGAATGTTTCTTTGAACTTGTTTTTATTTTTTGGACCTTGTGATTTTTATATTTTATTTTTTTTTGACTTTTACTTTGTTGCTTTTGTTTTTTGTTGTGTTTCTTTTATTTTTATACTGTGAAACTATACTGTGTGCATTATGTCGAGGTCGGGCTCGGTCTCACCTGCCTTTGGCAGGGGCGAAGCCCCGACCGAGGAATCGGTCGAGCTGGAAAGTGAGTTGGTGCAGGGGCCATCGTGGAACCAGCCAAAGAAGTCTTTGGCCAGGACGCCCCCGCATGGTTTCTCTACATTGATAGACGCGGAAGAGGAGGTGGACCTGGGCCTTGCCCCGGTTCTACCGGCGACGGTATCGAGGGCAGCGACGGCGTTGCAGGCGACCCCGGGGACCTCGGCCTCTGGGCTGAGGGTGCCAGCAGCTGCTGGTAAGAAGCGCGGCGCGCAGGCGTCGCCGGAGGTGGTGGCGAGTGCTCCTGGCGGCGAACGAAAGAGGCGAACGGCAGCCTCCGCGGAGGTCGTCGTGCCGCCATTTGCGGGGCTGCAGCCACCGCGGGACCTGGGCCGCTCAATGTCAAACCCGGAGCTCCAGGAGACGCAAAGGGAAAGGGAGGTAAGAGTGCCGGAGTCCGACTCCGCACTTCTAGATTCGATATTCGAATGCACGGAGGCCATAGCGGAGTGCTGCCGGTCGCAGACGTCTAAGCTGAACAAGACAGAGCTGGGACAGATCACGGTCCATCTGAACCGCGTATCGGTAAGGTCGGGGCAGATGTCGCAGCGCGTGAGCGACTTGAGGTTGCTCCTGGCGAAATGCCAGGAGCAAAATAGGTTGCTTCAATCGGAGAATGAGGCGCTGCGTGGGGGACGGCCGGACAACACTGTACAGGTGGGGAGTGCGGTGCGTGCGGCTCCGGCGGCTCCTACGCCGGTGTCGTACGCAGCGATGTTGCAGCGGCGCGACGGGGCCCCACCGGTCCCGTTGCCGCGCAAGCGAATACAGGTGGCGGTGTACCCGGCGGAGGGAACAATCATGACTGCGGAGGAGACGAAGGCGGCCTTGAAGAAGGCGGTCAACCCGGCGGCTATTAGGATTGAGGTAGGTGGCCTAAGAAGGGTGGCGAATGGCGGGGTACTTATCGAGACGGGCAGCAAGGAGGAGGTAGAGCGCCTTAAGAAGGCTATACCCGCGACGCTACGGACGCAGGAGCCTCGAGGGCGGCGACCGCTTGTCGCCCTCCGGAACATAAGAGGCGAGTGTGGGCTGGAGTACTTAGTAGAGTGCATGCACGAGCAGAACGCACACATTAGAGAGTCGTGGACTCCAGCCCGCATCAAAGAGGAGTGCAGGCTAGCCTTCAAGCGGTCGCGGGTAGGTGGTAACACCACCACGGTGGTGCTGGAGTGCTCCCCGGCCTTGAGGGGGGCCCTGACGTCGCGGACGACCATAGCAATTGGCTGGGACAGTATTTTCGTCGAGGACTTCCTGGACATCACATGCTGCCGGAAGTGCCACGCCTTCGGCCACCCCGAAAAGTACTGCCGGTCCAAGGAAGTAGTGTGCGGAAAGTGTGGGGCGTCGGGCCACAAGGCCGAGGGCTGTACCAGCTCGACCACGGCCTGCGCCACCTGCAAGCAGCTGGGCCAACAAGACGCGGCGTCCCACAGGACCATGGCGTCGGCCTGCCCCGCCAGACAACATGCCGAAAAGAGGGCGGTCGCCATGGTCCAATATGGATCATAGGACCGGCAATAGGTTAAGGGTAGGCCAAGTTAATTTGAATGGCGCGGAGCTGGCCACCACCTCGCTGCCGGTGGTCGCGGAGTCGCTGGAGTTGGATGTGGTGTTGGTGCAGGAGCAGTTTCGTGGAGGACCCGTCGACTTACTCCAGGTGGGTCCCGCTCCGATGGCGGGCGTGTATTTGAGATGCCGCAGGACCCCGTGCACCGTGCTACAACACCTCAGCACGGAGTACTGCACGGTGGTCCACCTCGGCGGCAGGCACGACGTCTATCTGGCGTCGTGCTATTTCAAGTACGCGCACCGCATCGAGCCACATCTACACCACCTGGAGGGAGTACTGGAGGAGCTGAGAGGGAGACGGGTGATCATCGGCGCCGACACCAACACCCACACCGAGATGCTCCACGACCGCAGCCGCAGCCACCGGCCAGATGCGGAGGCGAGGAGGCGTCAGCTGGAGGATTTTGTCTTGGAACGAGGGCTGGACGTGATTAACACGGTAGACCAGCCCTCCACCTTCAGCGGACCCCAGGGCGAATCAAACATTGACGCCACCTTCGCCAACAGGCCAGCAGCTGGCGCCGTCGCCGACTGGGAGGTCCGGTGTGGGGAAGTAGCCAGCGACCACCGGCTCATTATCTTTACAGTGGCTGCCGCCGGGGGCGTCGCTGGGGCGGCGCGATGCGCGAGACGACGCCACGAGGAGCCGGTGCGCTATAGGGACCGGGGGGTTGACTGGGGCCTGTTTCAGGTACGACTCAGTACGGAGCTGGGGCGCATGAACTGGCGTCGGCCCGCGTCCGAGATCGCCACGCAATTCAGCGAGGTGGTCTCGTGTGCTGCATTGGTGAGTCTGGGGGTAGTGAAGCCGCGGTCCTTCGACTCCGGCTTCGAGTGGTGGAACGGCGACCTCGAGTCCCTGCGGCTGAGGTATCGTAAGTGTAGGAGGACTTGGCAGGCAACCCGTAGGCGTGGAGGAGAGCGAGAGGAAACCGCAAGGGATAACTTGCTCATCACCCGCTCTAAGTACCGGCGTGAGATGGAGAAAGCGCAACGCGAGCACTACATGCGCATCGCCAATTCGGGGAACGAGGACCCATGGGGTATCGCATACCGGGCTTCCACCGGTCGAGTCCGACCGCCGCGGAACGTTCTTAACGGAGTGCGATACCTCGACGGGCAGACCTCTTCCACGGAGGAAGCGATGAGCTGTCTGACCCGGGCCTTATGCCCGGACGACCAACCAGACAGGGACAGCCCATACCACCGTCAGGTGCGTATGTTGGCCGCCTGCGTCCCGAGTGGTCGCGATGCGCTCGCTCCATCAGAAGCACAGGTGGGTGCCATCGTGAAGGCGCTGCCCAATACGTCACCAGGTATTGACGGGGTGACCGCCCGAATCGTCAAAAACCTGTGGCTGGCTGCGAGTGGTGACTTTACGATGGTGGTCGCGTCTTGTGTTAGGGAGGGCGTCTTTCCGGACATATGGAAAAGTGGACGGCTTGTAATTCTGCCCAAGGGCAATGACAAGCCGCTCACCGATCCGAAGGCGTACAGACCCATAACGCTTCTCCCGGTCTTTGGTAAGATCCTGGAGCGCGTTATGCTATTCTGTGCGCCTTCTATCCAGGGGGGGGTCTCGGAAGGACAGCACGGTTTCGTGCGAGGTCGATCGACGGTGACGGCGCTGCAGTCGATCCTGGGAGCTGTGACCGAGAGTAGGGCAAAGTACGTACAGGCCGTGTTCCTTGACATCTCTGGTGCGTTTGACAATGCTTGGTGGCCGATGATGATGCTGAAGGCGAAGCAAGGCGGGTGCCCGCCCAATATCTACCGGATGTTGGCGAGCTACTTTGCCGGGCGACGTGTAGGCTTCTTTGTCGGGGACGAAGTTTATTGGAAAGTTTCCACCATGGGGTGTCCGCAAGGCTCTGTGTTAGGGCCGGCGTTGTGGAACATCCTTCTGGATGACCTGCTGCGTCTGCCCGTACCGGGGGGCGTAAAGGTCGTTGCGTACGCGGATGACGTCACAATTTTGATAGAGGCGGACTCGAGGGCGAAAATCGAAGCCATAGCTTCGCAAACACTCGGTCTAATGACTGAGTGGGGAGCTCGTAACAGGCTAGAGTTTTCGCCCTCCAAATCCCAGACCATGCTGGTAAAGGGTAAACTGCAACGTGCGCCAATCATACGGTTGTGTGGTGCGGCGGTACGGCACGTCCAGGCGGCGACGATCTTGGGGGTAGTTATGGACGAGCATCTGTCATTCGGACAGCATGCCGCCACTGTGGGGGCGCGCGGGGCGGCTTGCTTCGGCAAGATGCAACGCGTGTCCAGGGTCTCATGGGGGGTCAAGTACAGATCGCTTAGGGTTATATACCGAGGCACGTACGTCCCAATTGCGACGTACGCGGCGGCGATCTGGGGTCACCGGGTGGGCTTACACGTGGTTAGGAGCGCCCTTCTGCGGTCGCAGAGGGCGCCTTTAATACTGCTAACCAAGTGTTACAGATCCGCCAGTACAGTTGCGCTGCCGGTTCTGGCAGGCGTCCTGCCGATCGACCTCGAGGTCGAGCGTGCGGCGCGTATGCACGAGCTGCGGGCCGGGGGGAAGAAGGGGAGGGAGCTCCGGGGGGCTGCGGGGGGTCTCTTCAGGGGCCTCTTGCGACGTTGGCAAGAGAGGTGGGAAGGGGAAGCCAAGGGGAGGGAGCTGTTCCGGTTCTTCCCAGACGTTGAGACTCGCATGTCGAGTGCGTGGGTGGAACCGGACCACGAAACCTCGCAGTTGCTGGTCGGACATGGCTGCTTTCGCAAACGTCTTTGCGATATGAAGCTGTGCGAGACCAGTCTCTGCTACTGTGGGGACGCCGAGGAGGACCTACACCACGTTCTGTGGGAGTGTCCACTCTACCAAGAGGAGAGGGAACGCCTGTTGGGGGGGATACACCGCTTGGGGTGCGTAGACGCGGGTGGGGCCAGCAGCACGGGGAGCGTAGCAGGGGACGGGGAGAGCGTAGGGGACGAGGGTGGTTACGTTTTGGATGACCGCGGGTGGGACAGCAGCTTAGGATCGCCGGGGAGGGAACACAGCGTAGGTTTAACGGGAGGGGATCTTGGGGTCTCGTCGCCGGGGGGGATGTCGCGGGTCGAGCCAGGGGCACGTGCGATAGCGGTCTCGCCAGGGGGGGTGCTTGCACCCACGACGAGGGAACGGGCTAGGGGTTCGCCCAGGGGTGGACCGACGGACGAACGACGCGGGGGGGACCGGGGGGGAAGCCAGGGGGGAAGGCTGACTTGGGGGGCCCTTTCGGGGGTTCATCCGCCGTCGGGGGGGCCCTGGGACGTGCGGCACGAAGTCGGAGCGGCGCTGATGGAGGACGCGGTCCCCGAGTCGGGCAGCGCAAGACGGGCTGGCGGGGGGGCGAGCCGTGACCCGAGTCGCGGTTCAATCGCCCAACCGTCGAGCACGGTGGCTAGTGGTAGCGTTGGGGAGTCTCGGGGAGTCTCAATGGTGGCCGCCGGTGCGGATCCGGGCGTCGCCGAGGCTCCTTCGGGAACAAGGGGAGGTTCGAGACGGGCTGTTTCGTGGGCGGGCCGTGAGTCGCCTCGCGGTTCCGCCAACGGACCGAGCGCGGTGGCTCGTGGGAGCAAAGGGGGAGGGTTAACTTGGGGGGCCCTTTCGGGGGTTCATCCGCCGTCGGGGGGGCCCTGGGACGTACGGCGCGAAGTCGGTGCGGAGCCGATGGAGGACGTGGTCCCCGAGTTGGGCAGCGCAAGACGGGCTGGCGGAGGGGCGAGCCGTGACCCGAGTCGCGGTTCAATCGCCCAACCGTCGAGCACGGTGGCTAGCGGTAGCGGTGGGGAGTCCCGGGGAGACTCAATGGTGGCCGCCGGTGCGGATCCGGGCGTCGCCGAGGCTCCCTCGGGAACGACGGGAGGGTCCAGACGGGCTGATCCGGGGGTGGGCCGTGAGTCGCCTCGCGGTCCCGCCAACGGGCCGAGCGCGGTGGCTCGTGGGAGCAGCACAGGGGGACGCGTAGGGGTTGGGCCTGTGTATTACCAGGAACTTGTGTCCTCGGGGGCGGCCTTCGAATTATTTCGAAGGTTCGCCCACGAGTGGCACAAGAAGCGGCGTGGGCTAGAGAATGATAGGTAGTGGACAGCAAGTCGCATCTGGCAGACGTGGAGACGAGCTTGGTACGCGCGAGCCGTTCACGTATTGTACAGCCCCATTCGGGGGGAGAATCGTACTCTGTCATTGGACGTAAAAGAGAATTTGTGGGGTCTCTGTAAGCACGGGATCTATTCCAGCGTGCTGGGGTTAGGTCCCGTGTGCCCCGAGTTTCGGCCTTACATGACATTTCTGTCGATTAAGAGCCATGTGGAGGAGGTGGGTCATGTCCCTATCTACCTCTATCTTCCCACTGTACCTATCTCGCGTGCGCCGCTCTCTCTGCGATCGGTTGAGTTTGCGTGTCGCTCCGAGTAATAAATTGCTTAAAATTAGTAATTTCGGGATTTTTCGGGATTTTCTTCGTTAAACCCATTCAAATCAGTGAGTGCTACAGGTGTGTGATTTACGTTTGTGCGAAATCCCTGTTTTTCAGGCAATTACAGTGATTTGTGTTTTTACGGCCACGTGCTTCTCGCGTTGGACCATTTATTCTGTGTTGTGAGTGTTTAGACTTAGTTGTGGACGCATTGCGGTATTAGTGAGTAATAGACATAAGTTTAGTTAATACAATAACCCTTCAGGTTATTGTATTTCAGTGCTAGGACGCTTTTTACAGGCCCACGTGCGCGAGCACGTGGTGACCTTAGGTTAGAGTAGCGTGGTCGGCTGTGATTGGACGCTTGGCGCCATCTTGCCACCCGCCATTGTGTGAAGTGATGTGCGACAGTGACAGCTTCGCGGCTGTCACTCGGACACGTAGTGCGCGACGTTGACAGGCGGTATCGTCTGTCAACTGGACGTTAGGGAGAGTGATGTGACAGCTGTCAGCTGTCAGTTTGACGCTGCCAGCTTGACGCTGTCAGTGCAACAGTGTTGCAAGTGTGGAGACAATTTTTACTATTTGGTACTTTTTTATGCTCACGAATGTTTCTTTGAACTTGTTTTTATTTTGGACCTTGTGATTTTTTATATTTTTTTTTTTTTTTTTTTTTTTTTTTTTTTTTTTTTTTTTTTTTTTTTTTTTTTTTTTTTTTTTTTTTACTTTTACTTTTACTTTGTTGCTTTTGTTTTTTGTTGTGTTTCTTTATTTTTATACTGTGAAACTGTACTGTGTGCATTATGTCGAGGTCGGGCTCGGTCTCACCTGCCTTTGGCAGGGGCGAAGCCCCGACCGAGGAATCGGTCGAGCTGGAAAGTGAGTTGGTGCAGGGGCCATCGTGGAACCAGCCAAAGAAGTCTTTGGCCAGGACGCCCCCGCATGGTTTCTCTACATTGATAGACGCGGAAGAGGAGGTGGACCTGGGCCTTGCCCCGGTTCTACCGGCGACGGTATCGAGGGCAGCGACGGCGTTGCAGGCGACCCCGGGGACCTCGGCCTCTGGGCTGAGGGTGCCAGCAGCTGCTGGTAAGAAGCGCGGCGCGCAGGCGTCGCCGGAGGTGGTGGCGAGTGCTCCTGGCGGCGAACGAAAGAGGCGAACGGCAGCCTCCGCGGAGGTCGTCGTGCCGCCATTTGCGGGGCTGCAGCCACCGCGGGACCTGGGCCGCTCAATGTCAAACCCGGAGCTCCAGGAGACGCAAAGGGAAAGGGAGGTAAGAGTGCCGGAGTCCGACTCCGCACTTCTAGATTCGATATTCGAATGCACGGAGGCCATAGCGGAGTGCTGCCGGTCGCAGACGTCTAAGCTGAACAAGACAGAGCTGGGACAGATCACGGTCCATCTGAACCGCGTATCGGTAAGGTCGGGGCAGATGTCGCAGCGCGTGAGCGACTTGAGGTTGCTCCTGGCGAAATGCCAGGAGCAAAATAGGTTGCTTCAATCGGAGAATGAGGCGCTGCGTGGGGGACGGCCGGACAACACTGTACAGGTGGGGAGTGCGGTGCGTGCGGCTCCGGCGGCTCCTACGCCGGTGTCGTACGCAGCGATGTTGCAGCGGCGCGACGGGGCCCCACCGGTCCCGTTGCCGCGCAAGCGAATACAGGTGGCGGTGTACCCGGCGGAGGGAACAATCATGACTGCGGAGGAGACGAAGGCGGCCTTGAAGAAGGCGGTCAACCCGGCGGCTATTAGGATTGAGGTAGGTGGCCTAAGAAGGGTGGCGAATGGCGGGGTACTTATCGAGACGGGCAGCAAGGAGGAGGTAGAGCGCCTTAAGAAGGCTATACCCGCGACGCTACGGACGCAGGAGCCTCGAGGGCGGCGACCGCTTGTCGCCCTCCGGAACATAAGAGGCGAGTGTGGGCTGGAGTACTTAGTAGAGTGCATGCACGAGCAGAACGCACACATTAGAGAGTCGTGGACTCCAGCCCGCATCAAAGAGGAGTGCAGGCTAGCCTTCAAGCGGTCGCGGGTAGGTGGTAACACCACCACGGTGGTGCTGGAGTGCTCCCCGGCCTTGAGGGGGGCCCTGACGTCGCGGACGACCATAGCAATTGGCTGGGACAGTATTTTCGTCGAGGACTTCCTGGACATCACATGCTGCCGGAAGTGCCACGCCTTCGGCCACCCCGAAAAGTACTGCCGGTCCAAGGAAGTAGTGTGCGGAAAGTGTGGGGCGTCGGGCCACAAGGCCGAGGGCTGTACCAGCTCGACCACGGCCTGCGCCACCTGCAAGCAGCTGGGCCAACAAGATGCGGCGTCCCACAGGACCATGGCGTCGGCCTGCCCCGCCAGACAACATGCCGAAAAGAGGGCGGTCGCCATGGTCCAATATGGATCTTAGGACCGGCAATAGGTTAAGGGTAGGCCAAGTTAATTTGAATGGCGCGGAGCTGGCCACCACCTCGCTACCGGTGGTCGCGGAGTCGCTGGAGTTGGATGTGGTGTTGGTGCAGGAGCAGTTTCGTGGAGGACCCGTCGACTTACTCCAGGTGGGTCCCGCTCCGATGGCGGGCGTGTATTTGAGATGCCGCAGGACCCCGTGCACCGTGCTACAACACCTCAGCACGGAGTACTGCACGGTGGTCCACCTCGGCGGCAGGCACGACGTCTATCTGGCGTCGTGCTATTTCAAGTACGCGCACCGCATCGAGCCACATCTACACCACCTGGAGGGAGTACTGGAGGAGCTGAGAGGGAGACGGGTGATCATCGGCGCCGACACCAACACCCACACCGAGATGCTCCACGACCGCAGCCGCAGCCACCGGCCAGATGCGGAGGCGAGGAGGCGTCAGCTGGAGGATTTCGTCTTGGAACGAGGGCTGGACGTGATTAACACGGTAGACCAGCCCTCCACCTTCAGCGGACCCCAGGGCGAATCAAACATTGACGCCACCTTCGCCAACAGGCCAGCAGCTGGCGCCGTCGCCGACTGGGAGGTCCGGTGTGGGGAAGTAGCCAGCGACCACCGGCTCATTATATTTACAGTGGCTGCCGCCGGGGGCGTCGCTGGGGCGGCGCGATGCGCGAGACGACGCCACGAGGAGCCGGTGCGCTATAGGGACCGGGGGGTTGACTGGGGCCTGTTTCAGGTACGACTCAGTACGGAGCTGGGGCGCATGAACTGGCGTCGGCCCGCGTCCGAGATCGCCACGCAATTCAGCGAGGTGGTCTCGTGTGCTGCACTGGTGAGTCTGGGGGTAGTGAAGCCGCGGTCCTTCGACTCCGGCTTCGAGTGGTGGAACGGCGACCTCGAGTCCCTGCGGCTGAGGTATCGTAAGTGTAGGAGGACTTGGCAGGCAACCCGTAGGCGTGGAGGAGAGCGAGAGGAAACCGCAAGGGATAACTTGCTCATCACCCGCTCTAAGTACCGGCGTGAGATGGAGAAAGCGCAACGCGAGCACTACATGCGCATCGCCAATTCGGGGAACGAGGACCCATGGGGTATCGCATACCGGGCTTCCACCGGTCGAGTCCGACCGCCGCGGAACGTTCTTAACGGAGTGCGATACCTCGACGGGCAGACCTCTTCCACGGAGGAAGCGATGAGCTGTCTGACCCGGGCCTTATGCCCGGACGACCAACCAGACAGGGACAGCCCATACCACCGTCAGGTGCGTATGTTGGCCGCCTGCGTCCCGAGTGGTCGCGATGCGCTCGCTCCATCAGAAGCACAGGTGGGTGCCATCGTGAAGGCGCTGCCCAATACGTCACCAGGTATTGACGGGGTGACCGCCCGAATCGTCAAAAACCTGTGGCTGGCTGCGAGTGGCGACTTTACGATGGTGGTCGCGTCATGTGTTAGGGAGGGCGTCTTTCCGGACATATGGAAAAGTGGACGGCTTGTAATTCTGCCCAAGGGCAATGACAAGCCGCTCACCGATCCGAAGGCGTACAGACCCATAACGCTTCTCCCGGTCTTTGGTAAGATCCTGGAGCGCGTTATGCTATCCTGTGCGCCTTCTATCCAGGGGGGGGTCTCGGAAGGACAGCACGGTTTCGTGCGAGGTCGATCGACGGTGACGGCGCTGCAGTCGATCCTGGGAGCTGTGACCGAGAGTAGGGCAAAGTACGTACAGGCCGTGTTCCTTGACATCTCTGGTGCGTTTGACAATGCTTGGTGGCCGATGATGATGCTGAAGGCGAAGCAAGGCGGGTGCCCGCCCAATATCTACCGGATGTTGGCGAGCTACTTTGCCGGGCGACGTGTAGGCTTCTTTGTCGGGGACGAAGTTTATTGGAAAGTTTCCACCATGGGGTGTCCGCAAGGCTCTGTGTTAGGGCCGGCGTTGTGGAACATCCTTCTGGATGACCTGCTGCGTCTGCCCGTACCGGGGGGCGTAAAGATCGTTGCGTACGCGGATGACGTCACAATCTTGATAGAGGCGGACTCGAGGGCGAAAATCGAAGCCATAGCTTCGCAAACACTCCGTCTAATGACTGAGTGGGGAGCTCGTAACAGGCTAGAGTTTTCACCCTCCAAATCCCAGACCATGCTGGTAAAGGGTAAACTGCAACGTGCGCCAATCATACGGTTGTGTGGTGCGGCGGTACGGCACGTCCAGGCGGCGACGATCTTGGGGGTAGTTGTGGACGAGCATCTGTCATTCGGACAGCATGCCGCCACTGTGGGGGCGCGCGGGGCGGCTTGCTTCGGCAAGATGCAACGCGTGTCTAGGGTTTCATGGGGGGTCAAGTACAGATCGCTTAGGGTTATATACCGAGGCACGTACGTCCCAATTGCGACGTACGCGGCGGCGATCTGGGGTCACCGGGTGGGCTTACACGTGGTTAGGAGCGCCCTTCTGCGGTCGCAGAGGGCGCCTTTAATACTGCTAACCAAGTGTTACAGATCCGCCAGTACAGTTGCGCTGCCGGTTCTGGCAGGCGTCCTGCCGATCGACCTCGAGGTCGAGCGTGCGGCGCGTATGCACGAGCTGCGGGCCGGGGGGAAGAAGGGGAGGGAGCTCCGGGGGGCTGCGGGGGGTCTCTTCAGGGGCCTCTTGCGACGTTGGCAAGAGAGGTGGGAAGGGGAAGCCAAGGGGAGGGAGCTGTTCCGGTTCTTCCCAGACGTTGAGACTCGCATGTCGAGTGCGTGGGTGGAACCGGACCACGAAACCTCGCAGTTGCTGGTCGGACATGGCTGCTTTCGCAAACGTCTTTGCGATATGAAGCTGTGCGAGACCAGTCTCTGCTACTGTGGGGACGCCGAGGAGGACCTACACCACGTTCTGTGGGAGTGTCCACTCTACCAAGAGGAGAGGGAACGCCTGTTGGGGGGGATACACCGCTTGGGGTGCGTAGACGCGGGTGGGGCCAGCAGCACGGGGAGCGTAGCAGGGGACGGGGAGAGCGTAGGGGACGAGGGTGGTTACGTTTTGGATGACCGCGGGTGGGACAGCAGCTTAGGATCGCCGGGGAGGGAACACAGCGTAGGTTTAACGGGAGGGGATCTTGGGGTCTCGTCGCCGGGGGGGATGTCGCGGGTCGAGCCAGGGGCACGTGCGATAGCGGTCTCGCCAGGGGGGGTGCTTGCACCCACGACGAGGGAACGGGCTGGGGGTTCGCCCAGGGGTGGACCGACGGACGAACGACGCGGGGGGGACCGGGGGGGAAGCCAGGGGGGAAGGCAGACTTGGGGGGCCCTTTCGGGGGTTCATCCGCCGTCGGGGGGGCCCTGGGACGTGCGGCACGAAATCGGAGCGGCGCTGATGGAGGATGCGGTCCCCGAGTCGGGCAGCGCAAGACGGGCTGGCGGGGGGGCGAGCCGTGACCCGAGTCGCGGTTCAATCGCCCAACCGTCGAGCACGGTGGCTAGTGGTAGCGTTGGGGAGTCTCGGGGAGTCTCAATGGTGGCCGCCGGTGCGGATCCGGGCGTCGCCGAGGCTCCTTCGGGAACAAGGGGAGGTTCGAGACGGGCTGTTTCGTGGGCGGGCCGTGAGTCGCCTCGCGGTTCCGCCAACGGACCGAGCGCGGTGGCTCGTGGGAGCAAAGGGGGAGGGTTAACTTGGGGGGCCCTTTCGGGGGTTCATCCGCCGTCGGGGGGGCCCTGGGACGTACGGCGCGAAGTCGGTGCGGAGCCGATGGAGGGCGTGGTCCCCGAGTTGGGCAGCGCAAGACGGGCTGGCGGAGGGGCGAGCCGTGACCCGAGTCGCGGTTCTATCGCCCAACCGTCGAGCACGGTGGCTAGCGGTAGCGGTGGGGAGTCCCGGGGAGACTCAATGGTGGCCGCCGGTGCGGATCCGGGCGTCGCCGAGGCTCCCTCGGGAACGACGGGAGGGTCCAGACGGGCTGATCCGGGGGTGGGCCGTGGGTCGCCTCGCGGTCCCGCCAACGGGCCGAGCGCGGTGGCTCGTGGGAGCAACACAGGGGGACGCGTAGGGGTTGGGCCTGTGTATTACCAGGAACTTGTGTCCTCGGGGGCGGCCTTCGAATTATTTCGAAGGTTCGCCCACGAGTGGCACAAGAAGCGGCGTGGGCTAGAGAATGATAGGTAGTGGACAGCAAGTCGCATCTGGCAGACGTGGAGACGAGCTTGGTACGCGCGAGCCGTTCACGTATTGTACAGCCCCATTCGGGGGGAGAATCGTACTCTGTCATTGGACGTAAAAGAGAATTTGTGGGGTCTCTGTAAGCACGGGATCTATTCCAGCGTGCTGGGGTTAGGTCCCGTGTGCCCCGAGTTTCGGCCTTACATGACATTTCTGTCGATAAGAGCCATGTGGAGGAGGTGGGTCATGTCCCTATCTACTATCTAGCGAAACCACAGCCAAGGGAACGGGCTTGGGAGAATCAGCGGGGAAAGAAGACCCTGTTGAGCTTGACTCTAGTCTGGCATTGTAAGGAGACATGAGAGGTGTAGCATAAGTGGGAGATCGCTCGCGGTCGTCGCTGAAAAACCACTACTTTCATTGTTTCATTACTTACTCGGTTGGGCGGAAGCGGTGTGCGGTCGATTATATCGGCGGGCGCACGGTGTTTCGTTCCAAGCGTGCAGAGTGGTGACGTGGCGGCAACGCTCGTCGCCGTACAACTCCCGCGTGATCCGGTTCGAGGACACTGCCAGGCGGGGAGTTTGACTGGGGCGGTACATCTGTCAAAGAATAACGCAGGTGTCCTAAGGCCAGCTCAGCGAGGACAGAAACCTCGCGTAGAGCAAAAGGGCAAAAGCTGGCTTGATCCAGATGTTCAGTACGCATAGGGACTGCGAAAGCACGGCCTATCGATCCTTTAGTACTAAAGAGTTTTTAGCAAGAGGTGCCAGAAAAGTTACCACAGGGATAACTGGCTTGTGGCAGCCAAGCGTTCATAGCGACGTTGCTTTTTGATCCTTCGATGTCGGCTCTTCCTATCATTGCGAAGCAAAATTCGCCAAGCGTTGGATTGTTCACCCATCAAAAGGGAACGTGAGCTGGGTTTAGACCGTCGTGAGACAGGTTAGTTTTACCCTACTGATGGCTTGTCGTTGCGATAGTAATACTGCTCAGTACGAGAGGAACCGCAGTTTCGGACATTTGGTTCATGCACTCGGCCGAGCGGCCGGTGGTGCGAAGCTACCATCCGCGGGATTATGCCTGAACGCCTCTAAGGCCGAAGCCAGCCTAGCCGAATCCGGCAAGGATATGCTCACTGTGGAGCCTCGAGAGTCGGGAGGCTCTAAACAATGTGACTTTACTAGTCGCGCGTCACTCCGTGATGCGCGACGTCGAAGCCCATTTGGACTTGGGAGGTCGGTGCGGTCGGTTTGAACACGTGCACCACTACCCTCCCTCCGGTCCGAATGTACCTCAGTTCGATGTCGGGGCTCGGAATAGTCTGTAGACGACTTACGTTCCTGGCGGGGTGTTGTGCTCGGTAGAGCAGCGTCGTGCTGCGATCTGTTGAGACTCAGCCCGTAGCCAGGTGATTCGTCCGAGGACGATGTTTTATTTACTGACATGTACCTACATGAATCTTTCTTTAGTCTTGTGCTATGGTGGCAAGAGTGAATGTTTCTTTTTATATAGCAGAGAGACGGGCCACGAATGTTTCTTTTGGTCTTGTGTTATGCCACCACTTTTGCTTCATCTATACCATGGAGCATGAATGTTTCTTTTAGTCTTGTGTTATGGGACTCGTGAATGTTTCTTTTTATATACTATAGAGATAGGCTACGAATGTTTCTTTTAGTCTTGTGTTATGGGACTTATGAATGTTTCTTTTTATATACTATAGAGATAGGCTACGAATGTTTCTTTTGGTCTTGTGTTATGGCACTTAGAATTTTTCTTCGTCTGTACTATAGAGCATGAATGTTTCTTTTTAACAAATTTGGCAGGATTTTTCTTATAATTTTTCTATTTTTTTGGTAGATATTGATAATTTTACAGTATTTTTTTTTAACACAACGTAAATTATCTGTTTTTTTTCCATTTTTTCATATTACTTATACTTATTAAGTTAATTTTAGGTTTTTTTTTCTGTTTTTTTTTTAATTATGAGTTATTTTACTTTTTTTTCTTATTATTGAGTTATTTTGCATGTATTTCCTTCCTTTTTTTTCTTATTATTGAATTATTTTTACATTATTTTTCTTATTATTCAGTTATTTTCAAGTTTTTTTTTTTCAATTACTTCTGAACTTGGGTGTCTTTTTTCACATAAAATGTATGAAAATCTAGCTATTATTTTATTTACTTACTACTTTATTTCTTAACTAAAAAATCCTAAAGTTGTTTTTATTTTGTTTCAGGTAAGTTTTACAACTACAAAACTGTATGTCAATCCAATCATCTTCCAGGTACCTAATCTAATATAATTTTTCTCTTAAATTTTCAACTGTTATTATCATCTACTGAGAATGTGTTAAGTACCTATATCGAAAAAAATACGATAAAAACACTCACTTTATCGAAATTTTATCACAGCAATGACATAATTATATCATCTATACTTAAGGTATAAAATCAGTAAAATTACCTACAAAATTGGACCTAATAATTATTTATAATGATGGGTAGGTCATCGTAAACTGTTGAAAAAAAATGTAATAATTGCATTAAATAAAATGCATTAATTTTCTTTCAAAAATATTTTATTCATTAAATTTAAATTAGTTTGTGTGATATGTAAAACCAATAAAATTTGACTTATTTGGATGGTTTTTGTTGTTGGTTTTTGTTGCATCTGTCTTAACATGTGATATGATTCTTAATTTTGACAGTAGATGAGGGAAAACTATTTTAAATGTCTCTAATTTTGTTTATTTTCTTGTTAAAATGTATTCTATACCTAGATAGGTTCAGCGCCTGTCGACTCACGCTGCTAAGGTATCGATTAGTTGCATATTTATTTAGGTACGAGTCGAACCTTGGGTGCATATTTTGTCAGATTTGTATAAATATCTAAAGCTTGCAGTTAAATTATTGGAATGATGAAATTTGAGACGAATGTTCTGTTCGGTTACTTCAGTTTAGTTTTGATTTTCCATTGTTTTTTTTCAATATTTTTGTTGGGTTAAGTTTTGATTTTTGGTAGGTTAGCTTTGAGTTTTTTGTTAGTTAGGTTAAACTAATAAATTGGAATGTAACAAATTCGCAAGTGACAAATTCAAACCTAACAAAGTAATCCCTTGTTTTTGTTAGGTTACGTTAGGTTAGGTTTCAAATTTTGGTAATTTAGGTTTGAAATGTTGCGAATTCAACTTAGGTTAGGTTTAAAATGTTGTAAATTCAAGTTTGGTTATGTTTGAATTTTAGAAAATTCAAGTTAGGTTAGGTTTTAAATTTAGAAAAATTTAGACTGTTTGGTAGGTGAAGTTAGGTGAAGTGTAATGTTGTTCGGTTACGTCAAGTTTGGTTTCAAAATTTATTAGTTAGTTTGATTTTGATAGCTCTCTCTCTCTCTCTCTCTCTCTCTCTCTCACACACACACACACACACACACACACACACCCACACGCACACGCACACGCACACACACACACACACGCACACGCACACGCACACACACACACACACGCACACACACACACACACACACACACACACACACAGGTAATATGAAAGGTACATTTAAAATAATTTTAATTGATAAAATAAGGTTAGTTCTGTTTTTTTTTTGTTTTGGTAGGTTAGGTTAGGGTTGAATTTGTTGATTTTGTTAGGTTCAATTACGTTAGGTTTGGTTAGGTTTCAAATTTTGTTAGGTTTGGTTTTAGTTTTAAATATTGTTAGGTTGGTTAGGTTAGGTTAGCCTTCTATTAATGTTAGGTTACGTTGGGTTTCGATTGTTGTTAGGTTCGGTTCGGTTAGGTTAGGTCACAACACAACCAACATAAAACAACAACAAGAGTAACGTAACCCTATACTTACAAATTTCATTACCTTTACATTACGTATAAAATTACTCGCAACTAAGCATAGTACTTCGACTACTCTAATTCGTCCAATGAAAAATCTACTAGCTAGCTATAGGTAATAATTATGATAGGTACCTACCTACATTAAATATTTAAAATAAACGACCCAATATTTATCGATATTTGTAGCATTCAAAAATGTTAGCGTGCTGAGTTACCTATTACTGAAACACGGTTCATATGACTCTAAAAATAGCACTTTAAAGCTTAATAATTCGAAAACGGAACCCTAAAATGAAAAATGGTATTACAAAACTCGTAATGATTTCAAAAGACC
The DNA here is from genome assembly GCA_958496205.1 of Idaea biselata. Lineage (NCBI taxonomy): Eukaryota > Metazoa > Arthropoda > Insecta > Lepidoptera > Geometridae > Idaea > Idaea biselata. The sequence continues at coordinate 45,382,176 of OY292395.1, forward strand.
TATCTAACGATACCCCACACGAGGGTGGTATACGAGAAATAAAAAATCATCCCCCATTTGACATGTCAATAATGTCAATGTTAATTATTCATATCAATTTCTTTAATAAGGCAGGTACACAATTCATCGCTACAAAAGCTACCAACGAAATTCCATCCAAGTAACGAAACATAGATAAAATCAAAATGACAGTGGTTCTATAAATAGTGTATACATAGGTACCTATATATACCTATATATAGATTGTATTGGCCATAACTAGGTCATTACTATCGAGGATAATATTTTTTAACAGTTTACTACGTAAAACAACATTTTTCAAAATTTTCAAAAAATGTTCGAATTTTCAAAAGTTGTAGAACAAAAGTTGTTCGCCTAGATGTCTAGAACAACCCCCTTTCGTTTTGTGTCACACTCACGTAAACACCCTGTATAGTATTTTTTTTGGATAAAAACGGTTAATTTATAAATCACTATAAAAATCTGAACAAAAAAGTCATAATTATATTGATATAGATAGGTAAGGTATATTAGCTTTTTTTTTTTTTTTAATTATTCCCTTTTTTTTTTTTTTTTTAATAATTATTATGCACTTTTTTTTATCGTCACCTCGTAGGTGAAAGGGGGTAACTCTAAAAAGACGAAAAACAAAAAAGTTAATTTTTTGACCTTTTTTTTTTATTTTCGAATTTTATTACCTACTTTTTTTTTTTAAATTGATTATTATGCACTTTTTATATCGTCCCCTCGTCGCAATGAATTATAATGAAAAAAAAAAGATTTTTCTTAATTTTGATTATTTTTTCGTTATTATTACTAGGTACTTTCTTTTTTAATTAATAACCTTTTGTTTTCTGTATCGACGTCACGTAGGTGAAAGGGGGTGGTAACTCTTAAAAGACGAAAAACAAAAATTTAATTTTTTGAACCGAAAAAAAGTTTTTTCTCAATTTTTTATTTTTTATTATTATTCCTTTTTTAATTAATACCTATTGTTTTGCCGTATCGACGTCTCTCAGGTGAAAGGGGGTAACTCTGAAAAGACGAAAAATTTTAAAGTTTTTTTTTTTCGTCTTTTCTCGTTTCCGACCGTTTCTAAAGGTAGATATAAACAACTATCGCAAGAAAATGTTCGACTACATCGAACCGCTCATCGGCAAAACGCAAGTTTTGACCAGAGAGAAGTTTGTATGGCGATAAACGTTCGCGGCGCAACCAACAGACTGTGTCGATAGCGCGCTTTTCGAGCGCGTGTGTAGTACTCAGTACGGCGGTGGCGAAGCGTTCGAAAATTATTCGTTTAACGAATATAACAATAATAAAAGTTTATTTGTAGTGATAAAATATCGATAAAGTGCGTCTTCTTTCACCGTATGTTTAGCGATGTACAACGAAACGAGAACGCGAATACTCTATCGTTATAATGTACCGGGGAACGTCTCTGCGTCGATGGACTACACAAATTCTCAATTTGTGCGTTTCAGCCTTATTGTGGTCCAATTGAAGCAAGTTTTCCTCGAAAGGGGCTGAGAAAACTGCGGAAACTTAGAACTCTGACCAAAATTCAAAACTGTATTAACGAAAAACTTGGAAAAAACGTATTAAATTAACTTTTTAATTAGATGTTTTATTTTTTGCAGGACCCTGGACTACCGCTACGACGGCGCAACGCAACAATTCACTGATTTAGGCAAGTTTCGAAAAATTTATATTTCGAAATTTCTCTAATTCTTCGTCGGTTACGTGAACTTTCTGTAGGTAGGTACCTGGGCGCTCGGACACAAAAATTGAATTTTCCGCTCTGGATGGCGGTCAAATCGCGCGAATCGCTCAGGGTGGGTAACAGGGGGTGGTTTACAACTATTTATGGTAAAATTGAAGCAAGTTTTCTTCGGAAAATTTGAGAAAACGGCTGTCACAACGAAATTTGTACCAAAATTTGACTCTAATTTTATGAAAAAATACGATAAATATATGTAATAACTATCTACTTTAATCTTTTTCAGATTCCTGGATGAACGGCAGGCAACGGGGGCTAGAAGAGCCTTATTGTGGTCCAATTGAAGCAAGTTTTCCTCGAAAGGGGCTGAGAAAACTGCGGAAACTTAGAACTCTGACCAAAATTCAAAACTGTATTAACGAAAAACTTGGAAAAAACGTATTAAATTAACTTTTTAATTAGATGTTTTATTTTTTGCAGGACCCTGGACTACCGCTACGACGGCGCAACGCAACAATTCACTGATTTAGGCAAGTTTCGAAAAATTTATATTTCGAAATTTCTCTAATTCTTCGTCGGTTACGTGAACTTTCTGTAGGTAGGTACCTGGGCGCTCGGACACAAAAATTGAATTTTCCGCTCTGGATGGCGGTCAAATCGCGCGAATCGCTCAGGGTGGGTAACAGGGGGTGGTTTACAACTATTTATGGTAAAATTGAAGCAAGTTTTCTTCGGAAAATTTGAGAAAACGGCTGTCACAACGAAATTTGTACCAAAATTTGACTCTAATTTTATGAAAAAATACGATAAATATATGTAATAACTATCTACTTTAATCTTTTTCAGATTCCTGGATGAACGGCAGGCAACGGGGGCTAGAAGAGCCTTATTGTGGTCCAATTGAAGCAAGTTTTCCTCGAAAGGGGCTGAGAAAACTGCGGAAACTTAGAACTCTGACCAAAATTCAAAACTGTATTAACGAAAAACTTGGAAAAAACGTATTAAATTAACTTTTTAATTAGATGTTTTATTTTTTGCAGGACCCTGGACTACCGCTACGACGGCGCAACGCAACAATTCACTGATTTAGGCAAGTTTCGAAAAATTTATATTTCCGGTTAGGTTAGGTTAGGTTAGGTTAGGTTAGGTTAGGTTAGGTTAGGTTTTTTTTTTTTTTTTTTTGGTTAGAGAACATATTTAAGTAATGTTCCCGCGGCGCTAATGGTTTACACCGCGGGGCATCACTGGATTGTTTGGTTGTCACTTGCACTTAGACTTGTTGTATTTTGTAATTGATTTCAAAGAGTTTAAATTAGAAGATGGAGCGATTTGAAGAAAAGGAAAGGAAGAAATTGCATGGAAGTTACGTACCAAAATTGGTACGGGCTGAGATCATTTGGGTCATGAAGGATACTCGGGGGCATAGGAGGAGGGAGGTAGCACTGTGATTGAGGTTGGATTGGCTGTTTCCGCCGCTGCTGGATTTTGAGTGCTCTGCACAATTGTCACAGCGGAGTTTGTCCGGGTTGTTCTTGTCGGGACAGTTTCGGAACTCGTGTCCGGTGAGAGAGCAGTGCGAGCAGACAGAGGTCTGCCTGTCGCAGCGTGCCTTGGTGTGGCCGAATTGGAGACACTTGTAGCACTGCAGCAGCGGGATGTAGTTTTCGGCGTGGACCTTTTGGTGGTCGAGGTTAAGCTTGACGAGGGCGGTGATTGTCTTCCAAACGGAGGGCGAAGTGATGAAGACCGCATTGTAGAGGGATTTGTTGCGGTTGGCCCTCTTGAATTTGAAAGACAGATCACCGTCCCCGCTCATGGCCGCCTTGACACTAGGGTTTTGATTTTTGAGGATGTCCACTAAGTCGTCGGCCGGTATGTCCTGGGGGACTCCCTTCAGGACGACCATGGGACTCAGCATCTTGGACGTCTCCGCGACGACCGAGCACTCCGGACCCCCGAGCTTGGAGAGGGTCTCCTCCCGGTGCTCCGTGCAATCAAATTCGACCCGGAGCTTGTTTCGGGATACGAATTTGATATTGGACGGAGCGAACGAGCTGTTCCGGAAGGAGACCGACTCCTTGAATTGCTTGAGAGTCTCGGAGGAGCTGAGGACGCTCTTTTTAGAGGAGACGATGATGGCTGGGCGGGTCGTGGGGACGACCGGGGGAGTCGAGACGGGGGCGGATGGCGGGGGTGTCGCCGCAGCCACGGCGCGGGCGTAAGTGAGAGACGAAAACTTGGAGGAGGTTCCAGCCTTGTCCCTCGCCCGTTGTACATCGGTGTGGACCACTTCGAGCTTGGAGCTAACGTCCTTGATGTGGCCGATGACGGCGTCGGCAGTGGAGGTGTTGATGCGGGTGTTGATGAGTTCCTGCGTCTCCCTGATTTCCATCAGCAGTGCAGCGTTGGACCTGACGCCCGAATACAGCTGAGCGTGGTTGGTCTGCAATTGCGCCATAAGATCGCCGCTGGGTTCGGGTGTCTGGTCGGTCTGCACGCCGACTGAGCAGTGAGACGGAGGAACGTAAGCGGCAGCAGGGGAGGCGAGGAGGGAGGGGGAGGCGCTGTGTTCCCGAGCGATCGGAGAGGCGATGCCCTGAGTTGGGGAGAGAGCGGCGGCGGCGGAGGTGCGCCTCCTCCGCTCTCTTTCCAGCTCGGCCTCGGACTCTCGGAGAAGGCGGTAGAGGGAGTCGATGGCGAGTGACACGCCCCGCTTTATGTCCGTTTTGATGTTGCCGGAGTTTGCGAGTTGTGCGCCCGCGTGGGCACTCCACGTCTTGCCCTGGTGCAGTCTCGACATGTTGCCTATGTCGGGCGGGATCGGCGTGACCTCAACCAGTGTGCGGGAGAATCCCCTTCTGGGTTTTGATTGGGTCGCCGCCGGAGCGCTCGAAGAGGACAGGCTACCGTCGTCCGCCTCAGGGTAGAAGGGCACAGTCTCGGCGCGGAACCGGGGGGAGCTAGTGGGTGGGGTGGGTTTGGTACCCATGTCTGCGATGAAGGTAGAGTTGGCTCTACTACCAGAGGCCTTAGCGGGGGGGGTGTGGTACATTTTGTATGTACTATAGATACCTGAGAAGAGGGGTGAGAAATTGGAGGTTGAAAAATTTCCTATGGGATGGGTTAGGTTAGGTTAGGTTAGGTTAGGTTAGGTTAGGTTAGGTTAGGTTAGGTTAGGTTAGGTTAGGTTAGGTTGCCCACCGGGCGGATAGCCTCCACGTGGCGTGGGTGGAAACGGTGCAAATCCATGGGAGGGGAAACCTCCCATTGGTTTGCAACGGCCAATGATCCGTCATAGTAGGTACACTTCACACACATCAATACACTTCACACATACAACACACACACATGGTTCATCCTCGTCAATGGCTTGCCATCGGCGTGGAGGGATCATTCACACTCAGATACACTCGGTTCGTCCTCGTCGGCGAGCTTTTATCGTCGACTTGGCCGAAACGCCTACAATTACACTTAACAGCAAGGTGGGTGTCTTGCCTTAGTTGGCTGGGCACGTGTAGCGTAGGGGCCTCCCTGCGAAAGCGGGGGACGGGGGGTAATGGGCCTTACCTTAATTGGTCGGGCCTGGTGGAGAGACCACCTTAAAAAACCCGGAAGATAAGCTGGTGGTGCGGGGCGAGGTCTGTGTGGCCGCCCGGTGGCGGTCGTAACCGCACCCCCAGGGGGGGTACCTGCCGCCCCTTCCCTTGGGATATCAAATTAAAGGCCCCACAGGTGCCGAACCGGCTCCGGCCCTCGTGGGATTTTAAAACCGTGCTACTCGTGGGATTCATATGGATTACCTTAAAACAAACAAAACTAAAGACGACGATAAGGAGAAGAAGAGAGAAAGGCGTGAGAGGCGTGAGAGACGCAGACAGGAGCTGGAGAAGCTGGAACAGAAGGAGTCAGGGCGCAAAAGCCCGGAGATAAGAGAGGATGAAGAGAGGCTGAGAAGCCCCAGAAAGAGCCCTGTGGTTAGGCTCGAGAGGCTGAGCAGCTTAGACAGGCTGCGGAAGGAGTTAGACATGTCTGACTCCGGCACGACGGACACGCCGCCCATGTCAGGGTACCACTCGCCCGCGGAGAGTGTCACCAGTGTGGCGACAATGGCTAGCGCTAAGAGGCAGTACAGCGGCTCCTCTGGCGACGAGCTAGCGAAGAAAATTGTGGCAACTGACCCTAAAGCCTCCGGCTCAGGCCGAGGGAGAGGACGCGGCCGCCCTCCTACCACGGGCGAGTATGTGGGACTCGCTAAGGCGAAGCAGACTCTCCTGGAGCTGCAGAGGGAGGAGCAGCGCCTGGAAGCGGAAAGTGACATTGCCGCTGCCGCTGCTGTCGCTCGGGAGCTGCGGCTCAAATACCCGACCCACTCGGAGCGGGTGAGAAGCGCCCCCACAAGAGGAGAAGCTACGGCTCAAGTCCCTGTGGAGCAACTTACCACCCAGGGGCTAGCGGAGCGCATTTCAGGGGACATCAAGACCATCACCCTGGTTGCTACTAGTAGCAAAAACTTGAAGGGTACTTTTGTGCGCTACCTGAAAGACGCAGCGCTCAGCGTAGCGAGCGTGGTGGAGGAGCTCGGCCAGAGGACGTCTTCAGAAGAAAATGCCCTCCTCCAGGCCAGAAACGCCAAATTGGAAGCCGAAATGGCAGAGCTTCGCAAGGAGCATGCGCTGATAAGGGAGGAGATGGCTGCCCTCCGTGGCCTGGGCACAATTGCAGCGCTGAGAGGAGAGACGGCTGGTAGCCAGCCCGCCGAGGAAATGGCAAACACACAGCCGGCTACGGCGCGTGCTAACCTGGAGGCCAGCTTCCTAGAGGAGCTGAGGCGCTCCCTGATAGTCGAGGTGGGGACGATGGTCGACGCCAAACTAGAGGGGTTCGCGGAGAGACTGCCCCCGCCTCCGATAGTTCGGCCGCCCCTGGCAGCCGACATCGTAAGGAGGACCAACCGGGCTCCGTCTCCGATGGAACACCATGAGGTCCCAGCTCCTGCAGTGCAGGCACCAACGGTGACTGGCAAGGGCAAGGGGAAGGGCAAGGGGAAGCGAACTGCGCCACAGACGCCTGCTGCACCTTGCACGTCTGCTGCTGCCCCCTGTCCCCCCGTTGCCGTCGCTGGCCCGTCGTCCGCCATTCCTGGCACTTCCGCCACGCCGACGCCCGCTCCTCCCGGGGCTTGGGCAACCGTCGGCAAGAACGGAAAGACGACGGCCAAACCCAAGAAGGGTGCCCAAAAGGCGAAAAAGGAGACCGCCCCCAAGGCGAAGAAGCCGAAGCTGAAAGTCCATAGAACCGCCGCCATCGTGCTGACTCTACAGCCGGAGGCGGAACAAAGAGGAGAGACGTATGCAGCGGTTCTCGCGGAGGCCAAATCCCGCATCGATTGGCGCGGAATGGGGATCGAGGGAGTGCGTATCGACCGGACGGCAACAGGTGCTCGCATCATTAAAGTGCCTGGTCCGGCAAAAGCCGAACAGGCAAACGCGCTGGCCGAGAAGATCCAGCAGACTTTTGCGGCGGAGCGGGTCCGAGTCCACATTCCGGTGGCGACAGCAGAGGTGCGTGTAACAGGGCTGGACGACTCTGTGACAGTAGCAGAGCTCACAGCAGCCATTGCTGGAGCGGGTGGCTGTACTGCGGCCGAAATTAAGTCGGGGGACATCCGCCGTAACAATGGGGGAATGGGCGCAGCGTGGGTGAGGTGCCCAACGGCTGTAGCCAAAAAGGTGGCGGATAGCGGCCGCGTGCTTGTCGGTTGGGTATCAGCGACGGTCAAGTTGCTGCAGCCCAGGGCACAACGCTGCTACCGCTGCCTAGAGACTGGCCACGTCAGGACCACCTGTCGTTCAGCGTTAGACAGAAGCGACTTCTGCTACCGCTGTGGCCAACCAGGCCACAAAGCCGGCGACTGTTCAGCCGCTTTACATTGCGCCCTATGCGCAGCGGCAAATCAGCCTGCCAACCATAAGGTCGGCACTGCGGCTTGCAAGGAGCCCAAGACCGCAAAGAGGAGGCCAGCAGCGGGTGCCCCAGCGCCCCCAGCTGCAGTGAATTCTGCCGTGTCCGAAGCCTCGGAACGGGAGATGGAGGTGGTCGACGTCACGGCTCCGTAATGGACCACGGCCCCTTCCATAATTTCCTGCAGGGTAACCTGAACCACTCAGGTCGGGCTCAGGACCTGCTAGTGGCCTCACTGGCAGAGTGGAGGATTGAGGTCGCAGTACTGGCTGACCCATACAGCGTTCCTCGCGGGAGTAACTGGTTCGCGGACACGGCGGCTGACGTCGCGATCGTCCCGAACAGTTCTCTCTGCGTGCCGCCCCTCCGACTCGTTGCCCGCGGCGTTGGCTACGTCGCGGTGCAATGGAGGGACTCGATTGTGGTCGGAGCCTACTTTAGGCCAAACCGACCCAATCACGAGTTCGAGGACTTCCTGGCCGAGGTTGGGGTCCTTATGGACCGCACACAACCTCGGCCCGTAATTTTCCTGGGGGACCTGAACTCGTGGTCGCTACGGTGGGGCAGTACGCGGACCTCCTCGAGAGGGGCGATTCTCGGGTCCTGGATCGACTCCGTTGGCCTAGTGGTCCTAAACCGGGGATCGACGAGCACCTTTGTGAGCAGGCAGGGCGAGTCGATTGTGGACGTCACCTTCGCCAGCCCGAGCCTCTCACAAAGGGTGCACGACTGGAGGGTTGAGGAGGCGGAGACTCTGTCTGACCACCTGTACGTCAGGTTCGAGATCTCCGCCCAGACCTCTCCCTCCGTCCAGTCGTCCCCCCGGGTGGATCGTCCGCGGTGGGCGTTGAAGCGTCTCGATAAGGAGATGCTCGAGGAGGCCGCCATCATCCAGGCGTGGGTGCCCGTGCCGGAGGTCCTGGATGATGTGAACGTGGAGGCGGACAGGCTCACGAGGGTAATGACGGGTGTCTGTGACACATCGATGCCCCGTGTCAAGTCGCGAGTCAGCTCGCGGCAGGTATACTGGTGGTGCGCGGAGATCGCATCCCTACGCGCCGCCGGCGTAGCAGCGCGCCGCCAGTATCAAAGACACCGGAGGCGTCGACACGGTCGACCCCGTGAGCCTGACGAGATGGATCCGGTCGAGGACCGGCTGTACGAGGACTGGCAAGTAGCGAGGAAGGCTCTCCGAGCGGCCATCAGGGCCGCGAAGGATAGAGCCCGTGAGGAGATGCTCGCGTCATTGAGTGAGGACCCATGGGGGCGCCCCTACCGTATGGCTAGGGGCAAGCTCAGACCGTGGGTCCCACCTCTCACTCTGACGCTCGAGCCCAATCTCCTCACGCGAGTCGTCGCTACGCTGTTCCCGCAGCAGGAGGGTCACATCCCGCCCACGATGGCTCCGCCACCGGCGGCAATTGCGGAGGTAGAGGAGGAGGACTCCCCGGAAGTAACTTCCGCGGAGATGAAGATGGTTCTGCGTCGCCTCGCCGCTAAGAACACCGCCCCTGGGCCTGACGGCATACCGGGGCGCGCGGTAGTTCTGGCCTCGAGGCACCTGCAGGACCATCTTCGGAGGGTGTTTTCCGCCTGTCTCGAGCGGGGAGAATTCCCCGCCCGGTGGCGAACGGGCACCCTCGTACTCCTTCGGAAGGAGGGGCGGCCGGAGGACTCACCGTCGGCGTACCGCCCGATTGTCCTGCTCGACGAGTTATGTAAACTCCTCGAGCGGATAATCGCGGCGCGTATAGTGAGTCATCTCTCCCGAACTGGGCCGGATCTCTCGGCATACCAGTTCGGGTTCAGGCGTGAACGCTCCACCGTGGGGGCGATCCTTCGAGTGAAGGGTCTAGCGGAGGAGGCCGTGTCCGGGGGAGGGGTGCTGTTGGCGGTATCTCTAGATATCGCGAACGCCTTCAACACCCTCCCCTGGTCCTGCATCAAAGAGGCCCTCCGTTACCACCGGATGCCGGAGCACCTCAGGAGGACGGTCGAGGCGTATCTGACGGACCGGTCAATCGCCTACGACACGCAAACGGGTACGAAGACGTGGCACATGACGTGCGGAGTTCCACAGGGGTCGGTCCTCGGACCGCTCCTGTGGAACATAGGATATGACTGGGTGCTTCGCGGCGCCCTCCTCCCAAACCTGGCCATAACGTGTTACGCGGATGACACGTTGGTGACGGCCAGGGGGAGGACGTGCCGCGAGGCAGCTATCCTGGCAACTGCCGGCGTAGCTCAAGTTGTTGAGCGCATTCGGCGTCTGGGCCTGGAGGTTGCCCTCAACAAAACAGAGGCGATGTGCTTCTTCGGGGATAGAGTCCGCCTGCCCCCGGACTACCACATCGTCGTCGGAGGGGTGAGAATTGCTGTCGGGACGACGCTCAAATACTTGGGTCTCGTCCTCGACAGCAAATGGCGGTTCGACGCCCACTTTGGGCTTCTTACCCCGAAACTATTGGGAGCGGCGGGAGCACTTGCCCGGCTCCTGCCAAATCTCGGGGGTCCAAAGGCGTCAGTGAGGAGGCTATACCTGGGCATCATCCGCTCCATGGCACTTTACGGTGCCCCGGTCTGGGCTGCGAACATCCCTGATGGCGTCATCAGGAAACTCTTGCATGTGCAGAGACTGATGGCCATCAGGGTGACGCGGGGATACCGGACCATAGCGGGTGATGCCGCCCTGGTGCTCGCCGGGTCTCCGCCCTGGGACCTCGAGGCGAGAGCCCTTGCGTCGCTCTACGAGTGGCGCGAGGAGGCGCGGAGCCGGGGCGACCGTCCGTCGCTCAGTGTGGTGGAGGAGCGTCGGGCGGAACTCCACGAGGTCCTTGTGGCGGAGTGGAAGCAGCGGCTGGAGCGACCGGGCTACGGCCGGTTAGTGGTGGACGCCATTCGTTCCGTCCTGGAACAATGGCTCGAGAGGGGACACGGAGCTTTATCGTTCCGCTTGACACAGGTACTTTCCGGACATGGCTGCTTCGGAAAGTACCTGTGTCGAATCAAGAGGGAGAGTGATGAGCGGTGTCACCACTGTTCCTGCAGCTGTGACACCGCCCAACACACTCTGGAGGACTGCCCTGCCTGGGCTGAGCCCCGGGGCGAATTAGTGAGGGAAATCGGCCGGGACCTGTCTCTGCCGGCTGTCATCGCTGCTATCCTTGGCAGTGATGAGGCCTGGCGTGCCCTGCGCCAGTTTTGCGAAACCGTCCAACAGACGAAAGAGGAAGCCGAGCGTGCGCGGGAGATCATTCCCGGCACACAGCGCCCAAGGCGCACTCGGCGGGCGCGCAATGACCAATTGCCGCCCTAGTTTCCCCGCTCTTGGCGGCGGGCTCGGGGGAGCCCGTCGCCAACCAACGAGCACCGAGATGGCGGCGGCGTGTTCACGCCGCCACTCGTGAGGGGTTTCCCCGAAAGGGGATCTTTTCGGAGAGGAGGCTGGATGCAGCCAACCGCAGTCGGGGTCAATGGTCGGATGCGCGAGCATGTCCCGTTGACCCCCGACACATTGCGGCAGCGACGAACACCGTCAGGTTTTAGTGGGTATACCTCTGGCCGCCCACCATCCCAGGCCAGAGGGGACCCCCACACACCGGGCCGCTGTCCCCCGACAGCGGCCTGAAGGTCTTAAAAGATTTCCTGACGTTAAAAAAAAAAAAAAAAAAAAAAAAAAAGGTTAGGTTAGGTTAGGTTAGGTTTTTTTTTTTTTTTTTTTTTGGTTAGAGAACATATTTAAGTAATGTTCCCGCGGCGCTAATGGTTTACACCGCGGGGCATCACTGGATTGTTTGGTTGTCACTTGCACTTAGACTTGTTGAATTTTGTAATTGATTTCAAAGAGTTTAAATTAGGAGATGAAGCGATTTGAGGAAAAGGAAAGGAAGAAATTGCATAGAAGTTACGTACCAAAATTGGTACGGGCTGAGATCATTTGGGTCATGAAGGATACTCGGGGGCATAGGAGGAGGGAGGTAGCACTGTGATTGAGGTTGGATTGGCTGTTTCCGCCGCTGCTGGATTTTGAGTGCTCTGCACAATTGTGACAGCGGAGTTTGTCCGGGTTGTTCTTGTCGGGACAGTTTCGGAACTCGTGTCCGGTGAGAGAGCAGTGCGAGCAGACAGAGGTCTGCCTGTCGCAGCGTGCCTTGGTGTGGCCGAATTGGAGACACTTGTAGCACTGCAGCAGCGGGATGTAGTTTTCGGCGTGGACCTTTTGGTGGTCGAGGTTAAGCTTGACGAGGGCGGTGATTGTCTTCCAAACGGAGGGCGAGGTGATGAAGACCGCATTGTAGAGGGATTTGTTGCGGTTGGCCCTCTTGAATTTGAAAGACAGATCACCGTCCCCGCTCATGGCCGCCTTGACACTAGGGTTTTGGTTCTTGAGGATGTCCACTAAGTCGTCGGCCGGTATGTCCTGGGGGACTCCCTTCAGGACGACCATGGGACTAAGCATTTTGGACGTCTCCGCGACGACCGAGCACTCCGGACCCCCGAGCTTGGAGAGGGTCTCCTCCCGGTGCTCCGTGCAATCAAATTCGACCCGAAGCTTGTTTCGGGATACGAATTTGATATTGGACGGAGCGAACGAGCTGTTCCGGAAGGAGACCGACTCCTTGAACTGCTTGAGAGTCTCGGAGGAGCTGAGGACGCTCTTTTTAGAGGAGACGATGATGGCTGGGCGGGTCGTGGGGACGACCGGGGGAGTTGAGACGGGGGCGGATGGCGAAGGTGTCGCCGCGGCCACGGCGCGGGCGTAAGTGAGGGACGAAAACTTGGAAGAAGTTCCAGCCTTGTCCCTCGCCCGTTGTACATCGGTGTGGACCACTTCGAGCTTGGAGCTAACGTCCTTGATGTGGCCGATGACGGCGTCGGCAGTGGAGGTGTTGATGCGGGTGTTGATGAGTTCCTGCGTCTCTCTGATTTCCATCAGCAGTGCAGCGTTGGACCTGACGCCCGAACACAGCTGAGCGTGGTTGGTCTGCATCTGCGCCATAAGATCGCCGCTGGGTTCGGGTGTCTGGTCGGTCTGCACGCCGACTGAGCAGTGAGACGGAGGAACGTAAGCGGCAGCAGGGGAGGCGAGGAGGGAGGGGGAGGCGCTGTGTTCCCGAGCGATCGGAGAGGCGATGCCCTGAGTTGGGGAGAGAGCGGCGGCGGCGGAGGTGCGCCTCCTCCGCTCTCTTTCCAGCTCGGCCTCGGACTCTCGGAGAAGGCGGTAGAGGGAGTCGATGGCGAGTGACACGCCCCGCTTTATGTCCGTTTTGATGTTGCCGGAGTTTGCGAGTTGTGCGCCCGCGTGGGCACTCCACGTCTTGCCCTGGTGCAGTCTCGACATGTTGCCTATGTCGGGCGGGATCGGCGTGACCTCAACCAGTGTGCGGGAGAATCCCCTTCTGGGTTTTGATTGGGTCGCCGCCGGAGCGCTCGAAGAGGACAGGCTACCGTCGTCCGCCTCAGGGTAGAAGGGCACAGTCTCGGCGCGGAACCGGGGGGAGCTAGTGGGTGGGGTGGGTTTGGTACCCATGTCTGCGATGAAGGTAGAGTTGGCTCTACTACCAGAGGCCTTAGCGGGGGGGGTGTGGTACATTTTGTATGTACTATAGATACCTGAGAAGAGGGGTGAGAAATTGGAGGTTGAAAAATTTCCTATGGGATGGGTTAGGTTAGGTTAGGTTAGGTTAGGTTAGGTTAGGTTAGGTTAGGTTAGGTTAGGTTAGGTTAGGTTAGGTTAGGTTAGGTTTTTTTTTTTTTTTTTTTTTGGTTAGAGAACATATTTAAGTAATGTTCCCGCGGCGCTAATGGTTTACACCGCGGGGCATCACTGGATTGTTTGGTTGTCACTTGCACTTAGACTTGTTGAATTTTGTAATTGATTTCAAAGAGTTTAAATTAGGAGATGAAGCGATTTGAGGAAAAGGAAAGGAAGAAATTGCATAGAAGTTACGTACCAAAATTGGTACGGGCTGAGATCATTTGGGTCATGAAGGATACTCGGGGGCATAGGAGGAGGGAGGTAGCACTGTGATTGAGGTTGGATTGGCTGTTTCCGCCGCTGCTGGATTTTGAGTGCTCTGCACAATTGTGACAGCGGAGTTTGTCCGGGTTGTTCTTGTCGGGACAGTTTCGGAACTCGTGTCCGGTGAGAGAGCAGTGCGAGCAGACAGAGGTCTGCCTGTCGCAGCGTGCCTTGGTGTGGCCGAATTGGAGACACTTGTAGCACTGCAGCAGCGGGATGTAGTTTTCGGCGTGGACCTTTTGGTGGTCGAGGTTAAGCTTGACGAGGGCGGTGATTGTCTTCCAAACGGAGGGCGAGGTGATGAAGACCGCATTGTAGAGGGATTTGTTGCGGTTGGCCCTCTTGAATTTGAAAGACAGATCACCGTCCCCGCTCATGGCCGCCTTGACACTAGGGTTTTGGTTCTTGAGGATGTCCACTAAGTCGTCGGCCGGTATGTCCTGGGGGACTCCCTTCAGGACGACCATGGGACTAAGCATTTTGGACGTCTCCGCGACGACCGAGCACTCCGGACCCCCGAGCTTGGAGAGGGTCTCCTCCCGGTGCTCCGTGCAATCAAATTCGACCCGAAGCTTGTTTCGGGATACGAATTTGATATTGGACGGAGCGAACGAGCTGTTCCGGAAGGAGACCGACTCCTTGAACTGCTTGAGAGTCTCGGAGGAGCTGAGGACGCTCTTTTTAGAGGAGACGATGATGGCTGGGCGGGTCGTGGGGACGACCGGGGGAGTTGAGACGGGGGCGGATGGCGAAGGTGTCGCCGCGGCCACGGCGCGGGCGTAAGTGAGGGACGAAAACTTGGAAGAAGTTCCAGCCTTGTCCCTCGCCCGTTGTACATCGGTGTGGACCACTTCGAGCTTGGAGCTAACGTCCTTGATGTGGCCGATGACGGCGTCGGCAGTGGAGGTGTTGATGCGGGTGTTGATGAGTTCCTGCGTCTCTCTGATTTCCATCAGCAGTGCAGCGTTGGACCTGACGCCCGAACACAGCTGAGCGTGGTTGGTCTGCATCTGCGCCATAAGATCGCCGCTGGGTTCGGGTGTCTGGTCGGTCTGCACGCCGACTGAGCAGTGAGACGGAGGAACGTAAGCGGCAGCAGGGGAGGCGAGGAGGGAGGGGGAGGCGCTGTGTTCCCGAGCGATCGGAGAGGCGATGCCCTGAGTTGGGGAGAGAGCGGCGGCGGCGGAGGTGCGCCTCCTCCGCTCTCTTTCCAGCTCGGCCTCGGACTCTCGGAGAAGGCGGTAGAGGGAGTCGATGGCGAGTGACACGCCCCGCTTTATGTCCGTTTTGATGTTGCCGGAGTTTGCGAGTTGTGCGCCCGCGTGGGCACTCCACGTCTTGCCCTGGTGCAGTCTCGACATGTTGCCTATGTCGGGCGGGATCGGCGTGACCTCAACCAGTGTGCGGGAGAATCCCCTTCTGGGTTTTGATTGGGTCGCCGCCGGAGCGCTCGAAGAGGACAGGCTACCGTCGTCCGCCTCAGGGTAGAAGGGCACAGTCTCGGCGCGGAACCGGGGGGAGCTAGTGGGTGGGGTGGGTTTGGTACCCATGTCTGCGATGAAGGTAGAGTTGGCTCTACTACCAGAGGCCTTAGCGGGGGGGGTGTGGTACATTTTGTATGTACTATAGATACCTGAGAAGAGGGGTGAGAAATTGGAGGTTGAAAAATTTCCTATGGGATGGGTTAGGTTAGGTTAGGTTAGGTTAGGTTAGGTTAGGTTAGGTTAGGTTAGGTTAGGTTAGGTTAGGTTAGGTTAGGTTAGGTTTTTTTTTTTTTTTTTTTTTGGTTAGAGAACATATTTAAGTAATGTTCCCGCGGCGCTAATGGTTTACACCGCGGGGCATCACTGGATTGTTTGGTTGTCACTTGCACTTAGACTTGTTGAATTTTGTAATTGATTTCAAAGAGTTTAAATTAGGAGATGAAGCGATTTGAGGAAAAGGAAAGGAAGAAATTGCATAGAAGTTACGTACCAAAATTGGTACGGGCTGAGATCATTTGGGTCATGAAGGATACTCGGGGGCATAGGAGGAGGGAGGTAGCACTGTGATTGAGGTTGGATTGGCTGTTTCCGCCGCTGCTGGATTTTGAGTGCTCTGCACAATTGTGACAGCGGAGTTTGTCCGGGTTGTTCTTGTCGGGACAGTTTCGGAACTCGTGTCCGGTGAGAGAGCAGTGCGAGCAGACAGAGGTCTGCCTGTCGCAGCGTGCCTTGGTGTGGCCGAATTGGAGACACTTGTAGCACTGCAGCAGCGGGATGTAGTTTTCGGCGTGGACCTTTTGGTGGTCGAGGTTAAGCTTGACGAGGGCGGTGATTGTCTTCCAAACGGAGGGCGAGGTGATGAAGACCGCATTGTAGAGGGATTTGTTGCGGTTGGCCCTCTTGAATTTGAAAGACAGATCACCGTCCCCGCTCATGGCCGCCTTGACACTAGGGTTTTGGTTCTTGAGGATGTCCACTAAGTCGTCGGCCGGTATGTCCTGGGGGACTCCCTTCAGGACGACCATGGGACTAAGCATTTTGGACGTCTCCGCGACGACCGAGCACTCCGGACCCCCGAGCTTGGAGAGGGTCTCCTCCCGGTGCTCCGTGCAATCAAATTCGACCCGAAGCTTGTTTCGGGATACGAATTTGATATTGGACGGAGCGAACGAGCTGTTCCGGAAGGAGACCGACTCCTTGAACTGCTTGAGAGTCTCGGAGGAGCTGAGGACGCTCTTTTTAGAGGAGACGATGATGGCTGGGCGGGTCGTGGGGACGACCGGGGGAGTTGAGACGGGGGCGGATGGCGAAGGTGTCGCCGCGGCCACGGCGCGGGCGTAAGTGAGGGACGAAAACTTGGAAGAAGTTCCAGCCTTGTCCCTCGCCCGTTGTACATCGGTGTGGACCACTTCGAGCTTGGAGCTAACGTCCTTGATGTGGCCGATGACGGCGTCGGCAGTGGAGGTGTTGATGCGGGTGTTGATGAGTTCCTGCGTCTCTCTGATTTCCATCAGCAGTGCAGCGTTGGACCTGACGCCCGAACACAGCTGAGCGTGGTTGGTCTGCATCTGCGCCATAAGATCGCCGCTGGGTTCGGGTGTCTGGTCGGTCTGCACGCCGACTGAGCAGTGAGACGGAGGAACGTAAGCGGCAGCAGGGGAGGCGAGGAGGGAGGGGGAGGCGCTGTGTTCCCGAGCGATCGGAGAGGCGATGCCCTGAGTTGGGGAGAGAGCGGCGGCGGCGGAGGTGCGCCTCCTCCGCTCTCTTTCCAGCTCGGCCTCGGACTCTCGGAGAAGGCGGTAGAGGGAGTCGATGGCGAGTGACACGCCCCGCTTTATGTCCGTTTTGATGTTGCCGGAGTTTGCGAGTTGTGCGCCCGCGTGGGCACTCCACGTCTTGCCCTGGTGCAGTCTCGACATGTTGCCTATGTCGGGCGGGATCGGCGTGACCTCAACCAGTGTGCGGGAGAATCCCCTTCTGGGTTTTGATTGGGTCGCCGCCGGAGCGCTCGAAGAGGACAGGCTACCGTCGTCCGCCTCAGGGTAGAAGGGCACAGTCTCGGCGCGGAACCGGGGGGAGCTAGTGGGTGGGGTGGGTTTGGTACCCATGTCTGCGATGAAGGTAGAGTTGGCTCTACTACCAGAGGCCTTAGCGGGGGGGGTGTGGTACATTTTGTATGTACTATAGATACCTGAGAAGAGGGGTGAGAAATTGGAGGTTGAAAAATTTCCTATGGGATGGGTTAGGTTAGGTTAGGTTAGGTTAGGTTAGGTTAGGTTAGGTTAGGTTAGGTTAGGTTAGGTTAGGTTAGGTTAGGTTAGGTTTTTTTTTTTTTTTTTTTTTGGTTAGAGAACATATTTAAGTAATGTTCCCGCGGCGCTAATGGTTTACACCGCGGGGCATCACTGGATTGTTTGGTTGTCACTTGCACTTAGACTTGTTGAATTTTGTAATTGATTTCAAAGAGTTTAAATTAGGAGATGAAGCGATTTGAGGAAAAGGAAAGGAAGAAATTGCATAGAAGTTACGTACCAAAATTGGTACGGGCTGAGATCATTTGGGTCATGAAGGATACTCGGGGGCATAGGAGGAGGGAGGTAGCACTGTGATTGAGGTTGGATTGGCTGTTTCCGCCGCTGCTGGATTTTGAGTGCTCTGCACAATTGTGACAGCGGAGTTTGTCCGGGTTGTTCTTGTCGGGACAGTTTCGGAACTCGTGTCCGGTGAGAGAGCAGTGCGAGCAGACAGAGGTCTGCCTGTCGCAGCGTGCCTTGGTGTGGCCGAATTGGAGACACTTGTAGCACTGCAGCAGCGGGATGTAGTTTTCGGCGTGGACCTTTTGGTGGTCGAGGTTAAGCTTGACGAGGGCGGTGATTGTCTTCCAAACGGAGGGCGAGGTGATGAAGACCGCATTGTAGAGGGATTTGTTGCGGTTGGCCCTCTTGAATTTGAAAGACAGATCACCGTCCCCGCTCATGGCCGCCTTGACACTAGGGTTTTGGTTCTTGAGGATGTCCACTAAGTCGTCGGCCGGTATGTCCTGGGGGACTCCCTTCAGGACGACCATGGGACTAAGCATTTTGGACGTCTCCGCGACGACCGAGCACTCCGGACCCCCGAGCTTGGAGAGGGTCTCCTCCCGGTGCTCCGTGCAATCAAATTCGACCCGAAGCTTGTTTCGGGATACGAATTTGATATTGGACGGAGCGAACGAGCTGTTCCGGAAGGAGACCGACTCCTTGAACTGCTTGAGAGTCTCGGAGGAGCTGAGGACGCTCTTTTTAGAGGAGACGATGATGGCTGGGCGGGTCGTGGGGACGACCGGGGGAGTTGAGACGGGGGCGGATGGCGAAGGTGTCGCCGCGGCCACGGCGCGGGCGTAAGTGAGGGACGAAAACTTGGAAGAAGTTCCAGCCTTGTCCCTCGCCCGTTGTACATCGGTGTGGACCACTTCGAGCTTGGAGCTAACGTCCTTGATGTGGCCGATGACGGCGTCGGCAGTGGAGGTGTTGATGCGGGTGTTGATGAGTTCCTGCGTCTCTCTGATTTCCATCAGCAGTGCAGCGTTGGACCTGACGCCCGAACACAGCTGAGCGTGGTTGGTCTGCATCTGCGCCATAAGATCGCCGCTGGGTTCGGGTGTCTGGTCGGTCTGCACGCCGACTGAGCAGTGAGACGGAGGAGCGTAAGCGGCAGCAGGGGAGGCGAGGATGGAGGGGGAGGCACTGTGTCCCCGAGCGATCGGAGAGGCGATGCCCTGAGTTGGGGAGAGGGCGGCGGCGGCAGAGGTGCGCCTCCTCCGCTCTCTCTCCAGCTCGGCCTCGGACTCTCGGAGAAGGCGGTAGAGGGAGTCGATGGCGAGTGACACGCCCCGCTTAATGTCGGTTTTGATGTTACCGGAATTTGCGAGTTGTGCCCCCGCGTGGGCACTCCACGTCTTGCCCTGGTGCAGTCTCGACATGTTGCCTATGTCGGGCGGGATCGGCGTGACCTCAACCAATGTGCGGGAGAATCCCCTTCTGGGTTTTGATTGGGTCGCCGCCGGAGCGCTCGAAGAGGACAGGCTACCGTCGTCCGCCTCAGAGTAGAAGGGCACAGTCTCGGCGCGGAACCGGGGGGAGCTAGTGGGTGGGGTGGGTTTGGTACCCATGTCTGCGATGAAGGTAGAGTTGGCTCTACTACCAGAGGCCTTAGCGGGGGGGGTGTGGTACATTTTGTATGTACTATAGATTCCTGAGAAGAGGGGTGAGAAATTGGAGGTTGAAAAATTTCCTATGGGATGAGTCCAGCTAAGCGGTAACTTCTCTGGGTGGGCGGGAGGGCGCAAAAATTGATTTCCTCGCTGTGGATCGCTCTGAAAACGCGGGATATGCTTCGGGAGGTATCACGGGGCTAGAAGAGCCTTACTATGGTCGAATTGAAGGAAGTTTTCCTCGAAAAATGCGGAAAAACTGCAGAAACTACGAAATTTAGAAGAAATTTGACTCTATTTACTTGAAAAAACACGAAAAACTGTAACTAATTGACTTTCTAATGGATTCTATTTAATGTTTCAGGTGACTGGAGGGCTGCTACGACGACGGAAGGGAGATAACTACTGGAACTCACAAGATACGAATTTATGAAATTTTCGGTTAGGTTAGGTTAGGTTTTTTTTTTTTTTTTTTTTTTTTTGGTTAGAGAACATATTTAAGTAATGTTCCCGCGGCGCTAATGGTTTACACCGCGGGGCATCACTGGATTGTTTGGTTGTCACTTGCACTTAGACTTGTTGAATTTGTAATTGATTTCAAAGAGTTTAAATTAGGAAATGAAGCGATTTGAAGAAAAGGAAAGGAAGAAATTGCATAGAAGTTACGTACCAAAATTGGTACGGGCTGAGATCATTTGGGTCATGAAGGATACTCGGGGGCATAGGAGGAGGGAGGTAGCACTGTGATTGAGGTTGGATTGGCTGTTTCCGCCGCTGCTGGATTTTGAGTGCTCTGCACAATTGTGACAGCGGAGTTTGTCCGGGTTGTTCTTGTCGGGACAGTTTCGGAACTCGTGTCCGGTGAGAGAGCAGTGCGAGCAGACAGAGGTCTGCCTGTCGCAGCGTGCCTTGGTGTGGCCGAATTGGAGACACTTGTAGCACTGCAGCAGCGGGATGTAGTTTTCGGCGTGGACCTTTTGGTGGTCGAGGTTAAGCTTGACGAGGGCGGTGATTGTCTTCCAAACGGAGGGCGAGGTGATGAAGACCGCATTGTAGAGGGATTTGTTGCGGTTGGCCCTCTTGAATTTGAAAGACAGATCACCGTCCCCGCTCATAGCCGCCTTGACACTAGGGTTTTGGTTCTTGAGGATGTCCACTAAGTCGTCGGCCGGTATGTCCTGGGGGACTCCCTTCAGGACGACCATGGGACTAAGCATTTTGGACGTCTCCGCGACGACCGAGCACTCCGGACCCCCGAGCTTGGAGAGGGTCTCCTCCCGGTGCTCCGTGCAATCAAATTCGACCCGAAGCTTGTTTCGGGATACGAATTTGATATTGGACGGAGCGAACGAGCTGTTCCGGAAGGAGACCGACTCCTTGAACTGCTTGAGAGTCTCGGAGGAGCTGAGGACGCTCTTTTTAGAGGAGACGATGATGGCTGGGCGGGTCGTGGGGACAACCGGGGGAGTTGAGACGGGGGCGGATGGCGAAGGTGTCGCCGCGGCCACGGCGCGGGCGTAAGTGAGGGACGAAAACTTGGAAGAAGTTCCAGCCTTGTCCCTCGCCCGTTGTACATCGGTGTGGACCACTTCGAGCTTGGAGCTAACGTCCTTGATGTGGCCGATGACGGCGTCGGCAGTGGAGGTGTTGATGCGGGTGTTGATGAGTTCCTGCGTCTCTCTGATTTCCATCAGCAGTGCAGCGTTGGACCTGACGCCCGAACACAGCTGAGCGTGGTTGGTCTGCATCTGCGCCATAAGATCGCCGCTGGGTTCGGGTGTCTGGTCGGTCTGCACGCCGACTGAGCAGTGAGACGGAGGAGCGTAAGCGGCAGCAGGGGAGGCGAGGATGGAGGGGGAGGCGCTGTGTCCCCGAGCGATCGGAGAGGCGATGCCCTGAGTTGGGGAGAGGGCGGCGGCGGCAGAGGTGCGCCTCCTCCGCTCTCTCTCCAGCTCGGCCTCGGACTCTCGGAGAAGGCGGTAGAGGGAGTCGATGGCGAGTGACACGCCCCGCTTAATGTCCGTTTTGATGTTACCGGAATTTGCGAGTTGTGCCCCCGCGTGGGCACTCCACGTCTTGCCCTGGTGCAGTCTCGACATGTTGCCTATGTCGGGCGGGATCGGCGTGACCTCAACCAGTGTGCGGGAGAATCCCCTTCTGGGTTTTGATTGGGTCGCCGCCGGAGCGCTCGAAGAGGACAGGCTACCGTCGTCCGCCTCAGAGTAGAAGGGCACAGTCTCGGCGCGGAACCGGGGGGAGCTAGTGGGTGGGGTGGGTTTGGTACCCATGTCTGCTATGAAGGTAGAGTTGGCTCTACTACTAGAGGCCTTAGCGGGGGGGGTGTGGTACATTTTGTATGTACTGTAGATTTCTGAGAAGAGGGGTGAGAAGTTGGAGGTTGAAAAATTTCCTATGGGATGAGTCCAGCTAAGCGGTAACTTCTCTGGGTGGGCGGGAGGGCGCAAAAATTGATTTCCTCGCTGTGGATCGCTCTGAAAACGCGGGATATGCTTCGGGAGGTATCACGGGGCTAGAAGAGCCTTACTATGGTCGAATTGAAGGAAGTTTTCCTCGAAAAATGCGGAAAAACTGCAGAAACTACGAAATTTAGAAGAAATTTGACTCTATTTACTTGAAAAAACACGAAAAACTGTAACTAATTGACTTTCTAATGGATTCTATTTAATGTTTCAGGTGACTGGAGGGCTGCTACGACGACGGAAGGGAGATAACTACTGGAATTCACAAGATACGAATTTATGAAATTTTCGGTTAGGTTAGGTTAGGTTAGGTTAGGTTAGGTTAGGTTAGGTTAGGTTAGGTTAGGTTAGGTTTTTTTTTTTTTTTTTTTTAAGTATTAGAACATTAAGATTAATAATGTTCCCGCGGTGCTTTCGGTTTACACCGCGGGACATCACTTAGTTAATTTAGTTGAATATGTGATTTACATTATTGAATTTATAGAGATTTTATGTCTAATTGTTTATGTTGTATTTTGACTATTGGTTTTATTAAATGATTTTAATGTTTGAACAATATGAGATACAAGATTTTCGAAAGTTTGGGTTGTGGTTTCTTTGGAAATAATTTGGGATAGATCGAAGGGGTTTATTTTGAAGATAGTGCAAGCGATTGTGTGCTCAGCTCGTTTCAGAGTGTAACGAGGGCATTCTTCAATTAGGTGTTTCCAGTTTTGGAGTGAGGTGGAGTCACAAGGACAAAGGTGGTCACTTGTGATCTTGAAGCGGTGAAGGTATTCTTTATGATAGGCATGATTGGAGAGTAGTTGGGTGATAGCAAAGGTTGGTTTGATAGTGTTAAGGAAATTAATGAGGGAAGAGTAAGTAGGAAGGAGGGATTTTGTGTGAACACAGGTGTTAGGGTTCTCGTAGAACGCTTCAGAGGCTTTGGTGCACTCTTGCTTGTTGCGATATTTAATATAGCTCAGAGGGGTGGCCGAATAATCGGCTGAGCGATGAAGGTTGGCCGCAGCCTTGGCCGCTGCGTCTGCCTGCTCATTACCGTCGAGCCCGACGTGAGCTTTCACCCACGCGAAGTCGACGGTCAGCCCGGATGTTCTGGCTGAATGGAGATGTCTGTGGACGCTGGCGGCCAGTGGGTTGCAGCTGTTTCTGTTGGACAGCTCCATAAGTCCCGACATACTGTCCGAGAGGACGTAGGTGTTGGGCAAATTGTGGCTGTTGATGTAAGCGCACGCCTCTCGGATGGCCAATAGTTCGGCTTGGAAGACGGAGCAGCAGTCGTGAAGCTTAAGCTTTCCGACCGCTGCCCGCCTCCCGGAGGGATCAAAGACGACGTACGCAGCCCCGACCTTATTGTCGTGTTTACTCCCATCTGTGAATATTCGCCAGGTGTTGTTGGCGTCCAGCTGAGAGAGATCGGTTTCGGAAAGTACTTCCTGGAATTGGATAGCGATCCTCTCGGCTGGATGAAGAAAAGCAGATGGGGGGCAGGGTTTCTCGACCGGGATGTCTCCCGGTAAATACGAGGAGACACCCAGGAGTTTCGATTCCTCGATGTTGGCGATGGCCTCGACTTTGTCGGGGAGAGGTGTGAGTTGCGTTAAGGAGATGGAGGCAGCTGTGCTCAGGGTGCGGAAACCCTGTACCATTTTGATGGCGAAGAGTCTCTGGAGCGATAGGAGTCGCTTGGCGATGTATTTATATTTGAGAGCGTGTGACCAGACAGCCGCACCGTAGCATACTATCGGTTCTATGACCATAGAGTATATTGTGCGGACGTTGTCCGGGTGGACGCCCCAGGTCGGTCTGATGAACAGGCACAATTTGTGGAACAGCTTTTGGACCTTGTTGATGACGTATTCCACGTGTTGGGTGAATGAAAGACGATGGTCGATGATGATTCCAAGGTACTTAATGTGGTCCACAAACTGTAGCCGGTGCTGATTCATCATCACCTGGCAGCTGACAGCGCGTGGGGTGAAGGCGATAGCCTGGGTTTTATCTGGGCCAAACTCCAGTTTGACTCCTTCACCCCACGCTGAGATGGTGTCGAGTGCGCCGTTGACGTTGCGCTCAAGTGATCCGATGTCCTTGTCGTGAGCGATGAGGAGAACGTCATCGGCGTACGCTTGAATATAGCAGCCAGGTGGCATGGGTGTGAAGAGCAGATCGTCCAACACTAAATTCCATAGGGTGGGGCCGATGACCGAGCCCTGAACGCATCCCCTGGACATAGTTTTGTGGACTTTCATGTCGGCAAAGTTGATTTGGACTTCGCGGTCGTTGATGTAACTGAGGAGGATGTTATACAGGTTACTGGGGCAGTTGTTGTCTCTTAACCTTTTAAAGATCGCCGGCCACCAGGCACGGTCGAAGGCAGCTTTTATGTCGAGGGAGACAGCAACCACCTGTTCGCCGGAGGATTTAGCCCTTTTGACGACGTTGAGCGCATTAGATATTGCCTTGACGGTCGAGGTTTGGGCTTTGAACCCGAATTGGTTGGGTGATGAAGTTTTGTTAACGGACATGTGATGAGTGAGCCTACTATTGATTAGATGTTCCAGCAATTTGCCGAAAACATTTATTAATCCGATGGGTCTGAAGCTAGCGAGAGAACTATACTCCGGTTTGCCCGGTTTAGGTATGATTTTTGCCGTGGCCACTTTCCAGGCCTTGGGGAAGTGTGTGAGCCGGAGACAGCTATTCATGATGCCGGTGATTTGGTCAGGGAACCATTCGGCGACCCAGAGGCAGATATCTGCAGTGAGACTGTCGACTCCGGGTGCCCTCTTCGGGTTCATGCGACGAAGACCGTCCAGAATCTCTCCCAGCGTGAAGATGGAGTCCGGTGGGGTGGAGATAGGTCGGAACATGTCCGTGCGGAGTTCCGCTTGAGTTTCTGAGACGTCAGCGGTGTCGTCTGGATAGAACCGGTCGAGGAGCGCCCGAGCCGTGTCAGCAGAGTCCCTAGTGTAGGTACCGTCCTCCAGGCGAAGGGTGGCGGGCGCCTGAGCGAGTGGCTGCGTCTTGATGATGCGGTTCGTGACCGACCAGACGTCCTCTTTCTTCTGTCTGCCGCAGAACTCCCTGAAATGTTCAGTGGAGGCAGAGCAGAAGGCGTCCGAGTATTGGCGTCTGAGTCGGTCACGTTCCGCGATCAGTTCTTCGAGCGGGCGATGGCGGCGGGCGGCCTTAGAGAGCTTGTGATGGTTCCGGATGACGGCTCTTTTTTGCTCTTCTAAGTCGTCATTCCACCATGGTGCGCGCTCTGGACGGGGGGTAGGCACCGGGAGTAGTCTGTCGCAGGTGAATTGGATGGCAGAGGTGAAGTCCTCTACGTATCCGTTCAGGCTAGCGACGTCCATGTTGGTGAAGTCGGGGTTCGTCGGTAGCCGTCCATTCATCACCTCGACAAACCGCTCCCGGAGTCTCTCCCATTTGATGGAAGCAGTAGCGTACTTGTACGTGGACGCTTTCAGATTTTTAACGGGTTTGCCGATGCCGAGGGACGCGCAGAAGCGTATGGCGTTGTGGTCGGAGGAGGGGCAGACGCTCATGTCGACCGCCCAGTCTGCAACGTCGATGCTGGTATCGCTCACGAGCGTTAAGTCCACGATGGAGTCCCTTGGGAGTCCATGTGTGACTGCTTGAAAGGTGGGCTCGTCTCCGACGTTGCAGACTTTGAGGTCGCGAGCGACGACCAGATCGGCGATTTCTTCTCCCCGGGGGTTGTTGGAGCGGGAGCCCCAGAAGGCGTGCCAGCCGTTGAAGTCCCCACAGATGATGTGCCTGGAGTCTGGAGTTCCGTCAAGGAACGCCTCCAAGTTGTTCAGCGTGTTGTGCACATCACTGCGGGGCTCAACGTACACCGACGAGAGGCAGACTTCGCTGCCGGCGCGATCTTTGATGCGGACGATGCAGAGGTTCGAGTTTGAGTGTTCTGAAACACCAAGGGTCGACGCGAATCCGTCCCTGACGAGGATAGCCGCCTTGACTGGACGGCCGGAGTGGAACTGGTAGATGGTATAACCAGCAATAGGTTTAATCCGTTCGATGTTGGAGGTGTACGGGTCAGTGACAAAGGCCACATGACAGTCGGAGTTAGAGAGGTGAACTGTAAGTTCGTGGTTAGCGTTGCGGCTATGATTGAGATTGATCTGTGTGCAGAAAAGATTAAAAGACGAAGGACGAGAAGGAGAGTTAGTATTAATAACCATAGTTGGTGCGGGAAGTTATAGTTTGAAGCATAAAGAGGATTCGAGGACAGTTGAGGGATGTGGCACTATGATCAGATTTGGGTTTGCTATTGCTGGTTTTACCATGTTCTACACAGTTATGGCATCGGGCTTTTTCGGCGTGGGTCTTGTCGGGACAGGCACGGAATTCGTGGCCCGGGAGCGAACAGTGCGAGCAGATGGTAGCCTGCCTATCGCATCGTGCCCTGGTGTGTCCAAATTGGAGGCACTTGTAACATTGGAGTAGGGGCACATAGTTCTCCGCGTGAACTCTTTGGTGGTCGAGGTTTAGCTTGACCTGGGAGGTGACCGCCTTCCAGACAGAGGGCGTGGTGATTAGAACCGCATTATATAAGACCTTGTTGCGGTTGGCCCTCTTGAACCTGAAAGTTAGGTCACCGTCCCCGGTCATGGCCTCCTCGACCGACGGGTTTTGACGGCGGAGAATGCCCACTAGCTCCTCCGATGGGATGTCCTGGGGTACTCCCTTGAGGATGATCATGGGCTTAAGTGTTTTCGAGGCCTCGGCCACGACCGAACACTCCGGACGTCCGAGCTTCTTAAGGGTTTCCTCCCGTTGCTCCGTGCTGTCGAATTCTACTCGTATTTTATTCTTAGAGACGAACTTAATATTAGCCGGAGCATAGGTGGAGTCACGGAAGGAGACCGAGCTCTTGAAGTTTTTGAGCGTTTCGGACGGGCTAAGGACGCTCTTCTTGGAAGCGACTATGATGGCGGGTTTGTTCTTAGGCACGACAGGGGGCGCAGATGAAGCCTGAGGGGTTGTAGCAGAAGAAGAGGTTGCGACCGCTCTGGCGTAGGTGAGCGAGGGTGTAGGCGTCGGCCCGGCTTTGTCCCTTGCCTGCCGTACATCGCGATGTACGTCGCCGAGTTTGGACTTTACGTCCTCGATGCTGGCGAGCACGGCAGCGTTTGTTTTCGCGCTATTATTGATGCACTCCTGCGCCTCCCTAATTTCGGCCAGCAGGGCAGCATTCGACCTGACGTCCGAGTGCAACTGAGCCTGATTGACCCGTACCTGGGCCAAGAAGGCCTCGTTGCTCTCGATCGCCAAGTCGGTCTGGGTGTCGATAGACCTCAGCGCTGGACGAGGAACGGGGGCTCCAGAGTCTTGTGGTGGCGTCAGGGAGAGGCGCTGAGTTGGGGGGAGGGCGGTGGAGGCAGAGGTATGCCTCCGCCGCTCCCTCTCCAAGTCAGCCTCAGCCTCCCGGAGTAGGCGATGGAGATGGTCGATCGCGAGGATCACACCCTTCTTTATGTCTGTTTTTATGTTGCCGGAATTAGCAAGCTGTGCCTTCGCATGAAAATTCCACGTCCTCCCCTGAAGCAGTCTCGGCTCGTTACCAATGTCGGGCGGGATCGGCGTGACCTCGACCAAGGTGCGGGTGAATCCGCGTTTGGGTTTTGGCTGAGTCGCCGCCTGAGCGTCCGAGGACTGGCTGCCGTCGTCCGCTTCAGCGGAGAAAGGTATCCACTCGGCGCGGAAGGGTGGGCTGCGGGATTGTCCGGGTAGCAGTTTTGTACCCATTTCGGCCAAGAAAGACAGGTTGGCTCTGCTGGATGAGGCCCTAACCGGCTGACTGGCCGGCTGAGAATCAGGTTCGACCACAAATGTCGCATTTGCCGGGTTTTTGTCCGTCTCCTTGTCCTTGGTAGGGGTCCTGAGCATGATGTAGGTGTGCTGCTAGAAGTTGGGAACGATAGCGGAACAAAAAAAAAAAAAAAAAAACAGACTTTAAAAATTTTCGAGACTTTTTCTATGGGACGAGTCTAGCTCAGCGGTAACTTCACTGGGTGGGCGGGAGGGCGCAAAAATCGATTTCCTCGCTGTGGATCGCTCTGAAAATGCGGGATATGCTTCGGGAGGTATCACGGGGCTAGAAGAGCCTTACTACGGTCAAATTGAAGGAGGTTTTCCTCGAAAAATGCGGAAAAACTGCAGAAACTACGAAATTTAAACTATTTTTGACTCTAAATTCTTGAAAAAACACGAAAAACTGCAACTGATGAACTTTTAATTGGATTCTACTTTATGTTTCAGGTCACTGGAGGAGCGCTACGATGTCACAAGGGGGCTAACTACTGGGATTCACAAGATACGAATTTATGAAAATTTCAAAATGTTAGAAATCTCGACTGGTTAGGTGAACTTTTTGAGGCGGTCGGGTACAAAAATCGATTTCCTCGCTGTGGATCGCTCTGAAAATGCGGGATATGCTTCGGGAGGTATCACGGGGCTAGAAGAGCCTTACTACGGTCAAATTGAAGGAGGTTTTCCTCGAAAAATGCGGAAAAACTGCAGAAACTACGAAATTTAAACTATTTTTGACTCTAAATTCTTGAAAAAACACGAAAAACTGCAACTGATGAACTTTTAATTGGATTCTACTTTATGTTTCAGGTCACTGGAGGAGCGCTACGATGTCACAAGGGGGCTAACTACTGGGATTCACAAGATACGAATTTATGAAAATTTCAAAATGTTAGAAATCTCGACTGGTTAGGTGAACTTTTTGAGGCGGTCGGGTACAAAAATCGATTTCCTCGCTGTGGATCGCTCTGAAAATGCGGGATATGCTTCGGGAGGTATCACGGGGCTAGAAGAGCCTTACTACGGTCAAATTGAAGGAGGTTTTCCTCGAAAAATGCGGAAAAACTGCAGAAACTACGAAATTTAAACTATTTTTGACTCTAAATTCTTGAAAAAACACGAAAAACTGCAACTGATGAACTTTTAATTGGATTCTACTTTATGTTTCAGGTCACTGGAGGAGCGCTACGATGTCACAAGGGGGCTAACTACTGGGATTCACAAGATACGAATTTATGAAAATTTCAAAATGTTAGAAATCTCGACTGGTTAGGTGAACTTTTTGAGGCGGTCGGGTACAAAAATCGATTTCCTCGCTGTGGATCGCTCTGAAAATGCGGGATATGCTTCGGGAGGTATCACGGGGCTAGAAGAGCCTTACTACGGTCAAATTGAAGGAGGTTTTCCTCGAAAAATGCGGAAAAACTGCAGAAACTACGAAATTTAAACTATTTTTGACTCTAAATTCTTGAAAAAACACGAAAAACTGCAACTGATGAACTTTTAATTGGATTCTACTTTATGTTTCAGGTCACTGGAGGAGCGCTACGATGTCACAAGGGGGCTAACTACTGGGATTCACAAGATACGAATTTATGAAAATTTCAAAATGTTAGAAATCTCGACTGGTTAGGTGAACTTTTTGAGGCGGTCGGGTACAAAAATCGATTTCCTCGCTGTGGATCGCTCTGAAAATGCGGGATATGCTTCGGGAGGTATCACGGGGCTAGAAGAGCCTTACTACGGTCAAATTGAAGGAGGTTTTCCTCGAAAAATGCGGAAAAACTGCAGAAACTACGAAATTTAAACTATTTTTGACTCTAAATTCTTGAAAAAACACGAAAAACTGCAACTGATGAACTTTTAATTGGATTCTACTTTATGTTTCAGGTCACTGGAGGAGCGCTACGATGTCACAAGGGGGCTAACTACTGGGATTCACAAGATACGAATTTATGAAAATTTCAAAATGTTAGAAATCTCGACTGGTTAGGTGAACTTTTTGAGGCGGTCGGGTACAAAAATCGATTTCCTCGCTGTGGATCGCTCTGAAAATGCGGGATATGCTTCGGGAGGTATCACGGGGCTAGAAGAGCCTTACTACGGTCAAATTGAAGGAGGTTTTCCTCGAAAAATGCGGAAAAACTGCAGAAACTACGAAATTTAAACTATTTTTGACTCTAAATTCTTGAAAAAACACGAAAAACTGCAACTGATGAACTTTTAATTGGATTCTACTTTATGTTTCAGGTCACTGGAGGAGCGCTACGATGTCACAAGGGGGCTAACTACTGGGATTCACAAGATACGAATTTATGAAAATTTCAAAATGTTAGAAATCTCGACTGGTTAGGTGAACTTTTTGAGGCGGTCGGGTACAAAAATCGATTTCCTCGCTGTGGATCGCTCTGAAAATGCGGGATATGCTTCGGGAGGTATCACGGGGCTAGAAGAGCCTTACTACGGTCAAATTGAAGGAGGTTTTCCTCGAAAAATGCGGAAAAACTGCAGAAACTACGAAATTTAAACTATTTTTGACTCTAAATTCTTGAAAAAACACGAAAAACTGCAACTGATGAACTTTTAATTGGATTCTACTTTATGTTTCAGGTCACTGGAGGAGCGCTACGATGTCACAAGGGGGCTAACTACTGGGATTCACAAGATACGAATTTATGAAAATTTCAAAATGTTAGAAATCTCGACTGGTTAGGTGAACTTTTTGAGGCGGTCGGGTACAAAAATCGATTTCCTCGCTGTGGATCGCTCTGAAAATGCGGGATATGCTTCGGGAGGTATCACGGGGCTAGAAGAGCCTTACTACGGTCAAATTGAAGGAGGTTTTCCTCGAAAAATGCGGAAAAACTGCAGAAACTACGAAATTTAAACTATTTTTGACTCTAAATTCTTGAAAAAACACGAAAAACTGCAACTGATGAACTTTTAATTGGATTCTACTTTATGTTTCAGGTCACTGGAGGAGCGCTACGATGTCACAAGGGGGCTAACTACTGGGATTCACAAGATACGAATTTATGAAAATTTCAAAATGTTAGAAATCTCGACTGGTTAGGTGAACTTTTTGAGGCGGTCGGGTACAAAAATCGATTTCCTCGCTGTGGATCGCTCTGAAAATGCGGGATATGCTTCGGGAGGTATCACGGGGCTAGAAGAGCCTTACTACGGTCAAATTGAAGGAGGTTTTCCTCGAAAAATGCGGAAAAACTGCAGAAACTACGAAATTTAAACTATTTTTGACTCTAAATTCTTGAAAAAACACGAAAAACTGCAACTGATGAACTTTTAATTGGATTCTACTTTATGTTTCAGGTCACTGGAGGAGCGCTACGATGTCACAAGGGGGCTAACTACTGGGATTCACAAGATACGAATTTATGAAAATTTCAAAATGTTAGAAATCTCGACTGGTTAGGTGAACTTTTTGAGGCGGTCGGGTACAAAAATCGATTTCCTCGCTGTGGATCGCTCTGAAAATGCGGGATATGCTTCGGGAGGTATCACGGGGCTAGAAGAGCCTTACTACGGTCAAATTGAAGGAGGTTTTCCTCGAAAAATGCGGAAAAACTGCAGAAACTACGAAATTTAAACTATTTTTGACTCTAAATTCTTGAAAAAACACGAAAAACTGCAACTGATGAACTTTTAATTGGATTCTACTTTATGTTTCAGGTCACTGGAGGAGCGCTACGATGTCACAAGGGGGCTAACTACTGGGATTCACAAGATACGAATTTATGAAAATTTCAAAATGTTAGAAATCTCGACTGGTTAGGTGAACTTTTTGAGGCGGTCGGGTACAAAAATCGATTTCCTCGCTGTGGATCGCTCTGAAAATGCGGGATATGCTTCGGGAGGTATCACGGGGCTAGAAGAGCCTTACTACGGTCAAATTGAAGGAGGTTTTCCTCGAAAAATGCGGAAAAACTGCAGAAACTACGAAATTTAAACTATTTTTGACTCTAAATTCTTGAAAAAACACGAAAAACTGCAACTGATGAACTTTTAATTGGATTCTACTTTATGTTTCAGGTCACTGGAGGAGCGCTACGATGTCACAAGGGGGCTAACTACTGGGATTCACAAGATACGAATTTATGAAAATTTCAAAATGTTAGAAATCTCGACTGGTTAGGTGAACTTTTTGAGGCGGTCGGGTACAAAAATCGATTTCCTCGCTGTGGATCGCTCTGAAAATGCGGGATATGCTTCGGGAGGTATCACGGGGCTAGAAGAGCCTTACTACGGTCAAATTGAAGGAGGTTTTCCTCGAAAAATGCGGAAAAACTGCAGAAACTACGAAATTTAAACTATTTTTGACTCTAAATTCTTGAAAAAACACGAAAAACTGCAACTGATGAACTTTTAATTGGATTCTACTTTATGTTTCAGGTCACTGGAGGAGCGCTACGATGTCACAAGGGGGCTAACTACTGGGATTCACAAGATACGAATTTATGAAAATTTCAAAATGTTAGAAATCTCGACTGGTTAGGTGAACTTTTTGAGGCGGTCGGGTACAAAAATCGATTTCCTCGCTGTGGATCGCTCTGAAAATGCGGGATATGCTTCGGGAGGTATCACGGGGCTAGAAGAGCCTTACTACGGTCAAATTGAAGGAGGTTTTCCTCGAAAAATGCGGAAAAACTGCAGAAACTACGAAATTTAAACTATTTTTGACTCTAAATTCTTGAAAAAACACGAAAAACTGCAACTGATGAACTTTTAATTGGATTCTACTTTATGTTTCAGGTCACTGGAGGAGCGCTACGATGTCACAAGGGGGCTAACTACTGGGATTCACAAGATACGAATTTATGAAAATTTCAAAATGTTAGAAATCTCGACTGGTTAGGTGAACTTTTTGAGGCGGTCGGGTACAAAAATCGATTTCCTCGCTGTGGATCGCTCTGAAAATGCGGGATATGCTTCGGGAGGTATCACGGGGCTAGAAGAGCCTTACTACGGTCAAATTGAAGGAGGTTTTCCTCGAAAAATGCGGAAAAACTGCAGAAACTACGAAATTTAAACTATTTTTGACTCTAAATTCTTGAAAAAACACGAAAAACTGCAACTGATGAACTTTTAATTGGATTCTACTTTATGTTTCAGGTCACTGGAGGAGCGCTACGATGTCACAAGGGGGCTAACTACTGGGATTCACAAGATACGAATTTATGAAAATTTCAAAATGTTAGAAATCTCGACTGGTTAGGTGAACTTTTTGAGGCGGTCGGGTACAAAAATCGATTTCCTCGCTGTGGATCGCTCTGAAAATGCGGGATATGCTTCGGGAGGTATCACGGGGCTAGAAGAGCCTTACTACGGTCAAATTGAAGGAGGTTTTCCTCGAAAAATGCGGAAAAACTGCAGAAACTACGAAATTTAAACTATTTTTGACTCTAAATTCTTGAAAAAACACGAAAAACTGCAACTGATGAACTTTTAATTGGATTCTACTTTATGTTTCAGGTCACTGGAGGAGCGCTACGATGTCACAAGGGGGCTAACTACTGGGATTCACAAGATACGAATTTATGAAAATTTCAAAATGTTAGAAATCTCGACTGGTTAGGTGAACTTTTTGAGGCGGTCGGGTACAAAAATCGATTTCCTCGCTGTGGATCGCTCTGAAAATGCGGGATATGCTTCGGGAGGTATCACGGGGCTAGAAGAGCCTTACTACGGTCAAATTGAAGGAGGTTTTCCTCGAAAAATGCGGAAAAACTGCAGAAACTACGAAATTTAAACTATTTTTGACTCTAAATTCTTGAAAAAACACGAAAAACTGCAACTGATGAACTTTTAATTGGATTCTACTTTATGTTTCAGGTCACTGGAGGAGCGCTACGATGTCACAAGGGGGCTAACTACTGGGATTCACAAGATACGAATTTATGAAAATTTCAAAATGTTAGAAATCTCGACTGGTTAGGTGAACTTTTTGAGGCGGTCGGGTACAAAAATCGATTTCCTCGCTGTGGATCGCTCTGAAAATGCGGGATATGCTTCGGGAGGTATCACGGGGCTAGAAGAGCCTTACTACGGTCAAATTGAAGGAGGTTTTCCTCGAAAAATGCGGAAAAACTGCAGAAACTACGAAATTTAAACTATTTTTGACTCTAAATTCTTGAAAAAACACGAAAAACTGCAACTGATGAACTTTTAATTGGATTCTACTTTATGTTTCAGGTCACTGGAGGAGCGCTACGATGTCACAAGGGGGCTAACTACTGGGATTCACAAGATACGAATTTATGAAAATTTCAAAATGTTAGAAATCTCGACTGGTTAGGTGAACTTTTTGAGGCGGTCGGGTACAAAAATCGATTTCCTCGCTGTGGATCGCTCTGAAAATGCGGGATATGCTTCGGGAGGTATCACGGGGCTAGAAGAGCCTTACTACGGTCAAATTGAAGGAGGTTTTCCTCGAAAAATGCGGAAAAACTGCAGAAACTACGAAATTTAAACTATTTTTGACTCTAAATTCTTGAAAAAACACGAAAAACTGCAACTGATGAACTTTTAATTGGATTCTACTTTATGTTTCAGGTCACTGGAGGAGCGCTACGATGTCACAAGGGGGCTAACTACTGGGATTCACAAGATACGAATTTATGAAAATTTCAAAATGTTAGAAATCTCGACTGGTTAGGTGAACTTTTTGAGGCGGTCGGGTACAAAAATCGATTTCCTCGCTGTGGATCGCTCTGAAAATGCGGGATATGCTTCGGGAGGTATCACGGGGCTAGAAGAGCCTTACTACGGTCAAATTGAAGGAGGTTTTCCTCGAAAAATGCGGAAAAACTGCAGAAACTACGAAATTTAAACTATTTTTGACTCTAAATTCTTGAAAAAACACGAAAAACTGCAACTGATGAACTTTTAATTGGATTCTACTTTATGTTTCAGGTCACTGGAGGAGCGCTACGATGTCACAAGGGGGCTAACTACTGGGATTCACAAGATACGAATTTATGAAAATTTCAAAATGTTAGAAATCTCGACTGGTTAGGTGAACTTTTTGAGGCGGTCGGGTACAAAAATCGATTTCCTCGCTGTGGATCGCTCTGAAAATGCGGGATATGCTTCGGGAGGTATCACGGGGCTAGAAGAGCCTTACTACGGTCAAATTGAAGGAGGTTTTCCTCGAAAAATGCGGAAAAACTGCAGAAACTACGAAATTTAAACTATTTTTGACTCTAAATTCTTGAAAAAACACGAAAAACTGCAACTGATGAACTTTTAATTGGATTCTACTTTATGTTTCAGGTCACTGGAGGAGCGCTACGATGTCACAAGGGGGCTAACTACTGGGATTCACAAGATACGAATTTATGAAAATTTCAAAATGTTAGAAATCTCGACTGGTTAGGTGAACTTTTTGAGGCGGTCGGGTACAAAAATCGATTTCCTCGCTGTGGATCGCTCTGAAAATGCGGGATATGCTTCGGGAGGTATCACGGGGCTAGAAGAGCCTTACTACGGTCAAATTGAAGGAGGTTTTCCTCGAAAAATGCGGAAAAACTGCAGAAACTACGAAATTTAAACTATTTTTGACTCTAAATTCTTGAAAAAACACGAAAAACTGCAACTGATGAACTTTTAATTGGATTCTACTTTATGTTTCAGGTCACTGGAGGAGCGCTACGATGTCACAAGGGGGCTAACTACTGGGATTCACAAGATACGAATTTATGAAAATTTCAAAATGTTAGAAATCTCGACTGGTTAGGTGAACTTTTTGAGGCGGTCGGGTACAAAAATCGATTTCCTCGCTGTGGATCGCTCTGAAAATGCGGGATATGCTTCGGGAGGTATCACGGGGCTAGAAGAGCCTTACTACGGTCAAATTGAAGGAGGTTTTCCTCGAAAAATGCGGAAAAACTGCAGAAACTACGAAATTTAAACTATTTTTGACTCTAAATTCTTGAAAAAACACGAAAAACTGCAACTGATGAACTTTTAATTGGATTCTACTTTATGTTTCAGGTCACTGGAGGAGCGCTACGATGTCACAAGGGGGCTAACTACTGGGATTCACAAGATACGAATTTATGAAAATTTCAAAATGTTAGAAATCTCGACTGGTTAGGTGAACTTTTTGAGGCGGTCGGGTACAAAAATCGATTTCCTCGCTGTGGATCGCTCTGAAAATGCGGGATATGCTTCGGGAGGTATCACGGGGCTAGAAGAGCCTTACTACGGTCAAATTGAAGGAGGTTTTCCTCGAAAAATGCGGAAAAACTGCAGAAACTACGAAATTTAAACTATTTTTGACTCTAAATTCTTGAAAAAACACGAAAAACTGCAACTGATGAACTTTTAATTGGATTCTACTTTATGTTTCAGGTCACTGGAGGAGCGCTACGATGTCACAAGGGGGCTAACTACTGGGATTCACAAGATACGAATTTATGAAAATTTCAAAATGTTAGAAATCTCGACTGGTTAGGTGAACTTTTTGAGGCGGTCGGGTACAAAAATCGATTTCCTCGCTGTGGATCGCTCTGAAAATGCGGGATATGCTTCGGGAGGTATCACGGGGCTAGAAGAGCCTTACTACGGTCAAATTGAAGGAGGTTTTCCTCGAAAAATGCGGAAAAACTGCAGAAACTACGAAATTTAAACTATTTTTGACTCTAAATTCTTGAAAAAACACGAAAAACTGCAACTGATGAACTTTTAATTGGATTCTACTTTATGTTTCAGGTCACTGGAGGAGCGCTACGATGTCACAAGGGGGCTAACTACTGGGATTCACAAGATACGAATTTATGAAAATTTCAAAATGTTAGAAATCTCGACTGGTTAGGTGAACTTTTTGAGGCGGTCGGGTACAAAAATCGATTTCCTCGCTGTGGATCGCTCTGAAAATGCGGGATATGCTTCGGGAGGTATCACGGGGCTAGAAGAGCCTTACTACGGTCAAATTGAAGGAGGTTTTCCTCGAAAAATGCGGAAAAACTGCAGAAACTACGAAATTTAAACTATTTTTGACTCTAAATTCTTGAAAAAACACGAAAAACTGCAACTGATGAACTTTTAATTGGATTCTACTTTATGTTTCAGGTCACTGGAGGAGCGCTACGATGTCACAAGGGGGCTAACTACTGGGATTCACAAGATACGAATTTATGAAAATTTCAAAATGTTAGAAATCTCGACTGGTTAGGTGAACTTTTTGAGGCGGTCGGGTACAAAAATCGATTTCCTCGCTGTGGATCGCTCTGAAAATGCGGGATATGCTTCGGGAGGTATCACGGGGCTAGAAGAGCCTTACTACGGTCAAATTGAAGGAGGTTTTCCTCGAAAAATGCGGAAAAACTGCAGAAACTACGAAATTTAAACTATTTTTGACTCTAAATTCTTGAAAAAACACGAAAAACTGCAACTGATGAACTTTTAATTGGATTCTACTTTATGTTTCAGGTCACTGGAGGAGCGCTACGATGTCACAAGGGGGCTAACTACTGGGATTCACAAGATACGAATTTATGAAAATTTCAAAATGTTAGAAATCTCGACTGGTTAGGTGAACTTTTTGAGGCGGTCGGGTACAAAAATCGATTTCCTCGCTGTGGATCGCTCTGAAAATGCGGGATATGCTTCGGGAGGTATCACGGGGCTAGAAGAGCCTTACTACGGTCAAATTGAAGGAGGTTTTCCTCGAAAAATGCGGAAAAACTGCAGAAACTACGAAATTTAAACTATTTTTGACTCTAAATTCTTGAAAAAACACGAAAAACTGCAACTGATGAACTTTTAATTGGATTCTACTTTATGTTTCAGGTCACTGGAGGAGCGCTACGATGTCACAAGGGGGCTAACTACTGGGATTCACAAGATACGAATTTATGAAAATTTCAAAATGTTAGAAATCTCGACTGGTTAGGTGAACTTTTTGAGGCGGTCGGGTACAAAAATCGATTTCCTCGCTGTGGATCGCTCTGAAAATGCGGGATATGCTTCGGGAGGTATCACGGGGCTAGAAGAGCCTTACTACGGTCAAATTGAAGGAGGTTTTCCTCGAAAAATGCGGAAAAACTGCAGAAACTACGAAATTTAAACTATTTTTGACTCTAAATTCTTGAAAAAACACGAAAAACTGCAACTGATGAACTTTTAATTGGATTCTACTTTATGTTTCAGGTCACTGGAGGAGCGCTACGATGTCACAAGGGGGCTAACTACTGGGATTCACAAGATACGAATTTATGAAAATTTCAAAATGTTAGAAATCTCGACTGGTTAGGTGAACTTTTTGAGGCGGTCGGGTACAAAAATCGATTTCCTCGCTGTGGATCGCTCTGAAAATGCGGGATATGCTTCGGGAGGTATCACGGGGCTAGAAGAGCCTTACTACGGTCAAATTGAAGGAGGTTTTCCTCGAAAAATGCGGAAAAACTGCAGAAACTACGAAATTTAAACTATTTTTGACTCTAAATTCTTGAAAAAACACGAAAAACTGCAACTGATGAACTTTTAATTGGATTCTACTTTATGTTTCAGGTCACTGGAGGAGCGCTACGATGTCACAAGGGGGCTAACTACTGGGATTCACAAGATACGAATTTATGAAAATTTCAAAATGTTAGAAATCTCGACTGGTTAGGTGAACTTTTTGAGGCGGTCGGGTACAAAAATCGATTTCCTCGCTGTGGATCGCTCTGAAAATGCGGGATATGCTTCGGGAGGTATCACGGGGCTAGAAGAGCCTTACTACGGTCAAATTGAAGGAGGTTTTCCTCGAAAAATGCGGAAAAACTGCAGAAACTACGAAATTTAAACTATTTTTGACTCTAAATTCTTGAAAAAACACGAAAAACTGCAACTGATGAACTTTTAATTGGATTCTACTTTATGTTTCAGGTCACTGGAGGAGCGCTACGATGTCACAAGGGGGCTAACTACTGGGATTCACAAGATACGAATTTATGAAAATTTCAAAATGTTAGAAATCTCGACTGGTTAGGTGAACTTTTTGAGGCGGTCGGGTACAAAAATCGATTTCCTCGCTGTGGATCGCTCTGAAAATGCGGGATAT
This sequence comes from Idaea biselata, assembly GCA_958496205.1. Taxonomy (NCBI): domain Eukaryota; kingdom Metazoa; phylum Arthropoda; class Insecta; order Lepidoptera; family Geometridae; genus Idaea; species Idaea biselata. Next base: position 45,420,950 of record OY292395.1, read on the forward strand.
GCTTCGGGAGGTATCACGGGGCTAGAAGAGCCTTACTACGGTCAAATTGAAGGAGGTTTTCCTCGAAAAATGCGGAAAAACTGCAGAAACTACGAAATTTAAACTATTTTTGACTCTAAATTCTTGAAAAAACACGAAAAACTGCAACTGATGAACTTTTAATTGGATTCTACTTTATGTTTCAGGTCACTGGAGGAGCGCTACGATGTCACAAGGGGGCTAACTACTGGGATTCACAAGATACGAATTTATGAAAATTTCAAAATGTTAGAAATCTCGACTGGTTAGGTGAACTTTTTGAGGCGGTCGGGTACAAAAATCGATTTCCTCGCTGTGGATCGCTCTGAAAATGCGGGATATGCTTCGGGAGGTATCACGGGGCTAGAAGAGCCTTACTACGGTCAAATTGAAGGAGGTTTTCCTCGAAAAATGCGGAAAAACTGCAGAAACTACGAAATTTAAACTATTTTTGACTCTAAATTCTTGAAAAAACACGAAAAACTGCAACTGATGAACTTTTAATTGGATTCTACTTTATGTTTCAGGTCACTGGAGGAGCGCTACGATGTCACAAGGGGGCTAACTACTGGGATTCACAAGATACGAATTTATGAAAATTTCAAAATGTTAGAAATCTCGACTGGTTAGGTGAACTTTTTGAGGCGGTCGGGTACAAAAATCGATTTCCTCGCTGTGGATCGCTCTGAAAATGCGGGATATGCTTCGGGAGGTATCACGGGGCTAGAAGAGCCTTACTACGGTCAAATTGAAGGAGGTTTTCCTCGAAAAATGCGGAAAAACTGCAGAAACTACGAAATTTAAACTATTTTTGACTCTAAATTCTTGAAAAAACACGAAAAACTGCAACTGATGAACTTTTAATTGGATTCTACTTTATGTTTCAGGTCACTGGAGGAGCGCTACGATGTCACAAGGGGGCTAACTACTGGGATTCACAAGATACGAATTTATGAAAATTTCAAAATGTTAGAAATCTCGACTGGTTAGGTGAACTTTTTGAGGCGGTCGGGTACAAAAATCGATTTCCTCGCTGTGGATCGCTCTGAAAATGCGGGATATGCTTCGGGAGGTATCACGGGGCTAGAAGAGCCTTACTACGGTCAAATTGAAGGAGGTTTTCCTCGAAAAATGCGGAAAAACTGCAGAAACTACGAAATTTAAACTATTTTTGACTCTAAATTCTTGAAAAAACACGAAAAACTGCAACTGATGAACTTTTAATTGGATTCTACTTTATGTTTCAGGTCACTGGAGGAGCGCTACGATGTCACAAGGGGGCTAACTACTGGGATTCACAAGATACGAATTTATGAAAATTTCAAAATGTTAGAAATCTCGACTGGTTAGGTGAACTTTTTGAGGCGGTCGGGTACAAAAATCGATTTCCTCGCTGTGGATCGCTCTGAAAATGCGGGATATGCTTCGGGAGGTATCACGGGGCTAGAAGAGCCTTACTACGGTCAAATTGAAGGAGGTTTTCCTCGAAAAATGCGGAAAAACTGCAGAAACTACGAAATTTAAACTATTTTTGACTCTAAATTCTTGAAAAAACACGAAAAACTGCAACTGATGAACTTTTAATTGGATTCTACTTTATGTTTCAGGTCACTGGAGGAGCGCTACGATGTCACAAGGGGGCTAACTACTGGGATTCACAAGATACGAATTTATGAAAATTTCAAAATGTTAGAAATCTCGACTGGTTAGGTGAACTTTTTGAGGCGGTCGGGTACAAAAATCGATTTCCTCGCTGTGGATCGCTCTGAAAATGCGGGATATGCTTCGGGAGGTATCACGGGGCTAGAAGAGCCTTACTACGGTCAAATTGAAGGAGGTTTTCCTCGAAAAATGCGGAAAAACTGCAGAAACTACGAAATTTAAACTATTTTTGACTCTAAATTCTTGAAAAAACACGAAAAACTGCAACTGATGAACTTTTAATTGGATTCTACTTTATGTTTCAGGTCACTGGAGGAGCGCTACGATGTCACAAGGGGGCTAACTACTGGGATTCACAAGATACGAATTTATGAAAATTTCGGTTAGGTTAGGTTAGGTTAGGTTAGGTTAGGTTAGGTTAGGTTAGGTTAGGTTAGGTTAGGTTAGGTTAGGTTAGGTTAGGTTAGGTTAGGTTAGGTTAGGTTAGGTTAGGTTAGGTTAGGTTAGGTTAGGTTAGGTTAGGTTAGGTTAGGTTAGGTTAGGTTAGGTTAGGTTAGGTTAGGTTAGGTTAGGTTAGGTTAGGTTAGGTTAGGTTAGGTTAGGTTTTTTTTTTTTTTTTTGAGTAATAGAACATTTAGATTAATAATGTTCCCGCGGCGCTTTCGGTTTACACCGCGGGACATCACTTGGTTAATTTAGTTAATTATATAATTTACATTATTGAATTTATAGAGTTTCTATGTCTTGTTGTTTATGTTGTATTTTGACTATTGGTTTTATTAAATGATTTTAGTGTTTGAACTATATGAGAAACAAGATTTTCGAAAGTTTGCGTGGTGGTTTCTTTAGATATTATTTGGGATAGGTCGAAGGGGTTGATTTTAAAGATGGTGCAGGCGATGGTGTGTTCAGCTCGTTTCAGAGTGTATCGAGGGCATTCTTCAATAAGGTGTTTCCAATTTTGGAGTGAGGTGGAGTCACAAGGACAGAGGTGGTCGCTTGTGATCTTGAAACGGTGAAGGTATTCTTTGTGATAGGCGTGATTAGAGAGTAGTTGGGTGATGGCGAAGGTTGGTCTGATGGTTTGAAGGAAGTTAATGAGAGAAGAGTGAGTGGGAAGTAAAGATTTGGTGTGAACGCAGGTGTTAGGGTTCTCATAGAACATTTCAGAGGCTCTGGTGCACTCTAACTTGTTACGGTATTTTATATGGCTCAAAGGGGTGGCCGAATAATCCGCTGAACGGTGAAGGTTGGCCGCTGCCTTGGCCGCTGCGTCTGCCTGCTCATTTCCGTCGAGCCCGACGTGAGCTTTCACCCACGCAAAGTCGACGGTCAGCCCGGATGTTCTGGCTGAATGAAGATGTTTGTGGACGCTGGCGGCCAGTGGGTTGCAGCTGTTCCTGTTGGACAACTCCATTAGTCCCGACATACTATCCGAGAGGACGTAAGTGTTGGGTAAATTGTGGCTGTTGATATAAGAGCACGCCTCTCGGATGGCCAATAGTTCGGCTTGGAAGACGGAGCAGCAGTCGTGAAGCTTAAGCTTCCCGACTGCTACCCGCCTCCCGGAGGGATCAAAAACAACGTACGCAGCCCCGACCTTGTCGTCGTGCTTACTCCCATCTGTGAAAATGCGCCAGGTGTTGTTGGCGTCCAGCTGAGAGAGATCGGTTTCGGAGAGTACTTCCTGGAATTGGATAGCGATCCTCTCAGCTGGATGCAGAAGTGCAGATGGGGGGCATGGTTTCTCTACTGGGATGTCGCCTGGCAAATACGAGGAGACACCCAGGAGTTTTGATTCCTCGATGTTGGCGTTGGCTTCTACCTTGTCGGGGAGAGGCGTGAGTTGTGCTAGGGAGATGGAGGCAGCCGTGCTCAGGGTGCGGAAACCCTGGACCATTTTTATGGCGAAGAGTCTTTGGAGCGATAGAAGACGCTTGACTACATATTTGAATTTTAGGGCATGTGACCAGACAGCCGCGCCGTAGCATACTATCGGTTCGATAACCATGGAGTAAATGGTACGGACGTTGTCCGGGTGTACGCCCCATGTTGGTCGGATGAACAGGCACAGTTTGTGGAAGAGTTTTAGGACTTTGTTAATGACGTAGTCCACATGTTGAGTGAATGAGAGACGTTTGTCGATGATAATGCCCAAGTACTTGATTTGATCCACAAACTGTAGCTGCTGCTGTTTCATCATGATCCGACAGCTGTTAGCGCGAGGGGTGAAGGTGATAGCCTGAGTCTTATCTGGGCCAAACTCCAGTTTGACTCGTTCACCCCAGGTGGAGATGGTATCAAGTGCAGCGTTGACGTTACGCTCGAGTGAGCCAGTGTCTGTGTCGTGAGCGATGAGAAGAACGTCATCGGCATACGCTTGGATGTAACAACCGGGTGGCATGGGTGTGAAAAGTAGGTCGTCCAAGATCAGGTTCCACAAAGTGGGACCGATAACCGAGCCCTGGACACAACCTCTCGACATATGTTTGCGAACTTCAATATCCGCGAAGTTTATTTGGATTTCGCGGTCCTTGATATAGCTGAGGAGTAGATTGTAGAGGTTACTAGGGCAGTTGTTTTGTCTCAACCTGTCAAAGATCGCCGGCCACCAGGCACGGTCGAAGGCAGCTTTTATGTCAAGGGAGACAGCGACCACTAGTTCCCTGGAAGATTTTGCATTATTGACGACATCAAGGGCGTTGGATATTGCCATGACAGTGGATTTTTGAGCTTTGAAGCCAAATTGATTGGAGGATGAGGTTTTATTGATGGACATGTGATGGGTGAGCCTAGTGTTGATGAGGTGTTCCAATAATTTGCCAAATACATTGATCAGTCCGATAGGTCGGAAACTGGACAGAGAGCCGTACTCCGGCTTGCCGGGCTTAGGAATGATTTTGGCCGTGGCAGATTTCCATGTCTTGGGGAAGTGTGAGAGTCGGAGACAGCAATTCACGATGCCCACAATCGTGTCTGGGTGCCACCTGGCGACCCAGAGACATATATCCGCCGTGAGGTGGTCGTCGCCGGGCGCCCTCTTAGGGTTCATCCTCTGCAGGCCATCCAGAATCTCCTCCAGGGTGAAGTCGGAGTCCGGTGGAGTTCGGATAGGTTGAACCATATCTGCGCGGAGTTTTCTCTGAGATTCTGAGTGGTCTGCAGTGTCGTCCGGGAAGAAGTTGTCGAGGAGCGCCCGGGCCGTGTCAGCGGAGTCCTTGGTGTACGTGCCATTCTCCAGGCGTAGGGTGGAGGGTGCCTGTGCGAGTGGCAGCGTTTTGATGATGCGGTTCGTGACCGACCAGACGTCCTCTTTCTTCTGTCTGCCGCAGAACTCCCTAAAGTGTTCGGTGGAGGCAGAGCAGAAGGCGTCCGAGTAGCGACGCCTGAGTCGGTCACGTTCCGCGATTAGCTCGTCGAGCGGTCGCTGGCGGCGGACGGCCTTGGAGAGCTTATGGTGGTTCCGGATGACGGTTCTTTTGAGCTCCTCCAAGTCGTCGTTCCACCATGGTGCGCGATCCGGGCGAGGGGATGGGACCGGTAGTAGCCTATCACAGGTGAACTGGATGGCGGTGGTGAACTCGTTTACGTAGTCGTCCAGGCTAGCGGCGTCCAAGTTGTCGAAGTCGGGGTCAGCCGATAGTCGCGAGTTCATCACCTCAACAAACCGCTCCCGGAGTCTTTCCCATTTGATGGCATTGGTGGCGTACCTGTACGTGGATAGTTTGAGGTTCTTGACAGGCTTACCGATGCCAAGAGAGGCGCAGAAACTAATGGCATTGTGGTCGGAGGATGGGCAGATGTTCACATCGACCGCCCAGTCTGCGACGTCGATGCCGGAATTGCTGACGAGCGTAAGGTCCACAATGGAGTTCCGCGGTAGTCCATGTGTCACCGAATGGAAGGTCGGCTCGTCACCGACGTTGCAGACCGTGAGGTCGCGGGCGACCACCAGATTGGCGATGTCATCTCCCCTTGGGTTGTTATTCCGGGAACCCCAGAAGACGTGCCAGCCGTTGAAGTCTCCGCATATGATGTGTCTGGAGCCAGCGGTCCGGTCTAGGAACATCTCCAGGTTGTTCATTGTGTTGTGCACATCATTGCGGGGCTCAACGTATACTGACGATAGGTAGACATCGTAGCCGGCACGGTCTCTGATGCGGATTGTGCAGAGATTGGAGTCCGAGTGTTCAGAGATGCCGAGCGTCGATGCGAATCCGTCCCTGACAAGAATAGCCGCCCTGACGGGACGACCGGAGTGGAATTGGTAGATACTGAAACCGGGAACAGGTTTGATGCGCTCGATATTGGAGGTGTAAGGGTCAGCGACGAATGCCACATGACAGTCAGAGTTAGAGAGATGTACTAAGAGTTCGTGGTGTGCGTTGCGGCTGTGGTTAAGATTGATCTGTGTGCAGTATAGATTAAAAGACGAAGAACGAGAAGAGTTAGTATTAATAACCATAGTTGGTGCGGGAAGTTATAGTTTGAAGCATAAAGAGGATTCGAGGACAATTGAGGGATGTGGCACTATGATCGGATTTGGGTTTGGTGTTGTTGGTTTTGCCGTGTTCTACGCAGTTATGGCATCGGGCTTTTTCGGCGTGGGTCTTGTCGGGACAGGCACGGAACTCGTGTCCCGGGAGCGAGCAGTGCGAGCAGATGGTAGCCTGCCTATCGCATCGTGCCCTGGTGTGTCCAAACTGTAAGCATTTGTAGCATTGGAGTAGGGGCACATAATTCTCTGCGTGAACTTTTTGGTGGTCAAGGTTTAGCTTGACTTGGGAGGTGACCGCCTTCCAGACAGAGGGCGTAGTGATTAGAACCGCATTATATAGCGCCTTGTTGCGGTTGGCCCTCTTGAACCTGAAAGCCAGGTCACCGTCCCCGGCCATAGCCTCCTTGACCGACGGGTTTTGACGACAGAGAATGCCCACTAGCTCCTCAGATGGAATGTCCTGTGGTACACCCTTGAGGATGAACATGGGCTTCAGGGTTTTGGAGGCCTCGGCCACGACCGAACACTCCGGACGTCCGAGCTTCCTAAGGGTTTCCTCCCGTTGCTCCGTGCTGTCGAATTCCACTCGTATTTTGTTCTTGGAAACGAACTTTATATTGGCCGGAGCATAGGTGGAGTCACGGAAGGAGACCGAGCTCTTGAAGTTTTTGAGCGTTTCGGACGGGCTAAGGACGCTCTTCTTCGAGGCTACTATTATGGCGGGTTTGTTTTTAGGCACGACAGGGGACGTCGACGAAGCCTGGGGGGCTGTGGCAGGAGACGAGGTTGCGACCGCTCTGGCGTAGGTGAGCGAGGATGCAGGCGTCGGTCCGGCTTTGTCCCTCGCCTGCCGTACATCGCGGTGTACGTCGCCGAGTTTAGACTTTACGTCATCGATGCTGGCGAGCACGGCAGCGTTTGTTTTCGCGCTATTATTAATGCACTCCTGCGCCTCCCTAATTTCGGCCAGCAGGGCAGCATTCGACTTGACGTCCGAGTGCAACTGAGCCTGATTGACCCGTACCTGGGCCAAGAAGGCCTCGTTGCTCTCGATCGCCAAGTCGGTCTGGGTGTCGATAGACCTCTGCGCTGGGCGAAGAACGGGGGCTCCAGAGTCCTGTGGTGGCGTCAGGGAGAGGTGCTGAGTTGGGGGGAGGGCGGTGGAGGCAGAGGTATGCCTCCGCCGCTCCCTCTCCAAGTCAGCTTCGGCCTCCCGGAGTAGGCGATGGAGATGGTCGATCGCGAGGGTCACACCCTTCTTTATGTCGGTCTTTATATTCCCGGAATTGGCAAGCTGTGCCTTCGCGTGGGCGTTCCACGTCTTCCCCTGAAGCAGTCTAGACTCGTTACCGATGTCGGGCGGGATCGGCGTGACCTCAACCAAGGTGCGGGTGAATCCGCGTTTGGGTTTTGGCTGAGTCGCCGCCTGAGCGTCCGAGGACTGGCTACCGTCGTCTGCTTCAGCGGAGAAAGGCACCCACTCGGCGCGGAAGGGTGGGCTGCGGGGTTGTCCGGGTAACAGTTTTGTACCCATTTCGGCCAAGAAAGACAGGTTGGCTCTGCTGGATGAGGCCCTAACCGGCTGACTGGCCGGCTGAGAATCAGGTTCGACCACAAATGTCGTGTTTGCCGGGTTTTTATCCATCTCCTTGTCCTTAGTAGGGGTCCTGAGCATGATGTAGGTGTGCTGCTATAAGTTGGGAACGATAGCGGAACAAAAAACAGACTTTAAAAATTTTCGATACTTTTTCTATGGGACGAGTCTAGCTCAGCGGTAACTTCTCTGGGTGGGCGGCAAAAATTGAATTTTCCGCTCTGGATGGCGGTCAAATCGCGCGAATCGCTCAGGGTGGGTAACAGGGGGTGGTTTACAACTATTTATGGTAAAATTGAAGCAAGTTTTCTTCGGAAAATTTGAGAAAACGGCTGTCACAACGAAATTTGTACCAAAATTTGACTCTAATTTTATGAAAAAATACGATAAATATATGTAATAACTATCTACTTTAATCTTTTTCAGATTCCTGGATGAACGGCAGGCAACGGGGGCTAGAAGAGCCTTATTGTGGTCCAATTGAAGCAAGTTTTCCTCGAAAGGGGCTGAGAAAACTGCGGAAACTTAGAACTCTGACCAAAATTCAAAACTGTATTAACGAAAAACTTGGAAAAAACGTATTAAATTAACTTTTTAATTAGATGTTTTATTTTTTGCAGGACCCTGGACTACCGCTACGACGGCGCAACGCAACAATTCACTGATTTAGGCAAGTTTCGAAAAATTTATATTTCGAAATTTCTCTAATTCTTCGTCGGTTACGTGAACTTTCTGTAGGTAGGTACCTGGGCGCTCGGACACAAAAATTGAATTTTCCGCTCTGGATGGCGGTCAAATCGCGCGAATCGCTCAGGGTGGGTAACAGGGGGTGGTTTACAACTATTTATGGTAAAATTGAAGCAAGTTTTCTTCGGAAAATTTGAGAAAACGGCTGTCACAACGAAATTTGTACCAAAATTTGACTCTAATTTTATGAAAAAATACGATAAATATATGTAATAACTATCTACTTTAATCTTTTTCAGATTCCTGGATGAACGGCAGGCAACGGGGGCTAGAAGAGCCTTATTGTGGTCCAATTGAAGCAAGTTTTCCTCGAAAGGGGCTGAGAAAACTGCGGAAACTTAGAACTCTGACCAAAATTCAAAACTGTATTAACGAAAAACTTGGAAAAAACGTATTAAATTAACTTTTTAATTAGATGTTTTATTTTTTGCAGGACCCTGGACTACCGCTACGACGGCGCAACGCAACAATTCACTGATTTAGGCAAGTTTCGAAAAATTTATATTTCCAGGTTAGGTTAGGTTAGGTTAGGTTAGGTTAGGTTAGGTTAGGTTAGGTTAGGTTAGGTTAGGTTAGGTTAGGTTAGGTTAGGTTAGGTTAGGTTAGGTTAGGTTAGGTTAGGTTAGGTTAGGTTAGGTTAGGTTAGGTTAGGTTAGGTTAGGTTAGGTTAGGTTAGGTTAGGTTAGGTTAGGTTAGGTTAGGTTAGGTTAGGTTAGGTTAGGTTAGGTTAGGTTAGGTTAGGTTAGGTTAGGTTAGGTTAGGTTAGGTTAGGTTAGGTTAGGTTAGGTTAGGTTAGGTTAGGTTAGGTTAGGTTAGGTTAGGTTAGGTTAGGTTTTTTTTTTTTTGAGTAATAGAACATTTAGATTAATAATGTTCCCGCGGCGCTTTCGGTTTACACCGCGGGACATCACTTGGTTAATTTAGTTAATTATATAATTTACATTATTGAATTTATAGAGATTCTATGTCTTGTTGTTTATGTTGTATTTTGACTATTGGTTTTGTTAAATGATTTTAGTGTTTGAACTATATGAGAAACAAGATTTTCGAAAGTTTGCGTGGTGGTTTCTTTAGATATTATTTGGGGTAGGTCGAAGGGGTTGATTTTAAAGATGGTGCAGGCGATGGTGTGTTCAGCTCGTTTCAGAGTGTATCGAGGGCATTCTTCAATAAGGTGTTTCCAATTTTGGAGTGAGGTGGAGTCACAAGGACAAAGGTGGTCGCTTGTGATCTTGAAACGGTGAAGGTATTCTTTGTGATAGGCGTGATTAGAGAGTAGTTGGGTGATGGCGAAGGTTGGTCTGATGGTTTGAAGGAAGTTAATGAGAGAAGAGTGAGTGGGAAGTAAAGATTTGGTGTGAACGCAGGTGTTAGGGTTCTCATAGAACATTTCAGAGGCTCTGGTGCACTCTAACTTGTTACGGTATTTTATATGGCTCAAAGGGGTGGCCGAATAATCCGCTGAACGGTGAAGGTTGGCCGCTGCCTTGGCCGCTGCGTCTGCCTGCTCATTTCCGTCGAGCCCGACGTGAGCTTTCACCCACGCAAAGTCGACGGTCAGCCCGGATGTTCTGGCTGAATGAAGATGTTTGTGGACGCTGGCGGCCAGTGGGTTGCAGCTGTTCCTGTTGGACAACTCCATTAGTCCCGACATACTATCCGAGAGGACGTAAGTGTTGGGTAAATTGTGGCTGTTGATATAAGAGCACGCCTCTCGGATGGCCAATAGTTCGGCTTGGAAGACGGAGCAGCAGTCGTGAAGCTTAAGCTTCCCGACTGCTACCCGCCTCCCGGAGGGATCAAAAACAACGTACGCAGCCCCGACCTTGTCGTCGTGCTTACTCCCATCTGTGAAAATGCGCCAGGTGTTGTTGGCGTCCAGCTGAGAGAGATCGGTTTCGGAGAGTACTTCCTGGAATTGGATAGCGATCCTCTCAGCTGGATGCAGAAGTGCAGATGGGGGGCATGGTTTCTCTACTGGGATGTCGCCTGGCAAATACGAGGAGACACCCAGGAGTTTTGATTCCTCGATGTTGGCGTTGGCTTCTACCTTGTCGGGGAGAGGCGTGAGTTGTGCTAGGGAGATGGAGGCAGCCGTGCTCAGGGTGCGGAAACCCTGGACCATTTTTATGGCGAAGAGTCTTTGGAGCGATAGAAGACGCTTGACTACATATTTGAATTTTAGGGCATGTGACCAGACAGCCGCGCCGTAGCATACTATCGGTTCGATAACCATGGAGTAAATGGTACGGACGTTGTCCGGGTGTACGCCCCATGTTGGTCGGATGAACAGGCACAGTTTGTGGAAGAGTTTTAGGACTTTGTTAATGACGTAGTCCACATGTTGAGTGAATGAGAGACGTTTGTCGATGATAATGCCCAAGTACTTGATTTGATCCACAAACTGTAGCTGCTGCTGTTTCATCATGATCCGACAGCTGTTAGCGCGAGGGGTGAAGGTGATAGCCTGAGTCTTATCTGGGCCAAACTCCAGTTTGACTCCTTCACCCCAGGTGGAGATGGTATCAAGTGCAGCGTTGACGTTACGCTCGAGTGAGCCAGTGTCTGTGTCGTGAGCGATGAGAAGAACGTCATCGGCATACGCTTGGATGTAACAACCGGGTGGCATGGGTGTGAAAAGTAGGTCGTCCAAGATCAGGTTCCACAAAGTGGGACCGATAACCGAGCCCTGGACACAACCTCTCGACATATGTTTGCGAACTTCAATATCCGCGAAGTTTATTTGGATTTCGCGGTCCTTGATATAGCTGAGGAGTAGATTGTAGAGGTTACTAGGGCAGTTGTTTTGTCTCAACCTGTCAAAGATCGCCGGCCACCAGGCACGGTCGAAGGCAGCTTTTATGTCAAGGGAGACAGCGACCACTAGTTCCCTGGAAGATTTTGCATTATTGACGACATCAAGGGCGTTGGATATTGCCATGACAGTGGATTTTTGAGCTTTGAAGCCAAATTGATTGGAGGATGAGGTTTTATTGATGGACATGTGATGGGTGAGCCTAGTGTTGATGAGGTGTTCCAATAATTTGCCAAATACATTGATCAGTCCGATAGGTCGGAAACTGGACAGAGAGCCGTACTCCGGCTTGCCGGGCTTAGGAATGATTTTGGCCGTGGCAGATTTCCATGTCTTGGGGAAGTGTGAGAGTCGGAGACAGCAATTCACGATGCCCACAATCGTGTCTGGGTGCCACCTGGCGACCCAGAGACATATATCCGCCGTGAGGTGGTCGTCGCCGGGCGCCCTCTTAGGGTTCATCCTCTGCAGGCCATCCAGAATCTCCTCCAGGGTGAAGTCGGAGTCCGGTGGAGTTCGGATAGGTTGAACCATATCTGCGCGGAGTTTTCTCTGAGATTCTGAGTGGTCTGCAGTGTCGTCCGGGAAGAAGTTGTCGAGGAGCGCCCGGGCCGTGTCAGCGGAGTCCTTGGTGTACGTGCCATTCTCCAGGCGTAGGGTGGAGGGTGCCTGTGCGAGTGGCAGCGTTTTGATGATGCGGTTCGTGACCGACCAGACGTCCTCTTTCTTCTGTCTGCCGCAGAACTCCCTAAAGTGTTCGGTGGAGGCAGAGCAGAAGGCGTCCGAGTAGCGACGCCTGAGTCGGTCACGTTCCGCGATTAGCTCGTCGAGCGGTCGCTGGCGGCGGACGGCCTTGGAGAGCTTATGGTGGTTCCGGATGACGGTTCTTTTGAGCTCCTCCAAGTCGTCGTTCCACCATGGTGCGCGATCCGGGCGAGGGGATGGGACCGGTAGTAGCCTATCACAGGTGAACTGGATGGCGGTGGTGAACTCGTTTACGTAGTCGTCCAGGCTAGCGGCGTCCAAGTTGTCGAAGTCGGGGTCAGCCGATAGTCGCGAGTTCATCACCTCAACAAACCGCTCCCGGAGTCTTTCCCATTTGATGGCATTGGTGGCGTACCTGTACGTGGATAGTTTGAGGTTCTTGACAGGCTTACCGATGCCAAGAGAGGCGCAGAAACTAATGGCATTGTGGTCGGAGGATGGGCAGATGTTCACATCGACCGCCCAGTCTGCGACGTCGATGCCGGAATTGCTGACGAGCGTAAGGTCCACAATGGAGTTCCGCGGTAGTCCATGTGTCACCGAATGGAAGGTCGGCTCGTCACCGACGTTGCAGACCGTGAGGTCGCGGGCGACCACCAGATTGGCGATGTCATCTCCCCTTGGGTTGTTATTCCGGGAACCCCAGAAGACGTGCCAGCCGTTGAAGTCTCCGCATATGATGTGTCTGGAGCCAGCGGTCCGGTCTAGGAACATCTCCAGGTTGTTCATTGTGTTGTGCACATCATTGCGGGGCTCAACGTATACTGACGATAGGTAGACATCGTAGCCGGCACGGTCTCTGATGCGGATTGTGCAGAGATTGGAGTCCGAGTGTTCAGAGATGCCGAGCGTCGATGCGAATCCGTCCCTGACAAGAATAGCCGCCCTGACGGGACGACCGGAGTGGAATTGGTAGATACTGAAACCGGGAACAGGTTTGATGCGCTCGATATTGGAGGTGTAAGGGTCAGCGACGAATGCCACATGACAGTCAGAGTTAGAGAGATGTACTAAGAGTTCGTGGTGTGCGTTGCGGCTGTGGTTAAGATTGATCTGTGTGCAGTATAGATTAAAAGACGAAGAACGAGAAGAGTTAGTATTAATAACCATAGTTGGTGCGGGAAGTTATAGTTTGAAGCATAAAGAGGATTCGAGGACAATTGAGGGATGTGGCACTATGATCGGATTTGGGTTTGGTGTTGTTGGTTTTGCCGTGTTCTACGCAGTTATGGCATCGGGCTTTTTCGGCGTGGGTCTTGTCGGGACAGGCACGGAACTCGTGTCCCGGGAGCGAGCAGTGCGAGCAGATGGTAGCCTGCCTATCGCATCGTGCCCTGGTGTGTCCAAACTGTAAGCATTTGTAGCATTGGAGTAGGGGCACATAATTCTCTGCGTGAACTTTTTGGTGGTCAAGGTTTAGCTTGACTTGGGAGGTGACCGCCTTCCAGACAGAGGGCGTGGTGATTAGAACCGCATTATATAGCGCCTTGTTGCGGTTGGCCCTCTTAAACCTGAAAGCCAGGTCACCGTCCCCGGCCATAGCCTCCTTGACCGACGGGTTTTGACGACAGAGAATGCCCACTAGCTCCTCAGATGGAATGTCCTGTGGTACACCCTTGAGGATGAACATGGGCTTCAGGGTTTTGGAGGCCTCGGCCACGACCGAACACTCCGGACGTCCGAGCTTCCTAAGGGTTTCCTCCCGTTGCTCCGTGCTGTCGAATTCAACTCGAATTTTATTCTTGGAAACGAACTTTATATTGGCCGGAGCATAGGTGGAGTCGCGGAAGGAGACCGAGCTCTTGAAATTTTTGAGCGTTTCGGACGGGCTAAGGACGCTCTTCTTCGAAGCGACTATGATGGCGGGTTTGTTTTTAGGCACGACAGGGGACATAGACGAAGCCTGAGGGGTTGTGGCAGGAGACGAGGTTGCGACCGCTCTGGCGTAGGTGAGCGAGGATGCAGGCGTCGGTCCGGCTTTGTCCCTCGCCTGCCGTACATCGCGGTGTACGTCGCCGAGTTTAGACTTCACGTCATCGATGCTGGCGAGCACGGCAGCGTTTGTTTTCGCGCTATTATTAATGCGCTCCTGCGCCTCCCTAATTTCGGCCAGCAGGGCAGCATTCGACTTGACGTCCGAGTGCAACTGAGCCTGATTGACCCGTACCTGGGCCAAGAAGGCCTCGTTGCTCTCGATCGCCAAGTCAGTCTGGGTGTCGATAGACCTCTGCGCTGGGCGAAGAACGGGGGCCTGTGACGCAGCGGGGACTCCAGAGTCCTGTGGTGGCGTCAGGGAGAGGTGCTGAGTTGGGGGGAGGGCGGTGGAGACAGAGGTATGCCTCCGCCGCTCCCTCTCCAAGTCAGCCTCGGCCTCCCGGAGTAGGCGATGGAGATGGTCGATCGCGAGGGTCACACCCTTCTTTATGTCGGTCTTTATATTCCCGGAATTGGCAAGCTGTGCCTTCGCGTGGGCGTTCCACGTCTTCCCCTGAAGCAGTCTAGACTCGTTACCGATGTCGGGCGGGATCGGCGTGACCTCAACCAAGGTGCGGGTGAATCCGCGTTTGGGTTTTGGCTGAGTCGCCGCCTGAGCGTCCGAGGACTGGCTACCGTCGTCTGCTTCAGCGGAGAAAGGCACCCACTCGGCGCGGAAGGGTGGGCTGCGGGGTTGTCCGGGTAACAGTTTTGTACCCATTTCGGCCAAGAAGGACAGGTTGGCTCTGCTGGATGAGGCCCTAACCGGCTGACTGGCCGGCTGAGAATCAGGTTCGACCACAAATGTCGTGTTTGCCGGGTTTTTATCCATCTCCTTGTCCTTAGTAGGGGTCCTGAGCATGATGTAGGTGTGCTGCTAGAGGTTGGGAACGATAGCGGAACAAAAAACAGACTTTAAAAATTTTCGATACTTTTTCTATGGGACGAGTCTAGCTCAGCGGTAACTTCTCTGGGTGGGCGGGAGGCGCAAAAATTGAATTTTCCGCTCTGGATGGCGGTCAAATCGCGCGAATCGCTCAGGGTGGGTAACAGGGGGTGGTTTACAACTATTTATGGTAAAATTG
Organism: Idaea biselata; assembly: GCA_958496205.1. Lineage (NCBI taxonomy): Eukaryota > Metazoa > Arthropoda > Insecta > Lepidoptera > Geometridae > Idaea > Idaea biselata. The sequence continues at coordinate 45,436,108 of OY292395.1, forward strand.
AAGCAAGTTTTCTTCGGAAAATTTGAGAAAACGGCTGTCACAACGAAATTTGTACCAAAATTTGACTCTAATTTTATGAAAAAATACGATAAATATATGTAATAACTATCTACTTTAATCTTTTTCAGATTCCTGGATGAACGGCAGGCAACGGGGGCTAGAAGAGCCTTATTGTGGTCCAATTGAAGCAAGTTTTCCTCGAAAGGGGCTGAGAAAACTGCGGAAACTTAGAACTCTGACCAAAATTCAAAACTGTATTAACGAAAAACTTGGAAAAAACGTATTAAATTAACTTTTTAATTAGATGTTTTATTTTTTGCAGGACCCTGGACTACCGCTACGACGGCGCAACGCAACAATTCACTGATTTAGGCAAGTTTCGAAAAATTTATATTTCGAAATTTCTCTAATTCTTCGTCGGTTACGTGAACTTTCTGTAGGTAGGTACCTGGGCGCTCGGACACAAAAATTGAATTTTCCGCTCTGGATGGCGGTCAAATCGCGCGAATCGCTCAGGGTGGGTAACAGGGGGTGGTTTACAACTATTTATGGTAAAATTGAAGCAAGTTTTCTTCGGAAAATTTGAGAAAACGGCTGTCACAACGAAATTTGTACCAAAATTTGACTCTAATTTTATGAAAAAATACGATAAATATATGTAATAACTATCTACTTTAATCTTTTTCAGATTCCTGGATGAACGGCAGGCAACGGGGGCTAGAAGAGCCTTATTGTGGTCCAATTGAAGCAAGTTTTCCTCGAAAGGGGCTGAGAAAACTGCGGAAACTTAGAACTCTGACCAAAATTCAAAACTGTATTAACGAAAAACTTGGAAAAAACGTATTAAATTAACTTTTTAATTAGATGTTTTATTTTTTGCAGGACCCTGGACTACCGCTACGACGGCGCAACGCAACAATTCACTGATTTAGGCAAGTTTCGAAAAATTTATATTTCGAAATTTCTCTAATTCTTCGTCGGTTACGTGAACTTTCTGTAGGTAGGTACCTGGGCGCTCGGACACAAAAATTGAATTTTCCGCTCTGGATGGCGGTCAAATCGCGCGAATCGCTCAGGGTGGGTAACAGGGGGTGGTTTACAACTATTTATGGTAAAATTGAAGCAAGTTTTCTTCGGAAAATTTGAGAAAACGGCTGTCACAACGAAATTTGTACCAAAATTTGACTCTAATTTTATGAAAAAATACGATAAATATATGTAATAACTATCTACTTTAATCTGTTTCAGATTCCTGGATGAACGGCAGGCAACGGGGGCTAGAAGAGCCTTATTGTGGTCCAATTGAAGCAAGTTTTCCTCGAAAGGGGCTGAGAAAACTGCGGAAACTTAGAACTCTGACCAAAATTCAAAACTGTATTAACGAAAAACTTGGAAAAAACGTATTAAATTAACTTTTTAATTAGATGTTTTATTTTTTGCAGGACCCTGGACTACCGCTACGACGGCGCAACGCAACAATTCACTGATTTAGGCAAGTTTCGAAAAATTTATATTTCGAAATTTCTCTAATTCTTCCGGTTAGGTTAGGTTAGGTTAGGTTAGGTTAGGTTAGGTTAGGTTAGGTTAGGTTAGGTTAGGTTAGGTTAGGTTAGGTTAGGTTAGGTTAGGTTAGGTTAGGTTAGGTTAGGTTAGGTTAGGTTAGGTTAGGTTAGGTTAGGTTAGGTTAGGTTAGGTTAGGTTAGGTTAGGTTAGGTTAGGTTAGGTTAGGTTAGGTTAGGTTAGGTTAGGTTAGGTTAGGTTAGGTTAGGTTAGGTTAGGTTAGGTTAGGTTAGGTTAGGTTAGGTTAGGTTAGGTTAGGTTAGGTTAGGTTAGGTTAGGTTAGGTTAGGTTAGGTTAGGTTAGGTTAGGTTAGGTTAGGTTAGGTTAGGTTAGGTTAGGTTAGGTTAGGTTAGGTTAGGTTAGGTTAGGTTAGGTTAGGTTAGGTTAGGTTAGGTTAGGTTAGGTTAGGTTAGGTTAGGTTAGGTTAGGTTAGGTTAGGTTAGGTTAGGTTAGGTTAGGTTAGGTTAGGTTAGGTTAGGTTAGGTTAGGTTAGGTTAGGTTAGGTTAGGTTAGGTTAGGTTAGGTTAGGTTAGGTTAGGTTAGGTTAGGTTAGGTTAGGTTAGGTTAGGTTAGGTTAGGTTAGGTTAGGTTAGGTTAGGTTAGGTTAGGTTAGGTTAGGTTAGGTTAGGTTAGGTTAGGTTAGGTTAGGTTAGGTTAGGTTAGGTTAGGTTAGGTTAGGTTAGGTTAGGTTAGGTTAGGTTAGGTTAGGTTAGGTTAGGTTAGGTTAGGTTAGGTTAGGTTAGGTTAGGTTAGGTTAGGTTAGGTTAGGTTAGGTTAGGTTAGGTTAGGTTAGGTTAGGTTAGGTTAGGTTAGGTTAGGTTAGGTTAGGTTAGGTTAGGTTAGGTTAGGTTAGGTTAGGTTAGGTTAGGTTAGGTTAGGTTAGGTTAGGTTAGGTTAGGTTAGGTTAGGTTAGGTTAGGTTAGGTTAGGTTAGGTTAGGTTAGGTTAGGTTAGGTTAGGTTAGGTTAGGTTAGGTTAGGTTAGGTTAGGTTAGGTTAGGTTAGGTTAGGTTAGGTTAGGTTAGGTTAGGTTAGGTTAGGTTAGGTTAGGTTAGGTTAGGTTAGGTTAGGTTAGGTTAGGTTAGGTTAGGTTAGGTTAGGTTAGGTTAGGTTAGGTTAGGTTAGGTTAGGTTAGGTTAGGTTAGGTTAGGTTAGGTTAGGTTAGGTTAGGTTAGGTTAGGTTAGGTTAGGTTAGGTTAGGTTAGGTTAGGTTAGGTTAGGTTAGGTTAGGTTAGGTTAGGTTAGGTTAGGTTAGGTTAGGTTAGGTTAGGTTAGGTTAGGTTAGGTTAGGTTAGGTTAGGTTAGGTTAGGTTAGGTTAGGTTAGGTTAGGTTAGGTTAGGTTAGGTTAGGTTAGGTTAGGTTAGGTTAGGTTAGGTTAGGTTAGGTTAGGTTAGGTTAGGTTAGGTTAGGTTAGGTTAGGTTAGGTTAGGTTAGGTTAGGTTAGGTTAGGTTAGGTTAGGTTAGGTTAGGTTAGGTTAGGTTAGGTTAGGTTAGGTTAGGTTAGGTTAGGTTAGGTTAGGTTAGGTTTTTTTTTTTTTTTAAAGTTTATTTTGGGAGAAATTGATAGTCTCGCGGCGCTATCGGATTACACCGCGAGGTATCACTGAGTTTATTAGGTTACATTTGAGTTGGAGTTGAACTCCTCTAGTGTGTTTACAATATTAACTACTAAGTTGGTGAAGGTATTTATTGTAGTTGCTTTATTTATTATTTCGCTTGGGTTGAGAGGGTTGAAGTTGTATATACTACAAGCGATTGTATGTTCGGAGCGGATTATGGTGTGGCGAAGACATTTCGGGTTGAAAGAAGAAAGATGGGAGTGAGGATTATTATGTCTAGTTACCATAGTTGGTACGGGAGCGGATGGTTTCTAGCATAAATGAGATTCGAGGACATGATTGGGAAGTTGCACTATGGTCAACCTTACATTTGGTGTTAGAGGTTTTCGCGTGTTCGATGCAGTTGCGGCATTGAGCTTTATCGGGGTTATCCTTTTCAGGGCAGGCTCGGAACTCATGGCCGGGCGAAGAACAATGGGAGCAGACAACAACTTGACGGTCGCACCTCGCCTTGGTGTGCCCGAACTGAAGGCACTTGTAGCATTGAAGCAGAGGTAAGTACCCCTCAGCGTGCACCCGCTGGTGGTCTAGATTGATTTTGACCTTGGAGGTAATAGCCTTCCAGACGGGGGGAGAAGCGAGGAGGACCGCGTTGTAGAGCCGTTTGTTGCGGTTCGCACGCTTAAAGCGGAAGGTAAGGTCGGCATCAACAGTGATGGCCTCTTTGATTTCGGCGTTTTGGTTGCGGATGATGGTCACGAGTTGGTCAGCTGGTATGTCTTCGGGGACGCCCTTGAGGATGACCATCGGGCTAAGAGTCTTGGAGGCCTCAGCCACCACGGAACACTCTGCGCGTTTAAGTTTATTTAGGGTCTCTTCCCGGTGCTCCATGTTATCGAACTCGACGCGGATCTTATTTTTCGAGATGAACTTTATGTTCGATGGAGCAAATGATGAGTCCCGGAAAGAGACCGAACTTTTAAAGTTTTTGAGGGTTTCCGAGGCGCTGAGGACACTCTTTTTGGAGCTTACTACTATAGCCGGTTTGGTTTTGGGCACTGGTGGTGGTTCATGCGTTGGCCCCGAAGGCGTCGCCGGCGCCGCCGCTACCGCCCGAGCGTAAGTGAGGGACGAGTGACCGGATGGTGTAGCCGCCTCGTTCCTCGCCTGACGCACATCAGTGTGCACCTCGTCGAGCTTCGACTTAAGGTCCTGAATGTGGGCAATAACGGCCGCACCAGCGCAGCCACCGTTGCCACCGCCGAACTCGGGCAATTGGTCCGTCTGCGTGAAGCAGGATCGCTGCGAGACGGGAGCGGGAGCGGGGGACGCCGGAAGCTGAGCCGACAGTGTGGGTGTTAAGGCAAGGCGCTGAGTCGGAGAAGGGGCGGCGGGGGTAGAGGTATGCCTCCTCCGCTCCCTCTCCAGGTCAGCCTCTGCCTCCCTAAGTAGACGGTAGAGATTGTCGATGGCGAGTGAAGCTCCTTTTTTAATCTCCGTCTTGATGTTTCCCGAGTTCGCGAGGTGCGCCTTGGCGTGCGCGTTCCAAAGTTTCCCCTGAAGCGGCCTCGATTTGGTCGCTATGTCGGGCGGGATCGGCGCGACTTCGACCAGGGTGCGGGCAAAGCCCCGTTTGGCCTTAGGCTGGGTCGTCATCGCGTCGCCCGTCGAGGACTGCGCGCTGTTTTCGTCCGCTTCAAGGGAAAAGGGCAAGTGCTCCGCGCGGAAGGGGCTGCGGCGTTGTTCTGGCGGTTGCCTAGTACCCATTTCGGATAGAAAAGTGGAGCTGCCTCTGCTGGTTGAGGGCTGAACTGACAGAGCGTCAGTGTCGACTGAGAATGTCGAGTTTGCCGGGTTTTTGTCCGGATCTCTATCCTTGGGAGGGGTCCTATACATGATGTAGGTGCGCTGCTAGCAGTTGGGACCGAAAGCAAAAACGAGAAACCGACTTTAAAAGTTTTGAAACTTTTTCTATGCGATGTGTCTAGCTTAGCGGTAACTTCTCTGGGTGGGCGGGAGGGCGCAAAAATTGGTTTCCTTGCTGTGGATCGCTCTGAAAACGCGGGATATGCTTCGGGAGGTATCACGGGGCTAGAAGAGCCTTACTACGGTCGAATAGAAGGAGGTTTTCCTCGAAAAATGCGGAAAAACGGCAAAAACTACGAAATTTAAACTAAATTTGACTCTAAATTCTTGAAAAAACACGAAAAACTGCAACTAATTAACTTATTAATGGATTCTACTTTATGTTTCAGATCACTGGAGGAGCGCTACGATGTCACAAGGGGGCTAACTACTGGGATTCACAAGATACGAATTTATGAAAATTTCAAAATGTTAGAAATCTCGACTGGTTAGGTGAACTTTTTGAGGCGGTCGGGTACAAAAATTGATTTCCTCGCTGTGGATCGCTCTGAAAATGCGGGGTATGCTTCGGGAGGTATCACGGGGCTAGAAGAGCCTTACTACGGTCGAATAGAAGGAGGTTTTCCTCGAAAAATGCGGAAAAACGGCAAAAACTACGAAATTTAAACTAAATTTGACTCTAAATTCTTGAAAAAACACGAAAAACTGCAACTAATTAACTTATTAATGGATTCTACTTTATGTTTCAGATCACTGGAGGAGCGCTACGATGTCACAAGGGGGCTAACTACTGGGATTCACAAGATACGAATTTATGAAAATTTCAAAATGTTAGAAATCTCGACTGGTTAGGTGAACTTTTTGAGGCGGTCGGGTACAAAAATTGATTTCCTCGCTGTGGATCGCTCTGAAAATGCGGGGTATGCTTCGGGAGGTATCACGGGGCTAGAAGAGCCTTACTACGGTCGAATAGAAGGAGGTTTTCCTCGAAAAATGCGGAAAAACGGCAAAAACTACGAAATTTAAACTAAATTTGACTCTAAATTCTTGAAAAAACACGAAAAACTGCAACTAATTAACTTATTAATGGATTCTACTTTATGTTTCAGATCACTGGAGGAGCGCTACGATGTCACAAGGGGGCTAACTACTGGGATTCACAAGATACGAATTTATGAAAATTTCAAAATGTTAGAAATCTCGACTGGTTAGGTGAACTTTTTGAGGCGGTCGGGTACAAAAATTGATTTCCTCGCTGTGGATCGCTCTGAAAATGCGGGGTATGCTTCGGGAGGTATCACGGGGCTAGAAGAGCCTTACTACGGTCGAATAGAAGGAGGTTTTCCTCGAAAAATGCGGAAAAACGGCAAAAACTACGAAATTTAAACTAAATTTGACTCTAAATTCTTGAAAAAACACGAAAAACTGCAACTAATTAACTTATTAATGGATTCTACTTTATGTTTCAGATCACTGGAGGAGCGCTACGATGTCACAAGGGGGCTAACTACTGGGATTCACAAGATACGAATTTATGAAAATTTCCGGTTAGGTTAGGTTAGGTTAGGTTAGGTTAGGTTAGGTTAGGTTAGGTTAGGTTAGGTTAGGTTAGGTTAGGTTAGGTTAGGTTAGGTTAGGTTAGGTTAGGTTAGGTTAGGTTAGGTTAGGTTTTTTTTTTTTTTTTTTTTTTTTTTTTTTTTTTTTTTTATTAGTTTTCGTCAGGGTTTCCTCCGACTGTGATGTCTGGAGATATTTTTCAACCATAACAATTTAGTAGCTAAACAGTTTAAATATGAATAAAGTAAATGAACAAGGTTGAACTAACCCTTATAATTAAATGCTAGTCGATTGTATTTGTATATGCTATAATTTGTAAATTGTAATAATGTAAAGTTAAGAATGTATAATTGAATTTAATTAAAATTTTAAACGGTTAAAATATGTGACTAGGAATAATAAAACTTAAACTCTAGGCTAAAAATTTTCAAATCATTCTAAAATTGTAAAAGTTAAAATTTACGTGATTCGTAACAGATTGTGTTGTGTTTTTGTCAATTGAGTAAAATAATTAAAACTATGGGGTCAAACTTTCTCTCTCTCTATGTCCTGATTGCGTGTTTCATTTATACTACTGTCCTAAGTTTACCAATTCGCTGCGAAGTGACCGTCTCCAACTTATGTCCAACTATTTTTCCTGAACTCGGGATTCTTTAAAATCCCGTAGCCAGGAAACCGACGCTAAATACTTGCTGGTAGCATGCCGACGGACCTTTCGCAGCGCACTGCTCTACACTTTGTTTCTGGCGATAACCACTTTTGCCGTGTCGATGCAGAACTGCAGAAACAAATCCCGCTCGCTTGCCTTCTCCAAAATGGTGGGCATGTTTTCCATTTTTAAAGCGGTCGAGATTTGTTGCTGCAGGTTATACCTTTCTATACCATGAACGGGACATTCAAACAACACGTGCGCCACGCTCTCCTCTTTCTCGGGGTCGCAGATGCACGATGGATTCGCCCTGCACTTGAATCTGTGCAAGTACTGGGCGAATCCACCGTGACCCGTCATCACCTGGGTGAGATGTCTATCCACTGGGACCTTTCTGCTGAATCTGTGAGCGGCGGTCGCGTCCGGCAGGAATCTCCTGGTGAGCTCCGCCGTGTCCCCCGATCTGTATCTCCGATTCCATTCGTCAAGCGTATCCATACGGATCAGTCGCTTGACGAATGAAATCGGACATGCATCGTAGTCGGGTCTGGTCTTCTTTTTTGTGGCCTCCTTGGCGAGAACGTCGGCCCTCTCATTTCCGGCTAGTCCCGCGTGTGCTCTTACCCAGAACAGTTCAACCTCGATGTTCCGCGACTCGCATTCCGCCAGGTTGTTCCGGATGTCAACAACGACGGGGTGTACAGCGCCCCGGCTCGCCACTGCTTCCAGTGACGATCGCGAGTCGCTGTAAACCCCGTAGCTGTTGACGGAACCTTTGGCGGCGATGCGGGTCGCCTCCCTGATGGCGAGCAGTTCGGCCTGGTAGACCGAGCAGTATGACGGCAGTTTCAATTTTCGAGTTCCGGTTTCAACGGTGCTGTCCCATATGGATAGCGCCGCACCTACTCCCCCGTCAATTTTACTGCCGTCCGTGAAAATTCTAACTGTCTGTCTATTGCTGTCCGCCACTTCCTGCTCGCTCTCGAGGTGCCGGAACTGGTGCTCCGTCAACTTTGCCGGGTGTGCGGTGGTCCGGTACGGTACCATTTTTTCCACCTCCCTGTCCGCCAATGCCGCCGGCCGCGAGACCCCCCTTCTGGCCTCATACAGGGCGGCTGCCTCCTGTATTCTGAGGTCCAGGGGGAGTATCCCGGTCAGCGCCAGCGCTGCGTTCAGGGAGACGGTCCTATAGGCCCTGCACAGTCTCTGGGCAAACCCCCGCTGCACCACATTCAGCTGCCTCTGCACTCCCAGCTTCCTCGCCGCTGGAGCCCACACGCTCGCCCCGTACAGGACGATCGGTTCCACGCAGGCCGTGTAGATCAGCCTGATGATCTCCGGGTGGAGACCCCAGCTGACCCTGGCCGCTCGTGATAGATGCTTATAGACGTCCAGCGCCCTTTTGCAGGTTTCTGCAACATGGGCGTTGAACGTCAGCTTGTCATCTATCACGAGCCCCAGGATCTTGATCTCACTGGACATGCCAATGTCGACCCCGCCCATGCTCAGGTGTGGGGTGTCGTGCTTCAGCTTGTTCGTCAACAGCATCGCTTTTGTTTTATGCGGACCGAACTTTAGCTTATTACGAACACCCCACCTCCGAACATGTTCGAGAGCGGCATTGGCACGTCCCTGGATCGCGGCTGCGGTGTCCCCGGAGAACATCAAGATGACGTCGTCGGCGAATGCCTGGCACCGATCGCCCCGCTCTTCCATCTCCTTCAGCAAAGGGTCGAGAAGGAGGTTCCAAAGGATTGGACCCCCTATAGACCCCTGGATACATCCCTTTGCAGTCTCCCTCTCGACCTCCTCCCCCGCGTACCTTACTCTCACCCGCCTGTCCTCCAGGTACGAGTCCATGACCCTTCGGAGATTGATGGGGCACTCGGCTTCGGCTAGGCGGACTCGCATCGCCGGCCACCATGCGCCATCAAAGGCGCCCTCTATGTCAAGGGAAACCACCACTACGATCTTCTTTGCCCTGATCTCGGCTCGTATGTGGTTTACCATGGCATAGAGGGCGTCTTCTGTACTCCGTTGGGGCATGAACCCGTACTGGTGGGCGCTGAGCTTTGGCACCAAGTGCCACTTTAGTCGGCCCACTACCATCTTCTCCAGGATCTTTCCCATCACTGGCAACAGTCCGATTGGTCTGTAGGATTTTGGCGCTGTGTAGTCGTCCTTCGCGGGTTTCCGTAGGACGACCACAGTTGCCTCCTTCCAGATTGTCGGGAAGTGGCCCAGCGCCAAGCACCTGTTTGCCAGTGACAGGAAAGATCCGGGATCGGCGTCGATGACTTCCTTGCAAATATCGGACGTGAGGCCATCCGAGCCCGGGGCCTTCTTCGGATTAAAGGAGTTCACGGCTGCCCTCAGCTCTCCCATTGTAAACGGGGGGTCATGATTACCAACATGGCCCTCCGCGTTTACCTCTTCTGCCTTTTGCCTTATTCGCCTGTGTTCCTCGTCGTCCTCTTCCTCCCTGTCCCCGGGATAGAACGTCCCCGCGAGCATCTCTGCCGACTCCCTCTCGCTCAGCGCCCTACCCCCAGATACTAGGGGCAGGTCCTCCTGTGCCCTCCTAGTGCGCCGTATTACCCGATATATCCCGTCCCACACTCCCTCCTTATCCTGTCTCTCGCAAAATCCCTTCCAGCTTTTCACCATATCCCGCTTTGCCCTACTCTCATATTCTTCCTTTGCTTTCAGGTACTCGCCTACGACCCTCTGCCTCCGCACCGGCGCTGCGCAACGGATTCTCCTCTTCATGGTAAGTACTCTTCTTTTCAGGATCCCGAGTTCTTCGGACCACCATGGTAAGCTCAGTTTCTCAACGCGACTCTTTTTTCTTAATAGTTCTTCACATGTTTTTGTAATTGTATTTATATATGCTTCTACTGTTATATCTATTTGTGCTTTATTATCTATTGTTTCTATTTCCTCTTTTGTTATTTTACTCTCTATTTTAAACTGGGTCAGTTTCTCATGAAATTGAACCCAGTTTGCCTTCTTTGTGCTATACTTCCTCGTTGTTCTTTCTATGTTTATTCCTTTTGATTTTTCCAGGTTAATTTTGAATAGAATCGCGTTGTGATCCGAACTGACCACCATGGTGTCGTCAACTCTCCAATCCTCTACCATGTCCAGCATCTCCATCTTGCAGGCCGTCACGTCGACGCGGCTGGTGAACTGCCTCCCACCCCGAGTCACCTCGAACGTGGGTAGGTCTCCCTCATTTAGTACCTGAAAGCCCATTTCTTCCAGAGCGCCTGCCATGTCCTCCCCCCTGCTGTCGATTGTGGGGCTGCCCCACCAGGTGCTCTTCGCGTTGGCGTCGCCCCCCATCAGCACCCGTGGCATCCCGAGCCGCTCCACGATGTCCTTGAGCTGCTCCAGGTAGGGTTCCAGCGGCGCTGGGTACGGCTCGAAGTAATACGAGATTACGAGGATCTCCCACGCCACCGTTCTGATCTTAACTACGACCACGTTGTTTGTGGTAAGGTTTGGGAACTGTATCACGTCGAGGTCCTCGTCGAAGACCGCTATCGCGGCCTTGACGTGGCCCTCTGTTTGGTTGTGGCTTTGGTAGATCCTCGCCCTCCCGTATGCCTTCATCCTCTTGATGGCGCCGGTGTACGGCTCCTGGAGCAGCGCAAAGGCCACCTTGCGCTTACTGGCTTCGAGCATTAGCTCGTCTGTCGCCAGCTCCTTCCTCCATAAGTTGACCTGGGCTACCAGGTAGTGCTTGTGCCGAGTTTGTGTGCCAGGGACGCCCTTAGCAGTAGGCGACGGACGCCCTCGCCAAGACATCCCACTTTCTCCTGACGGGGCAGTTTCCGTCGAATGCGTTGTGCTCACGGTCTTCGAGTCCCGCCTCCGAGCAGTTGCAGCAAGATGCCGGTACCGCACTCAAGAAGTCCGCGCACGCGTTCTTCTTGTGCGGGCCCCCGCAGTGGCTGCAACGCTCGGCTTTATCCTGGCAGAACCGTCTGCCGTGCCCGTAGCCAAGGCAGAGCGAGCACTGGACCAGCGGCGACTGGTCCAGCACCCGCACCCTCTGCATGTCTACGTGCACGGCACCGGCTCGTGTCATGCGGGACCAGACGATCGGTGGCACCCGGAGAACGGCATGGCACGCGTGAGGGTTTCGGCTCCTCCTCCTGTATCTCACCTCCATCTTTGGTTTGTCGAGGCCGTCGAAAATTCCGCCATTCTGTCTCCTCAGGGATTCGATAATATTGTCGTCAGTATTATAACTTAGGACATCCCTGAGGATCACCAGCGGGTCTTTGTTTTCGACGTCCTCGACATTAAGCTTTTCTTTAGCCTTCCCCAGCCTATCCCTCACTCTCTTCCTTTCCTCCTCTGTCCTACACCCCACTATCACCTTCTGATTCTTCAGTTTCCTCACTCTGTCAATTTGGATCCCGCTCTCTCGAGCGTTAACTGTCTCCCTTATAGTTTGCACTATGCTGTCTCCCTTCTCAGTCTCGTCGGTGGAGGTGATCACGAGCGAGTGCAGCGCCGTCCGAACGGGGGCCAGCGCCTCCGCTCGGCCGGCCGCCACCGACGCGTACGTGGCCCTCTCCACCGCCTCGCGCTGTTTTCCCACTTCCTCCTTTATTTCGGCCGTCTTCCTTTCCACGGCTTCTCTCGTCACGCGGTGCAGGTCCGCGTTTCCCCCCACTTCTCTCCCTATCTCCTCCATCTCTTTCCTGCTGCCCCTCATGAGGTCGAGTCCCTCATCGACCTTCCCCTCCAAGATGTTCCGCATGTCCCTCAGTTCTTCCAGGATCTTGGCGGTGCCGTTGGAGCTACCTGGTGGCGTTTGCGGGGCTGTTCTTATATCCCGCTGTGTGACCCGCGCACCAGGTAGGGGCGTGGCCTGCTCCAACTGCCTAACCATGCGGAACATCCGGTCGATGAGGGACTTAACCATGACTTTGATGGTCGTCTTGATATTCCCCGACTCCTCGAGTTGCAGAAAGGCCTCCTCCATAACCCACCTGGCTTCGGCGGTTCGGTTTGGGAAGCCCTTCGGCTCCTCGAGGATCGGGGACGCTTCGGTTTGGGGCTTCACTGGCTGCTTCTTCTTCACCTTTTTGTCCTTGAGGACGAAGGTCTTGTCGGTCTCGCCCGATGCGCCACCATCCGGCGAGACCGACCCGGCCTTTGCCTCGGCATCCTCCCACTCGTCGATGCTCCTCCTGACGCTACGGGTAGCACCAGGAAGAGCAGCGACCGGGGCCCTTGATGGTACGGCCCCATTTCTGGCCAGGCGGTTTAAAGTTGCCGGGGGGATGCCCGCATGTGGAGTTGAAGCCGCCAGAGCGCCCTCTTCGTTTGTTCCCTGCGCAGCGGGGGGGTCAATTTGAGGCGCGGGGCCAACTGGGGCGCCCGCAGCCGTCATTCCTGATAAGCCTGAGGCGGCTAAGTCCGATGCCGCGGCCGGCGCGGCGGTCAAATTGTCAATTTTTGACTCTTCTTCATTTCTTGCCGTTTGGGCAAGTCCCTGAGGGGTTCTGAATCCGAACATAGTGTTGAGCAGGGCCTACTAGTGTTCCCGAAGCAATACCTGTCGATTCCCACCCGAAAACACAAAGTAAAATTTTTCCCCAAGGCTGACGTCAGCCTTAGCGAGTGACTCCTGGGTGGGCGGGAGGGCGAAAAAATCGATTTTTTCGCTAAAATTGATGCTGAAACAGCGCGGAACGCTTAGGGATGGTAGATGGGGGCTAGAAGAGCCTGTCTATGTAAAATTTGAAGCAAGTTTTCTTAACAAAAACTTAAGAAAACGTCTGAAAACACAAAATTTTGACAAAAATTACAACTATTTTAACCGAAAAATGTACTAAACTAACTATTAACTGTTTGTTCTTGTCTGTTACAGGTTGCTGAATGGACGCTACGACGACGCAACGCGATAAGTCAATGGAACAACGAAGTAAAAAATTTCAAAAATCGACAATGTATGAGAAATTTCTATCGCTTAGGTAAACTTTCTAAGGGCGCTCGGACGATAAAATCGATTTTTTCGCTAAAATTGATGCTGAAACAGCGCGGAACGCTTAGGGATGGTAGATGGGGGCTAGAAGAGCCTGTCTATGTAAAATTTGGGTTAGGTTAGGTTAGGTTAGGTTAGGTTAGGTTAGGTTAGGTTAGGTTAGGTTAGGTTAGGTTAGGTTAGGTTAGGTTAGGTTAGGTTAGGTTAGGTTAGGTTAGGTTAGGTTAGGTTAGGTTAGGTTAGGTTAGGTTAGGTTAGGTTAGGTTAGGTTAGGTTAGGTTAGGTTAGGTTAGGTTAGGTTAGGTTAGGTTAGGTTAGGTTAGGTTAGGTTAGGTTAGGTTAGGTTAGGTTAGGTTAGGTTAGGTTAGGTTAGGTTAGGTTAGGTTAGGTTAGGTTAGGTTAGGTTAGGTTAGGTTAGGTTAGGTTAGGTTAGGTTAGGTTAGGTTAGGTTAGGTTAGGTTAGGTTAGGTTAGGTTAGGTTAGGTTAGGTTAGGTTAGGTTAGGTTAGGTTAGGTTTTTTTTTTTTTTTTTGAAAGAACACAAGTTAATGTAATGTTCTCGCGGCGCTACTGGTTTACGCCGCGAGGCATCACTGTTTAATTTAGGTTACACTTTGATTAGATTTATTGAATTCTTTCAGAGTCTCTACAATATTATTAATTAAGTTGTTGAATGTAGAGGTAGTGGTTTCTTTAGTTATAATTTCACTTAGGCAGGTTGGGTTGATGTTGAAGATTCGGCACGCTATCTGGTGATGACTGCGAGCGACAGTGTACCTGGGGCAGTCCTCAAGGAGGTGCCGCCAGCTTTGTGTGGTTGTCGCGTCGCAGGGGCACGTTTCGTTAGTAGTAATTTTGAATCTGTGGAGGTATTCCTTGTGATATCCGTGGTTGCTAAGAAATTGTGTGATAGCGAAAGAGGGTTTTGTGGTTTTTAGGAATTCGAGGAGTGAAGAGTAATTGGGGAGGAGGGATTTGGTGTATTGGGCGGTGTCGGGGTTTTCGTAAAATTTCTCGCATGCAGATGTGCATGCGAGTTTGTTGAGGTTTTTGATGTAACTGATGGGGACGGCGCAATAGTCGGGCGTACGGTGAAGATTGGCGGCTGCTTTCGCTTCTGTGTCCGCCTGTTCATTTCCGTAGAGGCCGGCGTGGGCTTTGATCCAAGCGAATCTAATGGATTGCCCAGATGATGATGCTTGGGAGATGAATTTATGGGTTGCGACGGCGAATGAGTTGTGACTGTTTCGATTGGAAAGTTCCATTAGGCTGGACTTACTGTCGGATAGGATGAGGGAGTGCGGGAGGCCGTTAGTACAAATGTACCGGCACGCCTCTTGAATGGCCAGCATTTCCGCCTGAAAGACGGAACAGCAGTCGTGAAGTTTATACTTCTTGACCGCCGTCCGTCTTCCAGACGGGTCGAACACTACGAAGGCGGCTCCGACCATGCCGTCATGCTTGCTCCCGTCCGAGTACACCTTCCAGGAGGCTGCGATGGAGTCTAAGTTGGGGAGTTCGAGGAAGTCGTCGATTGACGAGACCTCCTCGAACTGGATTCCAATTCGGTTGGAGGGGTGTAGAAGCGAAGCGGGCTTGGAGAGCTTCTCGACTGGGACGTCATCAGGCAAGTGCGAGGTGACGCCCAGGAGTTTGGAACGCTCTATATCCGCTATCGCTTCAATTTTGTCCGGCAGGGGGACAAGTTGGGCCAAGGAGATTGAAGCGGTCGTGCTGACCGTGCGGAAGCCTTGTATCATCTTGATGGCAAATTGTCGCTGCAGGGACAGAAGTCTCTTGGCTATATACTTGAACCGGAGGGCGGGGTACCAGATGGCGGCACCGTAGGAGACGATCGGCTCGATGACCATCGAGTAGATGATGCGGATGTTTTCCGGGTGAACTCCCCAGGTGGGCCGGATGAAAAGGCAGAGTTTGTGGTGGAGTTTCTGGACCTTCTCGATGACGGAGTCGACGTGCTTGGTGAATGTCAGCCTTTTGTCGATGATGATGCCCAAATATTTAATTTGGTCGACGAAGGCGAGCTGTTGGGACCCCATTTTGATATGGCACTTGGTAGCGCCTGGGGTGAAGGCGATAGCCTGAGTTTTATCCGGGCCAAACTCAAGTTTGACTCTTTCACCCCAGTCGGAGATGAGTTTGAGAGCCGTGTTGACGCGACCCTCGAGCACCGCAACGTCGCTGCTGTGAGCGATAAGTAGGACGTCGTCCGCGTATGCTTGAAGGCTGCATCCGTCAGGCATTGGTGTGAGTAGGAGTTTGTCCAGCACCAGGTTCCAAAGTGTGGGACCGATGACAGAACCTTGGATGCATCCTCTTGTCATGGTCTTTTGGACCTGGGTGTCGGCGAAGGTGATGTGGACCTCCCTGTCCTTGACATAATTAATCAGGATTCTATAGAGGTTGCTGGGGCAGTTGGTGTCTCTCAGTCTACCGAATATAGCCGGCCACCAGGCTCGGTCGAACGCGGCTTTGATATCCAGAGAGATAGCAACTACCTGCTCCCTCGAAGACTTGGCTGCATTAATTATGTCGAGGGCATTGGAGATGGCCATGACTGTGGAGGTCTGAGCCTTGAATCCGTACTGTTGGACTGGAGACTCGTTGTTGGTCTGTAGATGGTGGGTCAGTCTGTTGTTGATGAGGCGCTCAAGGAGTTTCCCATACACGTTGATGAGGCCGATTGGTCTGAAGCTGGACAGTGAGCTGTACTCCGGCTTGCCCGGCTTGGGGATGATCTTGGCAGTGGCCACTTTCCAAGACTCGGGGAAGTGTCCGAGCCGGAGACAGCAGTTCACCATGCCGGTGATCGCATCTGGATACCATCGCGCAACCCAGTAGCAGATGTCCGCTGTGAGGTGGTCAATCCCGGGCGCCCTCTTCGGGTTCATTCCCAGGAGGGCGTCCAGAATCTCCTCCGTAGTGAAAGCGGGATCTGCCGGGGTGCACAACGGTTTGTCCATGTCCGCGCGGAGCCCGACTTGGAAGTCGGTTCGGTCCGGGGTGTCGTCGGGGTAGAAGTTGTGCAGCAGTGCACTGGCGGTATCCTGCGGGTTCGCAGTGTAGGAGCCGTCGTTAAGTCGTAGAGTGGCCGGGGCCTGTGCTAGTGGCCTGGTTTTGAGGAGGCGGTTGGTGACCGACCAGACGTCCTCCTTCTTCTGCCTGCCGCAGAAGTCCCTGAAGTGTTCAGTGGAGGCAGCGCAGAAGGCGTCGGAGTATTCACGTCTGAGGCGGTTCCGCTCCTCGATGAGTTGGTCCAGTGGGCGTTGTCGGCGGACTGCTTTTGACAGCTTGTGGTGGGCTCTGATGACAGACCGCTTGAGTTCCTCCAAGTTCTCGTTCCACCACGGCGCACGCTGTGGTGGGGGACGAGATCTCGGAAGTATTCTGTCGCAAGTGGTCTGAATGGCGGAGATGAAGCCTTCGACGTACCAATCGAGTTGGTGGGTGTTGAGGATCCCGAAGTTCGGGGTAGTCGGTAGGTGCTGGTTCATCTCCGTGACGAACCTTTCTTCGAGTTGCTCCCATTTGACGAAGCCGGTTGAGTAGCGGTAGGTGGAGAGCTTCATGTTCTTGGTAGGTCGGGAGCCGAGAGAAGCGCGGAAGCGGATCGCACTGTGGTCTGATGATGGGCAGATGCCGGGGTCGACCACCCAGTCCGTGACAGCAACACCGGGGTCGTTCACAATAGTGAGGTCGACTATGGAGCTCCGAGGAGCCCCAAGTGCGACGGTGTGATAGGTTGGAGTATCCCCGATGTTGCAGATGGTCAAGTCCCGAGTGGTGACCAAGTTGGCAACCGACTCGCCCCGACTGTTGTTGGTGGGAGAGCCCCAAAAGTGATGGTGGCCGTTGAAGTCCCCGCCGATAATGTGTTTGGAGTCGGAGGTCTGCACCAGGAGGTGCTCGAGTTTGTCGATGGTGTTGTGCACGTCGACCCGAGGCTCGACGTACACAGATGTGAGGTACATCTTGTGACCCGAGCGATCCCTGATGCAGACCACCGACATGTTGGCGTTAGAGTGCTCGGAGATGCCAAGTGTTGCCACGAGGTTGCTCCGGACTAGTAAGGCTGCCCTTACCGGGCGGTCGTTGTGGTATTGGTATGCCGTGAAGCCGGGTATCGCCTTTAGGAGACCAGTGTTTGCCGTGTATGGCTCGGTGACGAATGCCACGTGGCACTCGGTTTGGGAGAGGTGAACGGACAGTTCATGAGTTGCGTTGCGGCTGCGCGCAAGGTTGACTTGCGTACAGTTGAGGGTAAAAGAGGTAGGACGGGAGCGGGAATTAGTTGCCATAGTTGGTGCGGGAGATTATGGTTTTGGACATGAAAGAGATTCGAGGGCATAGGGAGGAGGTTGCACTATGGTCGGCTTTAGTTTGGCTGTTGTTGTTGGTCTTGGCATGTTCCGCGCAGTTGTGGCAGCGGAGTTTGCTGGGGTTGCTTTTCTCGGGGCAAGTCCGGTACTCGTGCCCGGGAAGGGAGCAGTGGGAGCAAATTGGGGTTTGCTTGTCGCAACGAGCTTTAGTGTGCCCGAATTGCAAGCACTTGAAACACTGCAGCAGGGGCACGTAGTTCTCGGCGTGTACGCGCTGGTGGTCAATGTTGACCCTGCCGAGGGTGGTGACGGCCTTCCATACAGAGGGCGAGGCGATGAAGACCGCGTTGTATAGTGATTTGTTGCGGTTCGCCCTCTTGAATTTGAAGGCCAAGTCACCATCCCCGGCAATGGCCTCCCTAACAGCTGTGTTTTGGTTTCGGAGTATGCCCAATAACTCGTCGGATGGTATGTCCTGGGGGACTCCCTTCAGGACGAACATGGGGCTCAACGTTTTTGACGTCTCCGCGACGACCGAGCATTCTGGACGCTTAAGCATGGAGAGGGTCTCCTCCCGGTGCTCCGTGGAGTCGAATTCGACCCGGAGTTTATTTCGGGATACGAACCGAATGTTTGAAGGAGCGAACGAACTGTTCCGGAAGGAGACCGACTCCTTAAACTGCTTAAGCGTCTCAGAGGAGCTGAGGACGCTCTTTTTGGCGGATACGATGATGGCAGGGCGGGTTTTGGGGACAACCGGAGGAGTTGGTACGCGGGCAGATGGGGGGGGTGTCGCCGAAGCCACGGCGCGGGCGTAGGTGAGGGACGAGAACGTGGAGGAGGTTCCAGCCTTGTCCCTAGCCCGTTGCACATCACAGTGGACCTCCTCGAGTTTGGATCCGACTTCTTTGATGTGCCCGATGACAGCGTCGGCGGTGGCTGTGTTTATCCGGGTGTTGATTAGCTCCTGCGTCTCCCTGATTTCCATCAGCAGTGCAGCATTAGACCTGACGCCCGAGTGCAGTTGGGCGTGGTTGGACTGAATCTGAGCCAGGAGATCGCCACTGGGCTCGGGTATCAGGTCTGTCTGCATGCCGACTGAGCATTGAGACGGAGGAGCGTAGGCAGCGGCAGGGGAAGCGCTGTGTCCCTGAGCGGTCGGAGGCGACGATAGAGCGATGCGCTGAGTTGGGGAGAGGGCGGCAGCAGCAGCGGTGTGCCTCTTCCGCTCTCTCTCCAAGTCAGCCTCGGACTCACGAAGAAGGCGGTATAGGTTGTCCAGCGCAAGATTGACTCCCTTTTTAATGTCGGTGCGAATATTGCCCGAGTTTGCTAGTTGAGACTTAGAGTGGGCGTTCCACAACTTAGCCTGTTGCAGTCTGGGCTTTGTCGCAACGTCCGGAGGGATCGGGACGACGTCGACTAAAACGCGGGAGAAGCCCCGTTTCGGCTTTGCCTGTGCAGCCGCGGATTCGACCGATGTCCCGGAGGATTGGGTGTTCTCCTCAGGCGAGAATGGCACAACCTCAGCGCGGAACGGGGAGAATCCGGCGGGTGGGGTGGGTTTCGTACCCATATCTACTATAAAAGTAGAGTTGGCTCGACTTGTAGAGGCCTTAGCAGGGGGGGTGTGGTACATTTTTAATGTGCCAAAGATTCAAAAATAAATCCCTGAGAAGAGGGGTGAAAAATATGAGTTTGAGAAATTTCCTATACGACGAGTCCAGCTAAGCGGTAACTTCTCTGGGTGGGCGGGAGGGCGCAAAAATTGATTTCCTCGCTGTGGATCGCTCTGAAAATGCGGGATATGCTTCGGGGGGTATCACGGGGCTAGAAGAGCCTTACTATGGTCGAATTGAAGAAGGTTTTCCTCGAAAAATTCGGAAAAACTGCGAAAACTACGAAATTTACACTAAAATTGACTCTAATTTCTTGAAAAAACACGAAAAACTGCAACTAATTAACTTTTTAATGGATTCTACTTTATGTTTCAGATGACTGGAGGACCGCTACGATGTCACAAGGGAGCTAACTACTGGAATTCACAAGATACGAATTTAAGAAAATTTCAAATTGTTGGAAATCTCGTCTGCTTAGGTAAACTTTATATGGCGGTCGGGTACAAAAATTGATTTCCTCGCTGTGGATCGCTCTGAAAATGCGGGATATGCTTCGGGGGGTATCACGGGGCTAGAAGAGCCTTACTATGGTCGAATTGAAGAAGGTTTTCCTCGAAAAATTCGGAAAAACTGCGAAAACTACGAAATTTACACTAAAATTGACTCTAATTTCTTGAAAAAACACGAAAAACTGCAACTAATTAACTTTTTAATGGATTCTACTTTATGTTTCAGATGACTGGAGGACCGCTACGATGTCACAAGGGAGCTAACTACTGGAATTCACAAGATACGAATTTAAGAAAATTTCAAATTGTTGGAAATCTCGTCTGCTTAGGTAAACTTTATATGGCGGTCGGGTACAAAAATTGATTTCCTCGCTGTGGATCGCTCTGAAAATGCGGGATATGCTTCGGGGGGTATCACGGGGCTAGAAGAGCCTTACTATGGTCGAATTGAAGAAGGTTTTCCTCGAAAAATTCGGAAAAACTGCGAAAACTACGAAATTTACACTAAAATTGACTCTAATTTCTTGAAAAAACACGAAAAACTGCAACTAATTAACTTTTTAATGGATTCTACTTTATGTTTCAGATGACTGGAGGACCGCTACGATGTCACAAGGGAGCTAACTACTGGAATTCACAAGATACGAATTTAAGAAAATTTCAAATTGTTGGAAATCTCGTCTGCTTAGGTAAACTTTATATGGCGGTCGGGTACAAAAATTGATTTCCTCGCTGTGGATCGCTCTGAAAATGCGGGATATGCTTCGGGGGGTATCACGGGGCTAGAAGAGCCTTACTATGGTCGAATTGAAGAAGGTTTTCCTCGAAAAATTCGGAAAAACTGCGAAAACTACGAAATTTACACTAAAATTGACTCTAATTTCTTGAAAAAACACGAAAAACTGCAACTAATTAACTTTTTAATGGATTCTACTTTATGTTTCAGATGACTGGAGGACCGCTACGATGTCACAAGGGAGCTAACTACTGGAATTCACAAGATACGAATTTAAGAAAATTTCAAATTGTTGGAAATCTCGTCTGCTTAGGTAAACTTTATATGGCGGTCGGGTACAAAAATTGATTTCCTCGCTGTGGATCGCTCTGAAAATGCGGGATATGCTTCGGGGGGTATCACGGGGCTAGAAGAGCCTTACTATGGTCGAATTGAAGAAGGTTTTCCTCGAAAAATTCGGAAAAACTGCGAAAACTACGAAATTTACACTAAAATTGACTCTAATTTCTTGAAAAAACACGAAAAACTGCAACTAATTAACTTTTTAATGGATTCTACTTTATGTTTCAGATGACTGGAGGACCGCTACGATGTCACAAGGGAGCTAACTACTGGAATTCACAAGATACGAATTTAAGAAAATTTCAAATTGTTGGAAATCTCGTCTGCTTAGGTAAACTTTATATGGCGGTCGGGTACAAAAATTGATTTCCTCGCTGTGGATCGCTCTGAAAATGCGGGATATGCTTCGGGGGGTATCACGGGGCTAGAAGAGCCTTACTATGGTCGAATTGAAGAAGGTTTTCCTCGAAAAATTCGGAAAAACTGCGAAAACTACGAAATTTACACTAAAATTGACTCTAATTTCTTGAAAAAACACGAAAAACTGCAACTAATTAACTTTTTAATGGATTCTACTTTATGTTTCAGATGACTGGAGGACCGCTACGATGTCACAAGGGAGCTAACTACTGGAATTCACAAGATACGAATTTAAGAAAATTTCAAATTGTTGGAAATCTCGTCTGCTTAGGTAAACTTTATATGGCGGTCGGGTACAAAAATTGATTTCCTCGCTGTGGATCGCTCTGAAAATGCGGGATATGCTTCGGGGGGTATCACGGGGCTAGAAGAGCCTTACTATGGTCGAATTGAAGAAGGTTTTCCTCGAAAAATTCGGAAAAACTGCGAAAACTACGAAATTTACACTAAAATTGACTCTAATTTCTTGAAAAAACACGAAAAACTGCAACTAATTAACTTTTTAATGGATTCTACTTTATGTTTCAGATGACTGGAGGACCGCTACGATGTCACAAGGGAGCTAACTACTGGAATTCACAAGATACGAATTTAAGAAAATTTCAAATTGTTGGAAATCTCGTCTGCTTAGGTAAACTTTATATGGCGGTCGGGTACAAAAATTGATTTCCTCGCTGTGGATCGCTCTGAAAATGCGGGATATGCTTCGGGGGGTATCACGGGGCTAGAAGAGCCTTACTATGGTCGAATTGAAGAAGGTTTTCCTCGAAAAATTCGGAAAAACTGCGAAAACTACGAAATTTACACTAAAATTGACTCTAATTTCTTGAAAAAACACGAAAAACTGCAACTAATTAACTTTTTAATGGATTCTACTTTATGTTTCAGATGACTGGAGGACCGCTACGATGTCACAAGGGAGCTAACTACTGGAATTCACAAGATACGAATTTAAGAAAATTTCAAATTGTTGGAAATCTCGTCTGCTTAGGTAAACTTTATATGGCGGTCGGGTACAAAAATTGATTTCCTCGCTGTGGATCGCTCTGAAAATGCGGGATATGCTTCGGGGGGTATCACGGGGCTAGAAGAGCCTTACTATGGTCGAATTGAAGAAGGTTTTCCTCGAAAAATTCGGAAAAACTGCGAAAACTACGAAATTTACACTAAAATTGACTCTAATTTCTTGAAAAAACACGAAAAACTGCAACTAATTAACTTTTTAATGGATTCTACTTTATGTTTCAGATGACTGGAGGACCGCTACGATGTCACAAGGGAGCTAACTACTGGAATTCACAAGATACGAATTTAAGAAAATTTCAAATTGTTGGAAATCTCGTCTGCTTAGGTAAACTTTATATGGCGGTCGGGTACAAAAATTGATTTCCTCGCTGTGGATCGCTCTGAAAATGCGGGATATGCTTCGGGGGGTATCACGGGGCTAGAAGAGCCTTACTATGGTCGAATTGAAGAAGGTTTTCCTCGAAAAATTCGGAAAAACTGCGAAAACTACGAAATTTACACTAAAATTGACTCTAATTTCTTGAAAAAACACGAAAAACTGCAACTAATTAACTTTTTAATGGATTCTACTTTATGTTTCAGATGACTGGAGGACCGCTACGATGTCACAAGGGAGCTAACTACTGGAATTCACAAGATACGAATTTAAGAAAATTTCAAATTGTTGGAAATCTCGTCTGCTTAGGTAAACTTTATATGGCGGTCGGGTACAAAAATTGATTTCCTCGCTGTGGATCGCTCTGAAAATGCGGGATATGCTTCGGGGGGTATCACGGGGCTAGAAGAGCCTTACTATGGTCGAATTGAAGAAGGTTTTCCTCGAAAAATTCGGAAAAACTGCGAAAACTACGAAATTTACACTAAAATTGACTCTAATTTCTTGAAAAAACACGAAAAACTGCAACTAATTAACTTTTTAATGGATTCTACTTTATGTTTCAGATGACTGGAGGACCGCTACGATGTCACAAGGGAGCTAACTACTGGAATTCACAAGATACGAATTTAAGAAAATTTCAAATTGTTGGAAATCTCGTCTGCTTAGGTAAACTTTATATGGCGGTCGGGTACAAAAATTGATTTCCTCGCTGTGGATCGCTCTGAAAATGCGGGATATGCTTCGGGGGGTATCACGGGGCTAGAAGAGCCTTACTATGGTCGAATTGAAGAAGGTTTTCCTCGAAAAATTCGGAAAAACTGCGAAAACTACGAAATTTACACTAAAATTGACTCTAATTTCTTGAAAAAACACGAAAAACTGCAACTAATTAACTTTTTAATGGATTCTACTTTATGTTTCAGATGACTGGAGGACCGCTACGATGTCACAAGGGAGCTAACTACTGGAATTCACAAGATACGAATTTAAGAAAATTTCAAATTGTTGGAAATCTCGTCTGCTTAGGTAAACTTTATATGGCGGTCGGGTACAAAAATTGATTTCCTCGCTGTGGATCGCTCTGAAAATGCGGGATATGCTTCGGGGGGTATCACGGGGCTAGAAGAGCCTTACTATGGTCGAATTGAAGAAGGTTTTCCTCGAAAAATTCGGAAAAACTGCGAAAACTACGAAATTTACACTAAAATTGACTCTAATTTCTTGAAAAAACACGAAAAACTGCAACTAATTAACTTTTTAATGGATTCTACTTTATGTTTCAGATGACTGGAGGACCGCTACGATGTCACAAGGGAGCTAACTACTGGAATTCACAAGATACGAATTTAAGAAAATTTCAAATTGTTGGAAATCTCGTCTGCTTAGGTAAACTTTATATGGCGGTCGGGTACAAAAATTGATTTCCTCGCTGTGGATCGCTCTGAAAATGCGGGATATGCTTCGGGGGGTATCACGGGGCTAGAAGAGCCTTACTATGGTCGAATTGAAGAAGGTTTTCCTCGAAAAATTCGGAAAAACTGCGAAAACTACGAAATTTACACTAAAATTGACTCTAATTTCTTGAAAAAACACGAAAAACTGCAACTAATTAACTTTTTAATGGATTCTACTTTATGTTTCAGATGACTGGAGGACCGCTACGATGTCACAAGGGAGCTAACTACTGGAATTCACAAGATACGAATTTAAGAAAATTTCAAATTGTTGGAAATCTCGTCTGCTTAGGTAAACTTTATATGGCGGTCGGGTACAAAAATTGATTTCCTCGCTGTGGATCGCTCTGAAAATGCGGGATATGCTTCGGGGGGTATCACGGGGCTAGAAGAGCCTTACTATGGTCGAATTGAAGAAGGTTTTCCTCGAAAAATTCGGAAAAACTGCGAAAACTACGAAATTTACACTAAAATTGACTCTAATTTCTTGAAAAAACACGAAAAACTGCAACTAATTAACTTTTTAATGGATTCTACTTTATGTTTCAGATGACTGGAGGACCGCTACGATGTCACAAGGGAGCTAACTACTGGAATTCACAAGATACGAATTTAAGAAAATTTCAAATTGTTGGAAATCTCGTCTGCTTAGGTAAACTTTATATGGCGGTCGGGTACAAAAATTGATTTCCTCGCTGTGGATCGCTCTGAAAATGCGGGATATGCTTCGGGGGGTATCACGGGGCTAGAAGAGCCTTACTATGGTCGAATTGAAGAAGGTTTTCCTCGAAAAATTCGGAAAAACTGCGAAAACTACGAAATTTACACTAAAATTGACTCTAATTTCTTGAAAAAACACGAAAAACTGCAACTAATTAACTTTTTAATGGATTCTACTTTATGTTTCAGATGACTGGAGGACCGCTACGATGTCACAAGGGAGCTAACTACTGGAATTCACAAGATACGAATTTAAGAAAATTTCAAATTGTTGGAAATCTCGTCTGCTTAGGTAAACTTTATATGGCGGTCGGGTACAAAAATTGATTTCCTCGCTGTGGATCGCTCTGAAAATGCGGGATATGCTTCGGGGGGTATCACGGGGCTAGAAGAGCCTTACTATGGTCGAATTGAAGAAGGTTTTCCTCGAAAAATTCGGAAAAACTGCGAAAACTACGAAATTTACACTAAAATTGACTCTAATTTCTTGAAAAAACACGAAAAACTGCAACTAATTAACTTTTTAATGGATTCTACTTTATGTTTCAGATGACTGGAGGACCGCTACGATGTCACAAGGGAGCTAACTACTGGAATTCACAAGATACGAATTTAAGAAAATTTCGGTTAGGTTAGGTTAGGTTAGGTTAGGTTAGGTTAGGTTAGGTTAGGTTAGGTTAGGTTAGGTTAGGTTAGGTTAGGTTAGGTTTTTTTTTTTTTTTTTTTTTTTTTTTTGGTTAGAGAACATATTTAAGTAATGTTCCCGCGGCGCTAATGGTTTACACCGCGGGGCATCACTGGATTGTTTGGTTGTCACTTGCACTTAGTCTTGTTGAATTTTGTAATTGATTTCAAAGAGTTTAAATTAGGAGATGAAGCGATTTGAAGAAAAGGAAAGGGAGAAATTGCATAGAAGTTACGTACCAAAATTGGTACGGGCTGAGATCATTTGGGTCATGAAGGATACTCGGGGGCATAGGAGGAGGGAGGTAGCACTGTGATTGAGGTTGGATTGGCTGTTTCCGCCGCTGCTGGATTTTGAGTGCTCTGCACAATTGTGACAGCGGAGTTTGTCCGGGTTGTTCTTGTCGGGACAGTTTCGGAACTCGTGTCCGGTGAGAGAGCAGTGCGAACAGACAGAGGTCTGCCTGTCGCAGCGTGCCTTGGTGTGGCCGAATTGGAGACACTTGTAGCACTGCAGCAGCGGGATGTAGTTTTCGGCGTGGACCTTTTGGTGGTCGAGGTTAAGCTTGACGAGGGCGGTGATTGTCTTCCAAACGGAGGGCGAGGTGATGAAGACCGCATTGTAGAGGGATTTGTTGCGGTTGGCCCTCTTGAATTTGAAAGACAGATCACCGTCCCCGCTCATAGCCGCCTTGACACTAGGGTTTTGGTTCTTGAGGATGTCCACTAAGTCGTCGGCCGGTATGTCCTGGGGGACTCCCTTCAGGACGACCATGGGACTAAGCATTTTGGACGTCTCCGCGACGACCGAGCACTCCGGACCCCCGAGTTTGGAGAGGGTCTCCTCCCGGTGCTCCGTGCAATCAAATTCGACCCGAAGCTTGTTTCGGGATACGAATCTGATATTGGACGGAGCGAACGAGCTGTTCCGGAAGGAGACCGACTCCTTGAACTGCTTGAGAGTCTCGGAGGAGCTGAGGACGCTCTTTTTAGAGGAGACGATGATGGCTGGGCGGGTCGTGGGGACGACCGGGGGAGTTGAGACGGGGGCGGATGGCGAAGGTGTCGCCGCGGCCACGGCGCGGGCGTAAGTGAGGGACGAAAACTTGGAAGAAGTTCCAGCCTTGTCCCTCGCCCGTTGTACATCGGTGTGGACCACTTCGAGCTTGGAGCTAACGTCCTTGATGTGGCCGATGACGGCGTCGGCAGTGGAGGTGTTGATGCGGGTGTTGATGAGTTCCTGCGTCTCTCTGATTTCCATCAGCAGTGCAGCGTTGGACCTGACGCCCGAACACAGCTGAGCGTGGTTGGTCTGCATCTGCGCCATAAGATCGCCGCTGGGTTCGGGTGTCTGGTCGGTCTGCACGCCGACTGAGCAGTGAGACGGAGGAACGTGAGCGGCGGCAGGGGAGGCGAGGAGGGAGGGGGAGGAGGGGGAGGCGCTGTGTCCCCGAGCGATCGGAGAGGCGATGCCCTGAGTTGGGGAGAGAGCGGCGGCGGCGGAGGTGCGCCTCCTCCGCTCTCTCTCCAGCTCGGCCTCGGACTCTCGGAGAAGGCGGTAGAGGGAGTCGATGGCGAGTGACACGCCCCGCTTTATGTCCGTTTTGATGTTGCCGGAGTTTGCGAGTTGTGCGCCCGCGTGGGCACTCCACGTCTTGCCCTGGTGCAGTCTCGACATGTTGCCTATGTCGGGCGGGATCGGCGTGACCTCAACCAGTGTGCGGGAGAATCCCCTTCTGGGTTTTGATTGGGTCGCCGCCGGAGCGCTCGAAGAGGACAGGCTACCGTCGTCCGCCTCAGGGTAGAAGGGCACAGTCTCGGCGCGGAACCGGGGGGAGCTAGTGGGTGGGGTGGGTTTGGTGCCCATGTCTGCGATGAAGGTAGAGTTGGCTCTACTACCAGAGGCCTTAGCGGGGGGGGTGTGGTACATTTTGTATGTACTATAGGTACCTGAGAAGAGGGGTGAGAAATTGGAGGTTGAAAAATTTCCTATGGGATGAGTCCAGCTAAGCGGTAACTTCTCTGGGTGGGCGGGAGGGCGCAAAAATTGATTTCCTCGCTGTGGATCGCTCTGAAAACGCGGGATATGCTTCGGGAGGTATCACGGGGCTAGAAGAGCCTTACTATGGTCGAATTGAAGGAAGTTTTCCTCGAAAAATGCGGAAAAACTGCAGAAACTACGAAATTTAGAAGAAATTTGACTCTATTTACTTGAAAAAACACGAAAAACTGTAACTAATTGACTTTCTAATGGATTCTATTTAATGTTTCAGGTGACTGGAGGGCTGCTACGACGACGGAAGGGAGATAACTACTGGAATTCACAAGATACGAATTTATGAAAATTTAAAAATGTTGCAAATCTCGTCTGCTTAGGTAAACTTTATATGGCGGTCGGGTACAAAAATTGATTTCCTCGCTGTGGATCGCTCTGAAAACGCGGGATATGCTTCGGGAGGTATCACGGGGCTAGAAGAGCCTTACTATGGTCGAATTGAAGGAAGTTTTCCTCGAAAAATGCGGAAAAACTGCAGAAACTACGAAATTTAGAAGAAATTTGACTCTATTTACTTGAAAAAACACGAAAAACTGTAACTAATTGACTTTCTAATGGATTCTATTTAATGTTTCAGGTGACTGGAGGGCTGCTACGACGACGGAAGGGAGATAACTACTGGAATTCACAAGATACGAATTTATGAAATTTTCAAATTGTTGCAAATCTCGTCTGCTTAGGTGAACTTTTTGAGGCGGTCGGGTACAAAAATTGATTTCCTCGCTGTGGATCGCTCTGAAAACGCGGGATATGCTTCGGGAGGTATCACGGGGCTAGAAGAGCCTTACTATGGTCGAATTGAAGGAAGTTTTCCTCGAAAAATGCGGAAAAACTGCAGAAACTACGAAATTTAGAAGAAATTTGACTCTATTTACTTGAAAAAACACGAAAAACTGTAACTAATTGACTTTCTAATGGATTCTATTTAATGTTTCAGGTGACTGGAGGGCTGCTACGACGACGGAAGGGAGATAACTACTGGAATTCACAAGATACGAATTTATGAAATTTTCAAATTGTTGCAAATCTCGTCTGCTTAGGTGAACTTTTTGAGGCGGTCGGGTACAAAAATTGATTTCCTCGCTGTGGATCGCTCTGAAAACGCGGGATATGCTTCGGGAGGTATCACGGGGCTAGAAGAGCCTTACTATGGTCGAATTGAAGGAAGTTTTCCTCGAAAAATGCGGAAAAACTGCAGAAACTACGAAATTTAGAAGAAATTTGACTCTATTTACTTGAAAAAACACGAAAAACTGTAACTAATTGACTTTCTAATGGATTCTATTTAATGTTTCAGGTGACTGGAGGGCTGCTACGACGACGGAAGGGAGATAACTACTGGAATTCACAAGATACGAATTTATGAAAATTTAAAAATGTTGCAAATCTCGTCTGCTTAGGTAAACTTTATATGGCGGTCGGGTACAAAAATTGATTTCCTCGCTGTGGATCGCTCTGAAAACGCGGGATATGCTTCGGGAGGTATCACGGGGCTAGAAGAGCCTTACTATGGTCGAATTGAAGGAAGTTTTCCTCGAAAAATGCGGAAAAACTGCAGAAACTACGAAATTTAGAAGAAATTTGACTCTATTTACTTGAAAAAACACGAAAAACTGTAACTAATTGACTTTCTAATGGATTCTATTTAATGTTTCAGGTGACTGGAGGGCTGCTACGACGACGGAAGGGAGATAACTACTGGAATTCACAAGATACGAATTTATGAAAATTTAAAAATGTTGCAAATCTCGTCTGCTTAGGTAAACTTTATATGGCGGTCGGGTACAAAAATTGATTTCCTCGCTGTGGATCGCTCTGAAAACGCGGGATATGCTTCGGGAGGTATCACGGGGCTAGAAGAGCCTTACTATGGTCGAATTGAAGGAAGTTTTCCTCGAAAAATGCGGAAAAACTGCAGAAACTACGAAATTTAGAAGAAATTTGACTCTATTTACTTGAAAAAACACGAAAAACTGTAACTAATTGACTTTCTAATGGATTCTATTTAATGTTTCAGGTGACTGGAGGGCTGCTACGACGACGGAAGGGAGATAACTACTGGAATTCACAAGATACGAATTTATGAAAATTTAAAAATGTTGCAAATCTCGTCTGCTTAGGTAAACTTTATATGGCGGTCGGGTACAAAAATTGATTTCCTCGCTGTGGATCGCTCTGAAAACGCGGGATATGCTTCGGGAGGTATCACGGGGCTAGAAGAGCCTTACTATGGTCGAATTGAAGGAAGTTTTCCTCGAAAAATGCGGAAAAACTGCAGAAACTACGAAATTTAGAAGAAATTTGACTCTATTTACTTGAAAAAACACGAAAAACTGTAACTAATTGACTTTCTAATGGATTCTATTTAATGTTTCAGGTGACTGGAGGGCTGCTACGACGACGGAAGGGAGATAACTACTGGAATTCACAAGATACGAATTTATGAAATTTTCAAATTGTTGCAAATCTCGTCTGCTTAGGTGAACTTTTTGAGGCGGTCGGGTACAAAAATTGATTTCCTCGCTGTGGATCGCTCTGAAAACGCGGGATATGCTTCGGGAGGTATCACGGGGCTAGAAGAGCCTTACTATGGTCGAATTGAAGGAAGTTTTCCTCGAAAAATGCGGAAAAACTGCAGAAACTACGAAATTTAGAAGAAATTTGACTCTATTTACTTGAAAAAACACGAAAAACTGTAACTAATTGACTTTCTAATGGATTCTATTTAATGTTTCAGGTGACTGGAGGGCTGCTACGACGACGGAAGGGAGATAACTACTGGAATTCACAAGATACGAATTTATGAAATTTTCAAATTGTTGCAAATCTCGTCTGCTTAGGTGAACTTTTTGAGGCGGTCGGGTACAAAAATTGATTTCCTCGCTGTGGATCGCTCTGAAAACGCGGGATATGCTTCGGGAGGTATCACGGGGCTAGAAGAGCCTTACTATGGTCGAATTGAAGGAAGTTTTCCTCGAAAAATGCGGAAAAACTGCAGAAACTACGAAATTTAGAAGAAATTTGACTCTATTTACTTGAAAAAACACGAAAAACTGTAACTAATTGACTTTCTAATGGATTCTATTTAATGTTTCAGGTGACTGGAGGGCTGCTACGACGACGGAAGGGAGATAACTACTGGAATTCACAAGATACGAATTTATGAAATTTTCAAATTGTTGCAAATCTCGTCTGCTTAGGTGAACTTTTTGAGGCGGTCGGGTACAAAAATTGATTTCCTCGCTGTGGATCGCTCTGAAAACGCGGGATATGCTTCGGGAGGTATCACGGGGCTAGAAGAGCCTTACTATGGTCGAATTGAAGGAAGTTTTCCTCGAAAAATGCGGAAAAACTGCAGAAACTACGAAATTTAGAAGAAATTTGACTCTATTTACTTGAAAAAACACGAAAAACTGTAACTAATTGACTTTCTAATGGATTCTATTTAATGTTTCAGGTGACTGGAGGGCTGCTACGACGACGGAAGGGAGATAACTACTGGAATTCACAAGATACGAATTTATGAAATTTTCAAATTGTTGCAAATCTCGTCTGCTTAGGTGAACTTTTTGAGGCGGTCGGGTACAAAAATTGATTTCCTCGCTGTGGATCGCTCTGAAAACGCGGGATATGCTTCGGGAGGTATCACGGGGCTAGAAGAGCCTTACTATGGTCGAATTGAAGGAAGTTTTCCTCGAAAAATGCGGAAAAACTGCAGAAACTACGAAATTTAGAAGAAATTTGACTCTATTTACTTGAAAAAACACGAAAAACTGTAACTAATTGACTTTCTAATGGATTCTATTTAATGTTTCAGGTGACTGGAGGGCTGCTACGACGACGGAAGGGAGATAACTACTGGAATTCACAAGATACGAATTTATGAAATTTTCAAATTGTTGCAAATCTCGTCTGCTTAGGTGAACTTTTTGAGGCGGTCGGGTACAAAAATTGATTTCCTCGCTGTGGATCGCTCTGAAAACGCGGGATATGCTTCGGGAGGTATCACGGGGCTAGAAGAGCCTTACTATGGTCGAATTGAAGGAAGTTTTCCTCGAAAAATGCGGAAAAACTGCAGAAACTACGAAATTTAGAAGAAATTTGACTCTATTTACTTGAAAAAACACGAAAAACTGTAACTAATTGACTTTCTAATGGATTCTATTTAATGTTTCAGGTGACTGGAGGGCTGCTACGACGACGGAAGGGAGATAACTACTGGAATTCACAAGATACGAATTTATGAAATTTTCAAATTGTTGCAAATCTCGTCTGCTTAGGTGAACTTTTTGAGGCGGTCGGGTACAAAAATTGATTTCCTCGCTGTGGATCGCTCTGAAAACGCGGGATATGCTTCGGGAGGTATCACGGGGCTAGAAGAGCCTTACTATGGTCGAATTGAAGGAAGTTTTCCTCGAAAAATGCGGAAAAACTGCAGAAACTACGAAATTTAGAAGAAATTTGACTCTATTTACTTGAAAAAACACGAAAAACTGTAACTAATTGACTTTCTAATGGATTCTATTTAATGTTTCAGGTGACTGGAGGGCTGCTACGACGACGGAAGGGAGATAACTACTGGAATTCACAAGATACGAATTTATGAAATTTTCAAATTGTTGCAAATCTCGTCTGCTTAGGTGAACTTTTTGAGGCGGTCGGGTACAAAAATTGATTTCCTCGCTGTGGATCGCTCTGAAAACGCGGGATATGCTTCGGGAGGTATCACGGGGCTAGAAGAGCCTTACTATGGTCGAATTGAAGGAAGTTTTCCTCGAAAAATGCGGAAAAACTGCAGAAACTACGAAATTTAGAAGAAATTTGACTCTATTTACTTGAAAAAACACGAAAAACTGTAACTAATTGACTTTCTAATGGATTCTATTTAATGTTTCAGGTGACTGGAGGGCTGCTACGACGACGGAAGGGAGATAACTACTGGAATTCACAAGATACGAATTTATGAAATTTTCAAATTGTTGCAAATCTCGTCTGCTTAGGTGAACTTTTTGAGGCGGTCGGGTACAAAAATTGATTTCCTCGCTGTGGATCGCTCTGAAAACGCGGGATATGCTTCGGGAGGTATCACGGGGCTAGAAGAGCCTTACTATGGTCGAATTGAAGGAAGTTTTCCTCGAAAAATGCGGAAAAACTGCAGAAACTACGAAATTTAGAAGAAATTTGACTCTATTTACTTGAAAAAACACGAAAAACTGTAACTAATTGACTTTCTAATGGATTCTATTTAATGTTTCAGGTGACTGGAGGGCTGCTACGACGACGGAAGGGAGATAACTACTGGAATTCACAAGATACGAATTTATGAAATTTTCAAATTGTTGCAAATCTCGTCTGCTTAGGTGAACTTTTTGAGGCGGTCGGGTACAAAAATTGATTTCCTCGCTGTGGATCGCTCTGAAAACGCGGGATATGCTTCGGGAGGTATCACGGGGCTAGAAGAGCCTTACTATGGTCGAATTGAAGGAAGTTTTCCTCGAAAAATGCGGAAAAACTGCAGAAACTACGAAATTTAGAAGAAATTTGACTCTATTTACTTGAAAAAACACGAAAAACTGTAACTAATTGACTTTCTAATGGATTCTATTTAATGTTTCAGGTGACTGGAGGGCTGCTACGACGACGGAAGGGAGATAACTACTGGAATTCACAAGATACGAATTTATGAAATTTTCAAATTGTTGCAAATCTCGTCTGCTTAGGTGAACTTTTTGAGGCGGTCGGGTACAAAAATTGATTTCCTCGCTGTGGATCGCTCTGAAAACGCGGGATATGCTTCGGGAGGTATCACGGGGCTAGAAGAGCCTTACTATGGTCGAATTGAAGGAAGTTTTCCTCGAAAAATGCGGAAAAACTGCAGAAACTACGAAATTTAGAAGAAATTTGACTCTATTTACTTGAAAAAACACGAAAAACTGTAACTAATTGACTTTCTAATGGATTCTATTTAATGTTTCAGGTGACTGGAGGGCTGCTACGACGACGGAAGGGAGATAACTACTGGAATTCACAAGATACGAATTTATGAAAATTTAAAAATGTTGCAAATCTCGTCTGCTTAGGTAAACTTTATATGGCGGTCGGGTACAAAAATTGATTTCCTCGCTGTGGATCGCTCTGAAAACGCGGGATATGCTTCGGGAGGTATCACGGGGCTAGAAGAGCCTTACTATGGTCGAATTGAAGGAAGTTTTCCTCGAAAAATGCGGAAAAACTGCAGAAACTACGAAATTTAGAAGAAATTTGACTCTATTTACTTGAAAAAACACGAAAAACTGTAACTAATTGACTTTCTAATGGATTCTATTTAATGTTTCAGGTGACTGGAGGGCTGCTACGACGACGGAAGGGAGATAACTACTGGAATTCACAAGATACGAATTTATGAAAATTTAAAAATGTTGCAAATCTCGTCTGCTTAGGTAAACTTTATATGGCGGTCGGGTACAAAAATTGATTTCCTCGCTGTGGATCGCTCTGAAAACGCGGGATATGCTTCGGGAGGTATCACGGGGCTAGAAGAGCCTTACTATGGTCGAATTGAAGGAAGTTTTCCTCGAAAAATGCGGAAAAACTGCAGAAACTACGAAATTTAGAAGAAATTTGACTCTATTTACTTGAAAAAACACGAAAAACTGTAACTAATTGACTTTCTAATGGATTCTATTTAATGTTTCAGGTGACTGGAGGGCTGCTACGACGACGGAAGGGAGATAACTACTGGAATTCACAAGATACGAATTTATGAAATTTTCAAATTGTTGCAAATCTCGTCTGCTTAGGTGAACTTTTTGAGGCGGTCGGGTACAAAAATTGATTTCCTCGCTGTGGATCGCTCTGAAAACGCGGGATATGCTTCGGGAGGTATCACGGGGCTAGAAGAGCCTTACTATGGTCGAATTGAAGGAAGTTTTCCTCGAAAAATGCGGAAAAACTGCAGAAACTACGAAATTTAGAAGAAATTTGACTCTATTTACTTGAAAAAACACGAAAAACTGTAACTAATTGACTTTCTAATGGATTCTATTTAATGTTTCAGGTGACTGGAGGGCTGCTACGACGACGGAAGGGAGATAACTACTGGAATTCACAAGATACGAATTTATGAAATTTTCAAATTGTTGCAAATCTCGTCTGCTTAGGTGAACTTTTTGAGGCGGTCGGGTACAAAAATTGATTTCCTCGCTGTGGATCGCTCTGAAAACGCGGGATATGCTTCGGGAGGTATCACGGGGCTAGAAGAGCCTTACTATGGTCGAATTGAAGGAAGTTTTCCTCGAAAAATGCGGAAAAACTGCAGAAACTACGAAATTTAGAAGAAATTTGACTCTATTTACTTGAAAAAACACGAAAAACTGTAACTAATTGACTTTCTAATGGATTCTATTTAATGTTTCAGGTGACTGGAGGGCTGCTACGACGACGGAAGGGAGATAACTACTGGAATTCACAAGATACGAATTTATGAAATTTTCAAATTGTTGCAAATCTCGTCTGCTTAGGTGAACTTTTTGAGGCGGTCGGGTACAAAAATTGATTTCCTCGCTGTGGATCGCTCTGAAAACGCGGGATATGCTTCGGGAGGTATCACGGGGCTAGAAGAGCCTTACTATGGTCGAATTGAAGGAAGTTTTCCTCGAAAAATGCGGAAAAACTGCAGAAACTACGAAATTTAGAAGAAATTTGACTCTATTTACTTGAAAAAACACGAAAAACTGTAACTAATTGACTTTCTAATGGATTCTATTTAATGTTTCAGGTGACTGGAGGGCTGCTACGACGACGGAAGGGAGATAACTACTGGAATTCACAAGATACGAATTTATGAAATTTTCAAATTGTTGCAAATCTCGTCTGCTTAGGTGAACTTTTTGAGGCGGTCGGGTACAAAAATTGATTTCCTCGCTGTGGATCGCTCTGAAAACGCGGGATATGCTTCGGGAGGTATCACGGGGCTAGAAGAGCCTTACTATGGTCGAATTGAAGGAAGTTTTCCTCGAAAAATGCGGAAAAACTGCAGAAACTACGAAATTTAGAAGAAATTTGACTCTATTTACTTGAAAAAACACGAAAAACTGTAACTAATTGACTTTCTAATGGATTCTATTTAATGTTTCAGGTGACTGGAGGGCTGCTACGACGACGGAAGGGAGATAACTACTGGAATTCACAAGATACGAATTTATGAAATTTTTTTTTGGGCCTCAGCGGTTAGGTTAGGTTAGGTTAGGTTAGGTTAGGTTAGGTTAGGTTAGGTTAGGTTAGGTTAGGTTAGGTTAGGTTAGGTTAGGTTAGGTTAGGTTAGGTTAGGTTCCCTCTCGTCGTGCGTCCACCTTGCCGTGGTGGGAGGGCTCAGTAACCGCTCACCATAGCAATCCAGCTATGTTGGGCGGTGAAGCCAAGAGGCGCACTAGGTAGGAACACTTCACATACACTCTTACACTCACATTAATTCACGCACTCGCACACAGTTCGCCCTCGTCGAGGGGCTTTTACCTTTGGCGCGGCCGAACCACACATACGCACAGACACACACGCACGATACACACACACACACATATACACTATGCAAAGTAGCTTAGGTACACACAAAGCTGTGGATCAGCCGAAGCTGTGGATCAGCCAAACAGAAACATGAAGGCGAATTGTAATAGAAATACCCAGGTGGGTCCCGGCCGCCACGCGACCGGGGAATCCCACCCCGCTTCGGCGGGCAGCTCCCATCGTATTCTGGGGGGAGCAACAGATCGCACTATTGTTGAGGGAGAGGAGAAGAGTAGGGGAGAAGCCGGGGGGGAGAACATTGGGGTGAGTGTAGGGTGGGAAATGGGATATCAGGATATCGGGGCGGTGAATGTAGGGGTAGGGAAGGTTGGGGGGGGTGGGGGGGACATCGGGACAGGGAATGCTGGGGGGGGGAATGAGGGGGGGGCTACCGGGGATGGGGCTCACAGTAATGAGCAGAAGGGAAGACTAAGAAAGTCAGAGAGGGTGGCGGGGCGCAACTCGCCCGCGTTACAGGAGAGGGAAAGGGAGATGGGTTCGAGAGTCATAGAATTCATCAAATCAAAAACCCCTAAAATGAGTGTAGGAAAAGTGAAGAAGGAGGAAAGGAGACGCAGGAGGGAGAGAAAAGTCGCGAGTGAAGTTGGAGGACGACGGCTCAGCGTCGTTGTTGACAGACTGCCAGACTCAGACCTACAGCGAGTCCGAGATGTAGGGAGTGGCAGGCTGAACAACCTGGAACTTTCCGAAACGGACACGGAAAGCACAGCCGGCAGTATGATAACTGTGGAGAGCGCTGCAGGTAGCGCAGCGAACGACGACGAATATTTTGACGTACTGTCCGATGGCGGGAGCAGGTCCGACAGTGCCACCAGAGGACACAAGCGTCCGCATGACGAAGTGGACGATGGCGAGGAGTGGGGCCGCAGCACGGCCAAATCACCCACGCCTAGCTGGGCAAGGCGGGGACGAGGCCGAGGCCGACCTTCGACAACGGGGGAATATGTTGGTCTTGCTGCAGCCAAACGCGCGCTCCTGGACCAGCAAAAGGAGGAGATGCGCTTGGCCGCGGAGAGGGACGTTGCCGCCTCGGCGGCGACTGCTCGGGAGCTTCGAGCTAGGTTCCCAACACGGACGGAAAGGGCGAGGTCTGTCATGGCTGGAGGAGATGCTGCGGCCTCCGTCCCAATCGAACAGCAGACGGCCGAGGGACTTGCTGAGCGAATCACTGGGGACCTGGCCACAATCAATCTTGTGGCCACCAACAGCAAGAACCTTAAGGGCACCTTTGTGCGATCCCTTAAGGATGCCGTGCTCAGCATCTCCAATGTCGTGGGAGAGCTGAGTCAGAGGACGATGGGAGAGGAGGCAACTCTCCGCCAGGCCGAAAACGCCAAACTTCGAGAGGAAGTAGCGGACCTCCGCAGGGAGCTCGCTCTCGTAAAAGAGGAGATGGCGGCTCGCCGGGGTCTGGACAACATAGCGATGTTGAGGTCCGGAGCTCAGCCCGAGTCTTCTGGTGCTGGTAGTCGGCCCGCCGTGGCTAGGGCAGCCGAACAGCCTGCCGCGGTGCGTACCCACCCGGAGACTAACTCCATCGAGGAGTTCAAGCGGTCCCTCATGATCGAAATGGGGAAGATGATGGACGCCCGCCTCGAGGTGTTAGCGGAGAGGCTCCCTCCGGCCCCTATAGTTCGTCCGCCCCTTGCGTCCGACATAGTCCGAGGGATACGCCGGGCTCCACCTTCGATGGAGCATGAGGACACAGCCCAGATCCCAGCGGCCCCGTTGGTGACAGCCAAGGGCAAGGGGAAAGGCAAAAAGTCTGCGCCGCAGGCACTTGCCAACCCTGGACCCTCCAACACCGTGGCTGGCACCTCTTCTAACGTTCCTGGCCCGTCCACCTCGGCCGCTCCGACAGCAGGTCCCTCTAAAGGGGCCTGGACAACTGTCGGAAAGAACGGGAAGAAGGCGCCCCCAAAGAAGTCTGCCCCTGGGGCAAGACAGGAGACGGCCCCAAAGGCCAAAAAACCAAAGCTGCGGGTGCATCGCACTGCTGCGGTGGTGCTCACCCTGCAGCCCCAGGCCGAGGAGAACGGAGACACATACGATGCCGTTCTCTCTGCAGCTAAATCTCAGGTCAACTGGCGGGAGATCGGCATCGAGGGTCTCCGGATTGACAGGACGGCGACAGGAGCTCGCATCCTTAAGGTGCAGGGCCCCGACAGGGAGCAGTTGGCGGAGACTCTGGCCGCCAAAATTAAGGAGACTCTGTCCTCGGAGCGAGTCAGAGTCCATAGACCGGTCGCCACCACGGAGATCCGGGTGTCCGGCTTAGACGACTCCGTGACCGTCGAGGAGCTGACGTCGGCGATTGCTCAAGCTGGTGGATGTGCGGTGAACCAGATAAAGTCCGGCGAAATACGCCGCAATACGGGGATGGGCTCGGCGTGGGTACGTTGTCCCACGACTGTGGCCAAAAAGGTAGCGGAAAGCGGCCGCGTACTCGTAGGCTGGGTGTCAGCAACTGTGAAGTTGCTGCAGCCCAGGGAGCAGCGCTGCTTCCGCTGCCTCGAGATTGGCCACGTCAGGGTCAAGTGCGGCTCAAACGTGGACCGTAGCGACACGTGCTACCGCTGCGGACAAACCGGCCATAAAGCCAGCGGGTGTTCGGCCGCTTTACACTGCGCCCTGTGCGCAGCGGCGAACCGTCCCGCAAATCACCGGGTGGGAGCTGCGGCCTGTAAGGAGCCCAAGAGCGCCAAAGCCGCCAAGAAGAAGCCTGCAGTGGGTGCCACACCGCCCTCAGCTGCAGCCAACCCTGCTGGTTCCGGGACGTCGGAACGGGCGATGGAAGAGATGGTCGATATTCCAGCTCCGTAATGGATCACGACCCCTTCCATCGCTTTCTCCAGACGAACCTAAACCACTCGGGTGGGGCGCAGGATCTGCTGGTGGCTGTGATAGCAGAGTGGGGAATAGAGGTGGCTGTGGCGGCAGACCCACACAGCATCCCTCGCGGGAGTACTTGGTTCGCGGACACGGCGGCTGACGTCGCGATCGTCCCGAACCAGTCTCTCTGTGTGCCGCCCCTCCAACTCATTGCCCGCGGCGTTGGCTACGTCGCGGTGCGGTGGAGGGACTTCATCGTGGTCGGGGCCTATTTCAGGCCAAACCGACCAAACCACGAGTTCGAGGACTTCCTGGCCGAGGTTGGGGCCCTTATGGACCGCACACAACCTCGGCCGGTACTCTTCCTGGGGGACCTGAACTCGTGGTCACCAAGATGGGGCAGCCGACGGACCTCCTCGCGGGGGACGATTCTCGGGCCTTGGGTCGATGAAGTCGGCCTGATGGTTCTTAACCGGGGAACGACAAGCACCTTTGTGCGTAGGCAGGGCGAGTCGATAGTGGACGTCACTTTCGCCAGCCCGAGCCTCGCACAGAGGGTGCACGACTGGAGGGTGGAGGAGGCGGAGACTCTTTCTGATCACTTATACATCAGATTCGAGATCTCCGCCCAGACCTCCCCCTCAGTCCAGTCGTCCCCCCGGATGGATCGTCCAAGGTGGGCATTACGGCGGCTCGATAAGGAGCTGCTTGAAGAGGCGGCAATCGTCCAGGCGTGGGTGCCCGTGCCGGAGGCCCTGGACGACGTGGACACCGAGGCGGACAGGCTCACGCGGGTAATGGCGAGCGTCTGTGACGCGTCGATGCCCCGGGTCAAGCCGCGAGCTCGCTCGCGGCAGGTATATTGGTGGTGCGCGGAGATCGCCTCCCTACGCACTGCCGGCGTAGCAGCGCGCCGCCAATACCAACGACACCGGAGGCGTCGACACGGTCAGCCCCGTGAGCCTGAGGAGCTGGATCCGGTGGAGGATCGGCTCTATGAGGAGTGGCAGGTGGCGAGGAAGTCTCTCCGAGCGGCCATCAGGGCCGCGAAGGATCGAGCACGTGAGGAGATGCTGGCGTCACTGAGTGAGGACCCATGGGGGCGCCCCTACCGTATGGCTAGGGGCAAGCTCAGACCGTGGGCTCCTCCTCTCACTTCGACGCTCGACCCAGCTCTCCTCACCAACGTCGTCGCCTCGCTGTTTCCACAGCGACAGGAGCACGTCCCGCCAAACATGGCTCCGCCATCGATGGCAATTGTGGAGGAGGAGGAGGACTCCGTAGAGGTGACCGGCGAGGAGATGAGGATGGTTCTCCGTCGCCTCGGCGCCAAGAACACCGCCCCTGGGCCTGACGGCATACCGGGGCGCGCGGTGGTTCTGGCCTCGAGGCACTTGGGGGACCATCTTCGGGGGTTGTTTACCGTCTGCCTAGAGCGTGGGGAGTTCCCGGCTCGGTGGAAGGTAGGCAACCTCGTACTCCTGAAGAAGGAGGGGCGGCCAGAGGACTCTCCGTCGGCGTACCGGCCGATTATCCTGCTCGACGAGTTATGCAAACTTCTCGAGAGGATAATCGCCGCGCGCCTGACGAGCCACCTCACCCGGACTGGGCCGGATCTTTCGGCACACCAGTTCGGGTTCCGGCGGGAGCGCTCCACCGTGGGCGCTATTCTACGGGTGAAGGCCCTCGCAGAGGAGGCGGTGTCCGGGGGAGGCGTGCTGTTGGCGGTATCACTCGATATCGCCAACGCCTTCAATACCCTCCCCTGGTCTTGCATCAAGGAGGCCCTCCGATTCCATCGGGTGCCCGAATACCTCCGGAGAATCGTCGAGGCATATCTTTCCAGCCGCCAGATTGCCTACGACACTCCAACCGGACGGCGGACGTGGCACATGACGTGCGGAGTTCCACAAGGGTCGGTCCTCGGACCGCTCTTGTGGAACATAGGTTATGATTGGGTGCTTCGCGGCTCGCTCCTCCTAAACCTGGCCATAACGTGTTATGCGGACGACACGTTGGTTACGGCCAGGGGGAGGACGTGCCGCGAGGCCGCGATCTTAGCGACAGCTGGTGTCGCACACGTTGTGGGTCGGATTAGACGGCTGGGCCTAGAGGTGGCCCTACCTAAGACAGAGGCGATGTGTTTTTATGGGGTTGGAGTCCGCCTTCCCCCTGACTACCACATAGTCGTAGGAGGAGAGCGCATTGCTGTCGGGACGACACTCAAATATTTGGGTCTCGTCCTCGACAGCAAATGGCGCTTCGATGCGCATTTCGGGCGTCTAGCCCCAAAATTGATGGCAGCGGCGGGCGCACTTTCCCGTCTCTTGCCTAATATAGGGGGCCCAAAGGCATCAACGCGGAGGCTGTACCTGGGCATCACCCGCTCAACGGCGCTGTACGGCGCCCCGGTATGGGCCGTAGATATCCCTGATGGCGTCATCAGGATACTCAAGCAAGTGCAGAGACTGATGGCCATCAGGGTGTCAAGGGGATACCGTACCATAGCGGGTGATGCCGCTCTGGTACTCGCCGGGTCTCCGCCATGGGACCTGGAGGCGAGAGCCCTCGCGTCACTCTACGAGTGGCGCGAGGAGGCGCGTAACCGGGGTGACCGACCGGCGCTCAGGGTGGTGGAGGAGCGTCGGGAGGAACTCCGCCAGGTCCTCTTGGCGGAGTGGAAGACACGGCTGGAGCAGCCAGGGTTCGGCC
The DNA here is from genome assembly GCA_958496205.1 of Idaea biselata. NCBI lineage: Eukaryota > Metazoa > Arthropoda > Insecta > Lepidoptera > Geometridae > Idaea > Idaea biselata. The sequence continues at coordinate 45,477,713 of OY292395.1, forward strand.
GAATGGTGGTAGATGCCATCCGTCCTGTACTGGACGAATGGCTCAGCAGGAGTCACGGGGCGTTATCGTTTCGCCTGACACAAGTGCTTTCCGGACATGGCTGCTTCGGAAAGTACTTGTGTCGGATCAAGAGGGAGAGTGACGAGCGGTGTCACCACTGCCCTAGCGGCTGTGACACCGCCCAGCACACCCTGGAGATCTGCCCAGCCTGGGCAGGATCTCGAGACGAGCTGGTGCGTGTAGTCGGCCAGGACTTGTCGTTGGCGGCCATAATTCCGGCCGTCCTAAATGACGATGGGGCTTGGCAAGCGCTTCGACAGTTTTGCGAAGCCGTCATGACGGCTAAGGAAGAAGCCGAGAGAGCGCGAGAGCTGCTGCCCGGCACTCTGCGTCCACGGCGTAATCGTCGACGGGTGCGCGACGACCAGTTGCCACCTTAATTTGTTGCTCTTGGCGGCGGGCTCGGGGGAGCTCGTCGCCAACTTATGAGCCCGAGATGGCGGCGGCGTGTCCACGCCGCCACTCGAGAGGACATCCTCCCCAAGGGGGTTTAGGAGAGGAGGCTGGATGCAGCCAACCGCAGTCGGGGTCAACGGTCGGATGCGCGAGCTTGTCCCGTTGACCCCCGACACATTGCGGCAGTGACGGACACCGTGGGTTTTTAGTGGGTATACCCCGGCCACCTACCATCTTCGGCCGGGCGGACCCCCACTCACCGGGCCGCTCTCCCCCGAGGGCGGCCTGATGGTCTTAATCAGATTTTCCCACGTAAAAAAAAAAAAAAAAAAAAAAGGTTAGGTTAGGTTTTTTTTTTTTTTTTTAAAGTTTATTTTGGGAGAAATTGATAGTCTCGCGGCGCTATCGGATTACACCGCGAGGTATCACTGAGTTTATTAGGTTACATTTGAGTTGGAGTTGAACTCCTCTAGTGTGTTTACAATATTAACTACTAAGTTGGTGAAGGTATTTATTGTAGTTGCTTTATTTATTATTTCGCTTGGGTTGAGAGGGTTGAAGTTGTATATACTACAAGCGATTGTATGTTCGGAGCGGATTATGGTGTGGCGAAGACATTTCGGGTTGAAAGAAGAAAGATGGGAGTGAGGATTATTATGTCTAGTTACCATAGTTGGTACGGGAGCGGATGGTTTCTAGCATAAATGAGATTCGAGGACATGATTGGGAAGTTGCACTATGGTCAACCTTACATTTGGTGTTAGAGGTTTTCGCGTGTTCGATGCAGTTGCGGCATTGAGCTTTATCGGGGTTATCCTTTTCAGGGCAGGCTCGGAACTCATGGCCGGGCGAAGAACAATGGGAGCAGACAACAACTTGACGGTCGCACCTCGCCTTGGTGTGCCCGAACTGAAGGCACTTGTAGCATTGAAGCAGAGGTAAGTACCCCTCAGCGTGCACCCGCTGGTGGTCTAGATTGATTTTGACCTTGGAGGTAATAGCCTTCCAGACGGGGGGAGAAGCGAGGAGGACCGCGTTGTAGAGCCGTTTGTTGCGGTTCGCACGCTTAAAGCGGAAGGTAAGGTCGGCATCAACAGTGATGGCCTCTTTGATTTCGGCGTTTTGGTTGCGGATGATGGTCACGAGTTGGTCAGCTGGTATGTCTTCGGGGACGCCCTTGAGGATGACCATCGGGCTAAGAGTCTTGGAGGCCTCAGCCACCACGGAACACTCTGCGCGTTTAAGTTTATTTAGGGTCTCTTCCCGGTGCTCCATGTTATCGAACTCGACGCGGATCTTATTTTTCGAGATGAACTTTATGTTCGATGGAGCAAATGATGAGTCCCGGAAAGAGACCGAACTTTTAAAGTTTTTGAGGGTTTCCGAGGCGCTGAGGACACTCTTTTTGGAGCTTACTACTATAGCCGGTTTGGTTTTGGGCACTGGTGGTGGTTCATGCGTTGGCCCCGAAGGCGTCGCCGGCGCCGCCGCTACCGCCCGAGCGTAAGTGAGGGACGAGTGACCGGATGGTGTAGCCGCCTCGTTCCTCGCCTGACGCACATCAGTGTGCACCTCGTCGAGCTTCGACTTAAGGTCCTGAATGTGGGCAATAACGGCCGCACCAGCGCAGCCACCGTTGCCACCGCCGAACTCGGGCAATTGGTCCGTCTGCGTGAAGCAGGATCGCTGCGAGACGGGAGCGGGAGCGGGGGACGCCGGAAGCTGAGCCGACAGTGTGGGTGTTAAGGCAAGGCGCTGAGTCGGAGAAGGGGCGGCGGGGGTAGAGGTATGCCTCCTCCGCTCCCTCTCCAGGTCAGCCTCTGCCTCCCTAAGTAGACGGTAGAGATTGTCGATGGCGAGTGAAGCTCCTTTTTTAATCTCCGTCTTGATGTTTCCCGAGTTCGCGAGGTGCGCCTTGGCGTGCGCGTTCCAAAGTTTCCCCTGAAGCGGCCTCGATTTGGTCGCTATGTCGGGCGGGATCGGCGCGACTTCGACCAGGGTGCGGGCAAAGCCCCGTTTGGCCTTAGGCTGGGTCGTCATCGCGTCGCCCGTCGAGGACTGCGCGCTGTTTTCGTCCGCTTCAAGGGAAAAGGGCAAGTGCTCCGCGCGGAAGGGGCTGCGGCGTTGTTCTGGCGGTTGCCTAGTACCCATTTCGGATAGAAAAGTGGAGCTGCCTCTGCTGGTTGAGGGCTGAACTGACAGAGCGTCAGTGTCGACTGAGAATGTCGAGTTTGCCGGGTTTTTGTCCGGATCTCTATCCTTGGGAGGGGTCCTATACATGATGTAGGTGCGCTGCTAGCAGTTGGGACCGAAAGCAAAAACGAGAAACCGACTTTAAAAGTTTTGAGACTTTTTCTATGCGATGTGTCTAGCTTAGCGGTAACTTCTCTGGGTGGGCGGGAGGGCGCAAAAATTGGTTTCCTTGCTGTGGATCGCTCTGAAAACGCGGGATATGCTTCGGGAGGTATCACGGGGCTAGAAGAGCCTTACTACGGTCGAATTGAAGGAGGTTTTCCTCGAAAAATTCGGAAAAACTGCAGAAACTACGAAATTTAAACTAAAATTGACTCTAATTTCTTGAAAAAACACGAAAAACTGCAACTAATTAACTTTCTAATGGATTCTACTTTATGTTTCAGGTGACTGGAGGGCCGCTACGACGACGGAAGGGAGCAAACTATTGGGATTCACAAGATACGAATTTATGAAAATTTTTGGTTAGGTTAGGTTAGGTTAGGTTAGGTTAGGTTAGGTTAGGTTAGGTTAGGTTAGGTTAGGTTAGGTTAGGTTAGGTTAGGTTAGGTTAGGTTAGGTTAGGTTAGGTTAGGTTTTTTTTTTTTTTTTTTTTGGTTAGAGAACATATTTAAGTAATGTTCCCGCGGCGCTAATGGTTTACACCGCGGGGCATCACTGGATTGTTTGGTTGTCGCTTGCACTTGACTTGTTGAATTTATAATTGGTTTCACAGAGTTGAAATTAGAAGATTGAGCGATTTGAAGTTTTTAGAAGAAAGAAGTTACGTACCAAAATTGGTACGGGCAGAAATCATTTGGGTCATGAAGGATACTCGGGGGCATAGGAGGAGGGAGGTAGCACTGTGGTTGAGGTTGGATTGGCTGTTTCCGCTGCTGCTGGATTTTGCGTGTTCTGCACAATTGTGACAACGGAGTTTGTCCGGGTTGTTCTTGTCGGGACAGTTTCGGAACTCGTGTCCGGTGAGAGAGCAGTGCGAGCAGACAGAGGTCTGCCTGTCGCAGCGTGCCTTGGTGTGGCCGAATTGGAGACACTTGTAGCACTGCAGCAGCGGGATGTAGTTTTCGGCGTGGACCTTTTGGTGGTCGAGGTTAAGCTTGACGAGGGCGGTGATTGTCTTCCAAACGGAGGGCGAAGTGATGAAGACCGCATTGTAGAGGGATTTGTTGCGGTTGGCCCTCTTGAATTTGAAAGACAGATCACCGTCCCCGCTCATAGCCGCCTTGACACTAGGGTTTTGATTTTGGAGGATGTCCACTAAGTCGTCGGCCGGTATGTCCTGGGGGACTCCCTTCAGGACGACCATGGGACTCAGCATTTTGGACGTCTCCGCGACGACCGAGCACTCCGGACCCACGAGCTTGGAGAGGGTCTCCTCCCGGTGCTCCGTGCAATCAAATTCGACCCGAAGCTTGTTTCGGGATACGAATTTGATATTGGACGGAGCGAACGAGCTGTTCCGGAAGGAGACCGACTCCTTGAATTGCTTGAGAGTCTCGGAGGAGCTGAGGACGCTCTTTTTAGAGGAGACGATGATGGCTGGGCGGGTCGTGGGGACGACCGGGGTAGTTGAGACGGGGGCGGATGGCGGGGGTGTCGCCGCAGCCACGGCGCGGGCGTAAGTAAGGGACGAAAACTTGGAAGAAGTTCCAGCCTTGTCCCTCGCCCGTTGCACATCAGTGTGGACCACTTCGAGCTTGGAGCTAACGTCCTTGATGTGGCCGATGACGGCGTCGGCAGTGGAGGTGTTGATGCGGGTGTTGATGAGTTCCTGCGTCTCCCTGATTTCCATCAGCAGTGCAGCGTTGGACCTGACGCCCGAATACAGCTGAGCGTGGTTGGTCTGCAATTGCGCCATAAGAACGCCGCTGGGTTCGGGTGTCTGGTCGGTCTGCACGCCGACTGAGCAGTGAGACGGAGGAACGTAAGCGGCAGCAGGGGAGGCGAGGAGGGAGGGGGAGGCGCTGTGTTCCCGAGCGATCGGAGAGGCGATGCCCTGAGTTGGGGAGAGAGCGGCGGCGGCGGAGGTGCGCCTCCTCCGCTCTCTTTCCAGCTCGGCCTCGGACTCTCGGAGAAGGCGGTAGAGGGAGTCGATGGCGAGTGACACGCCCCGCTTTATGTCCGTTTTGATGTTGCCGGAGTTTGCGAGTTGTGCGCCCGCGTGGGCACTCCACGTCTTGCCCTGGTGCAGTCTCGACATGTTGCCTATGTCGGGCGGGATCGGCGTGACCTCAACCAGTGTGCGGGAGAATCCCCTTCTGGGTTTTGATTGGGTCGCCGCCGGAGCGCTCGAAGAGGACAGGCTACCGTCGTCCGCCTCAGGGTAGAAGGGCACAGTCTCGGCGCGGAACCGGGGGGAGCTAGTGGGTGGGGTGGGTTTGGTACCCATGTCTGCGATGAAGGTAGAGTTGGCTCTACTACCAGAGGCCTTAGCGGGGGGGGTGTGGTACATTTTGTATGTACTATAGATACCTGAGAAGAGGGGTGAGAAATTGGAGGTTGAAAAATTTCCTATGGGATGAGTCCAGCTAAGCGGTAACTTCTCTGGGTGGGCGGGAGGGCGCAAAAATTGATTTCCTCGCTGTGGATCGCTCTGAAAACGCGGGATATGCTTCGGGAGGTATCACGGGGCTAGAAGAGCCTTACTATGGTCGAATTGAAGGAAGTTTTCCTCGAAAAATGCGGAAAAACTGCAGAAACTACGAAATTTAGAAGAAATTTGACTCTATTTACTTGAAAAAACACGAAAAACTGTAACTAATTGACTTTCTAATGGATTCTATTTAATGTTTCAGGTGACTGGAGGGCTGCTACGACGACGGAAGGGAGATAACTACTGGAATTCACAAGATACGAATTTATGAAATTTTCGGTTAGGTTAGGTTAGGTTAGGTTAGGTTAGGTTAGGTTAGGTTAGGTTAGGTTAGGTTAGGTTAGGTTAGGTTAGGTTTTTTTTTTTTTTTTTTGGTTAGAGAACATATTTAAGTAATGTTCCCGCGGCGCTAATGGTTTACACCGCGGGGCATCACTGGATTGTTTGGTTGTCACTTGCACTTAGACTTGTTGAATTTTGTAATTGATTTCAAAGAGTTTAAATTAGGAGATGAAGCGATTTGAAGAAAAGGAAAGGAAGAAATTGCATAGAAGTTACGTACCAAAATTGGTACGGGCTGAGATCATTTGGGTCATGAAGGATACTCGGGGGCATAGGAGGAGAGAGGTAGCACTGTGATTGAGGTTGGATTGGCTGTTTCCGCCGCTGCTGGATTTTGAGTGCTCTGCACAATTGTGACAGCGGAGTTTGTCCGGGTTGTTCTTGTCGGGACAGTTTCGGAACTCGTGTCCGGTGAGAGAGCAGTGCGAGCAGACAGAGGTCTGCCTGTCGCAGCGTGCCTTGGTGTGGCCGAATTGGAGACACTTGTAGCACTGCAGCAGCGGGATGTAGTTTTCGGCGTGGACCTTTTGGTGGTCGAGGTTAAGCTTGACGAGGGCGGTGATTGTCTTCCAAACGGAGGGCGAGGTGATGAAGACCGCATTGTAGAGGGATTTGTTGCGGTTGGCCCTCTTGAATTTGAAAGACAGATCACCGTCCCCGCTCATAGCCGCCTTGACACTAGGGTTTTGGTTCTTGAGGATGTCCACTAAGTCGTCGGCCGGTATGTCCTGGGGGACTCCCTTCAGGACGACCATGGGACTAAGCATTTTGGACGTCTCCGCGACGACCGAGCACTCCGGACCCCCGAGCTTGGAGAGGGTCTCCTCCCGGTGCTCCGTGCAATCAAATTCGACCCGAAGCTTGTTTCGGGATACGAATTTGATATTGGACGGAGCGAACGAGCTGTTCCGGAAGGAGACCGACTCCTTGAACTGCTTGAGAGTCTCGGAGGAGCTGAGGACGCTCTTTTTAGAGGAGACGATGATGGCTGGGCGGGTCGTGGGGACGACCGGGGGAGTTGAGACGGGGGCGGATGGCGAAGGTGTCGCCGCGGCCACGGCGCGGGCGTAAGTGAGGGACGAAAACTTGGAAGAAGTTCCAGCCTTGTCCCTCGCCCGTTGTACATCGGTGTGGACCACTTCGAGCTTGGAGCTAACGTCCTTGATGTGGCCGATGACGGCGTCGGCAGTGGAGGTGTTGATGCGGGTGTTGATGAGTTCCTGCGTCTCTCTGATTTCCATCAGCAGTGCAGCGTTGGACCTGACGCCCGAACACAGCTGAGCGTGGTTGGTCTGCATCTGCGCCATAAGATCGCCGCTGGGTTCGGGTGTCTGGTCGGTCTGCACGCCGACTGAGCAGTGAGACGGAGGAGTGTAAGCGGCAGCAGGGGAGGCGAGGATGGAGGGGGAGGCGCTGTGTCCCCGAGCGATCGGAGAGGCGATGCCCTGAGTTGGGGAGAGGGCGGCGGCGGCAGAGGTGCGCCTCCTCCGCTCTCTCTCCAGCTCGGCCTCGGACTCTCGGAGAAGGCGGTAGAGGGAGTCGATGGCGAGTGACACGCCCCGCTTAATGTCGGTTTTGATGTTACCGGAATTTGCGAGTTGTGCCCCCGCGTGGGCACTCCACGTCTTGCCCTGGTGCAGTCTCGACATGTTGCCTATGTCGGGCGGGATCGGCGTGACCTCAACCAGTGTGCGGGAGAATCCCCTTCTGGGTTTTGATTGGGTCGCCGCCGGAGCGCTCGAAGAGGACAGGCTACCGTCGTCCGCCTCAGAGTAGAAGGGCACAGTCTCGGCGCGGAACCGGGGGGAGCTAGTGGGTGGGGTGGGTTTGGTGCCCATGTCTGCGATGAAGGTAGAGTTGGCTCTACAACTACTAGAGGCCTTAGCGGGGGGGGTGTGGTACATTTTGTATGCACTAAAGATTCCTGAGAAGAGGGGTGAGAAATTGGAGGTTGAAAAATTTCCTATGGGATGAGTCCAGCTAAGCGGTAACTTCTCTGGGTGGGCGGGAGGGCGCAAAAATTGATTTCCTCGCTGTGGATCGCTCTGAAAACGCGGGATATGCTTCGGGAGGTATCACGGGGCTAGAAGAGCCTTACTATGGTCGAATTGAAGGAAGTTTTCCTCGAAAAATGCGGAAAAACTGCAGAAACTACGAAATTTAGAAGAAATTTGACTCTATTTACTTGAAAAAACACGAAAAACTATAACTAATTGACTTTCTAATGGATTCTATTTAATGTTTCAGGTGACTGGAGGGCTGCTACGACGACGGAAGGGAGATAACTACTGGAATTCACAAGATACGAATTTATGAAATTTTTTTTTGGTTAGGTTGGTTAGGTTAGGTTAGGTTAGGTTAGGTTAGGTTAGGTTAGGTTAGGTTAGGTTAGGTTAGGTTAGGTTAGGTTAGGTTAGGTTAGGTTAGGTTAGGTTAGGTTAGGTTAGGTTAGGTTAGGTTAGGTTAGGTTAGGTTAGGTTAGGTTTTTTTTTTTTTTTTTTGAAAGAACACAAGTTAAAGTAATGTTCTCGCGGCGCTACTGGTTTACGCCGCGAGGCATCACTGTTGAGTTTAGGTTACACTATGATTAGATTTATTGAATTCTTTGAGAGTCTCTACAATACTAATTATTAAGTTGTTGAATGATGAGGTGGTGGTATCTTTGGTTGTAATTTCACTTAGGCAGGTTGGGTTGATGTTGAAGATTCGGCACGCTATCTGGTGATGACTACGAGCGACAGTGTACCTGGGGCAGTCCTCGAGGAGGTGCCGCCAGCTTTGTGTGGTTGTCGCGTCGCAGGGACACGTTTCGTTAGTGGTAATTTTGAATCTGTGGAGGTATTCCTTGTGATATCCGTGGTTGCTAAGAAATTGTGTGATAGCGAAAGAGGGTTTTGTGGTTTTTAGGAATTCGAGGAGTGAAGAGTAATTGGGGAGGAGAGATTTGGTGTATTGGGCGGTGTCGGGGTTTTCGTAAAATTTCTCGCATGCAGATGTGCATGCGAGTTTGTTGAGGTTTTTGATGTAACTGATGGGGACGGCGCAGTAGTCAGGGGTACGGTGGAGGTTAGCGGCTGCTTTTGCCTCCGTGTCCGCCTGTTCATTTCCGTAGAGGCCGGCGTGGGCTTTGATCCATGCGAATCTAATGGATTGCCCAGATGATGATGCTTGGGAGATGAGTTTATGGGTTGCGACGGCGAATGAGTTATGGCTGTTTCGATTTGACAGTTCCATGAGGCTGGATTTGCTGTCAGACAGTATGAGTGAGTGCGGGAGGCCGTTGGTGCGAATGTACCGGCACGCCTCTCGAATGGCTAACATTTCCGCTTGAAAGACGGAGCAGCAGTCGTGGAGTTTATACCTCTTGACCGCCGTCCGTCTTCCAGACGGGTCGAAAACGACGAATGCGGCTCCGACCATGCCGTCGTGTTTGCTCCCGTCCGAGTACACCTTCCAGGAGGCAGCGATGGAGTCTAAGTTGGGGAGTTCGAGGAAGTCGTCGATTGACGAGACCTCCTCGAACTGGATTCCAATTCGGTTGGAGGGGTGTAGAAGCGAAGCGGGCTTGGAGAGCTTCTCGACTGGGACGTCGTCAGGCAAGTGCGAGGTGACGCCCAGGAGTTTGGAACGCTCTATATCCGCTGTTGCTTCTATTTTGTCCGGCAGTGGGACAAGCTGGGCCAACGAGATAGAGGCGGTCGTGCTGACTGTGCGGAAGCCCTGTATCATTTTAATGGCGAATTGTCGCTGCAGGGACAGAAGCCTCTTGGCAATGTACTTGAACCGGAGGGCGGGGTACCAGATGGCGGCACCGTAGGAGACGATCGGCTCGATGACCATCGAGTAGATGATGCGGATGTTCTCCGGGTGGACTCCCCAGGTGGGCCGGATAAAAAGGCAGAGTTTGTGATGGAGTTTCTGGACCTTCTCGATGACAGAGTCGACGTGCTTCGTGAACGTGAGCCGTTTGTCAATGATGATGCCCAAATATTTGATTTGGTCGACGAAAGCGAGCTGTTGGGACCCCATTTTTATTTGGCACTTGGTAGCGCCTGGGGTGAAGGCGATAGCCTGAGTTTTATCCGGGCCAAACTCAAGTTTGACTCCTTCACCCCAGTCGGAAATAAGTTTGAGAGCCGTGTTGACGCGACCTTCGAGCACCGCAACGTCGCTGCTGTGAGCGATAAGTAGGACGTCGTCCGCGTATGCTTGAAGGCTGCATCCGTCAGGCATTGGTGTGAGCAGAAGTTTGTCCAGCACCAAGTTCCAAAGTGTGGGACCGATGACAGAACCTTGGATGCATCCTCTTGTCATGGTCTTTTGGACCTGGGTGTCGGCGAAGGTAATGTGGACCTCCCTGTCCTTGACATAATTAAGCAGGATTCTATAGAGGTTGCTGGGGCAGTTGCAGTCTCTCAGTCTGCTGAATATGGCCGGCCACCAGGCTCGGTCAAAGGCGGCTTTAATATCCAGAGAGACAGCAACTACCTGCTCCCTCGAAGACTTGGCTGCATTAATTATGTCAAGGGCATTGGAGATGGCCATGACTGTGGAGGTCTGAGCCTTGAATCCGTATTGTTGGACTGGAGACTCGTTGTTGATCTGTAGATGGTAGGTCAGTCTGTTGTTAATGAGACGCTCGAGGAGTTTTCCGTAGACGTTGATAAGGCCGATTGGCCTGAAGCTGGACAGTGAGCTGTACTCCGGCTTACCCGGCTTGGGGATGATCTTGGCAGTGGCCACTTTCCAAGACTCGGGGAAGTGTCCGAGCCGGAGACAGGAGTTCACCATGCCGGTGATCGCATCTGGATACCATCGCGCAACCCAGTAGCAGATGTCCGCTGTGAGGTGGTCAATCCCGGGCGCCCTCTTCGGGTTCATTCCCTGGAGGGCGTCCAGAATCTCCTCTGTGGTGAAAGCGGGATCTGCCGGGGTGCACAACGGTTTGTCCATGTCCGCGCGGAGCCCGACTTGGAAGTCGGTTCGGTCCGGGGTGTCGTCGGGGTAGAAGTTGTGCAGCAGTGCACTGGCGGTATCCTGCGGGTTCGTAGTATAGGAGCCGTCGTTGAGTCGCAGAGTGGCCGGGGCCTGTGCTAGTGGCCTGGTTTTGAGGAGGCGGTTGGTGACCGACCAGACGTCCTCCTTCTTCTGCCTGCCGCAGAAGTCCCTGAAGTGTTCAGTGGAGGCAGCGCAGAAGGCGTCGGAGTATTGACGTCTGAGTCGGTTCCGCTCCTCGATGAGTTGGTCCAGTGGGCGTTGTCGGCGGACTGCTTTTGACAGCTTGTGGTGGGCTCTGATGACAGACCGCTTGAGTTCCTCCAAGTTCTCGTTCCACCACGGCGCACGCTGTGGTGGGGGACGAGATCTCGGAAGTATTCTGTCGCAAGTGGTCTGGATGGCGGAGATGAAGCATTCGACGTACCAATCGAGTTGGTGGGTGTTGAGGATCCCGAAGTTCGGGGTAGTCGGTAGGTGCTGGTTCATCTCCGTGACGAACCTTTCTTCGAGTTGCTCCCATTTGACGAAGCCGGTTGAGTAGCGGTAGGTGGAGAGCTTCATGTTCTTGGTAGGTCGGGAGCCGAGAGAAGCGCGGAAGCGGATCGCACTGTGGTCTGATGATGGGCAGATGCCGGGGTCGACCACCCAGTCCGTGACAGCAACACCGGGGTCGTTCACGATAGTGAGGTCGACTATGGAGCTCCGAGGAGCCCCAAGTGCGACGGTGTGATAGGTTGGAGTATCCCCGATGTTGCAGATGGTCAAGTCCCGAGTGGTGACCAAGTTGGCAACCGACTCGCCCCGACTGTTGTTGGTGGGAGAGCCCCAAAAGTGATGGTGGCCGTTGAAGTCCCCACCGATAATATGTTTGGAGTCGGAGGTCTGCACCAGGAGGTGCTCGAGTTTGTCGATGGTGTTGTGCACGTCGACCCGGGGCTCGACGTACACAGATGTGAGGTACATCTTGTGACCCGAGCGATCCCTGATGCAGACCACCGACATGTTGGCGTTAGAGTGCTCGGAGATACCAAGTGTTGCCACGAGGTTGCTCCGGACTAGTAAGGCTGCCCTTACCGGGCGGTCGTTGTGGTATTGGTATGCCGTGAAGCCGGGTATCGCCTTTAGGAGACCAGTGTTTGCCGTGTATGGCTCGGTGACGAATGCCACGTGGCACTCGGTTTGGGAGAGGTGAACGGACAGTTCATGAGTTGCGTTGCGGCTGCGCGCAAGGTTGACTTGCGTACAGTTGAGGGTAAAAGAGGTAGGACGGGAGCGGGAATTAGTTGCCATAGTTGGTGCGGGAGATTATGGTTTTGGACATGAAAGAGATTCGAGGGCATAGGGAGGAGGTTGCACTATGGTCGGCTTTAGTTTGGCTGTTGTTGTTGGTCTTGGCATGTTCCGCGCAGTTGTGGCAGCGGAGTTTGCTGGGGTTGCTTTTCTCGGGGCAAGTCCGGTACTCGTGCCCGGGAAGGGAGCAGTGGGAGCAAATTGGGGTTTGCTTGTCGCAACGAGCTTTAGTGTGCCCGAATTGCAAGCACTTGAAACACTGCAGCAGGGGCACGTAGTTCTCGGCGTGTACGCGCTGGTGGTCAATGTTGACCCTGCCGAGGGTGGTGACGGCCTTCCATACAGAGGGCGAGGCGATGAAGACCGCGTTGTATAGTGATTTGTTGCGGTTCGCCCTCTTGAATTTGAAGGCCAAGTCACCATCCCCGGCAATGGCCTCCCTAACAGCTGTGTTTTGGTTTCGGAGTATGCCCAATAACTCGTCGGATGGTATGTCCTGGGGGACTCCCTTCAGGACGAACATGGGGCTCAACGTTTTTGACGTCTCCGCGACGACCGAGCATTCTGGACGCCTAAGCATGGAGAGGGTCTCCTCCCGGTGCTCCGTGGAGTCGAATTCGACCCGAAGTTTATTTCGGGATACGAACCGAATGTTTGACGGAGCGAACGAACTGTTCCGGAAGGAGACCGACTCCTTAAACTGCTTAAGCGTCTCAGAGGAGCTGAGGACGCTCTTTTTAGCAGATACGATAATGGCGGGGCGGGTTTTGGGGACAACCGGAGGAGTTGGTACGCGGGCAGATGAGGGGGGTGTCGCCGAAGCCACGGCGCGGGCGTAGGTGAGGGATGAGAACGTGGAGGAGGTTCCAGCCTTGTCCCTAGCCCGTTGCACATCACAGTGGACCTCCTCGAGTTTGGAGCCGACTTCCTTGATGTGCCCGATGACAGCATCGGCGGTGGCTGTGTTTATCCGGGTGTTGATTAGCTCCTGCGTCTCTCTGATTTCCATCAGCAGTGCAGCATTAGACCTGACGCCCGAGTGCAGTTGGGCGTGGTTGGCCTGAATCTGAGCCAGGAGATCGCCACTGGGCTCGGGTATCAGGTCTGTCTGCATGCCGACTGAGCATTGAGACGGGGGAGCGTAGGCAGCGGCAGGGGAAGCGCTGTGTCCCTGAGCGGTCGGAGGCGACGATAGAGCGATGCGCTGAGTTGGGGAGAGGGCGGCAGCAGCAGCGGTGTGCCTCTTCCGCTCTCTCTCCAAGTCAGCCTCGGACTCACGAAGAAGGCGGTACAGGTTGTCCAGCGCAAGATTGACTCCCTTTTTTATGTCGGTACGAATATTGCCCGAGTTTGCGAGCTGAGACTTAGAGTGGGCGTTCCACAACTTAGCCTGTTGCAGTCTGGGCTTTGTCGCAACGTCCGGAGGGATCGGGACGACGTCGACTAGAACGCGGGAGAAGCCCCGTTTCGGCTTTGCCTGTGCAGCCGCGGATTCGACCGATGTCCCGGAGGATTGGGTGTTTTCCTCAGGCGAGAATGGCACAACCTCAGCGCGGAACGGGGAGAAGCCGGCGGGTGGGGTGGGTTTCGTACCCATATCTACTATAAAAGTAGAGTTAGCTCTACTAGTAGAGGCCTTAGCAGGGGGGGTGTGGTACATTTTTTATGTGCCAAAGATTCAACAATAAATTGCTGAGATGAGGGGTGAAAAATATGAGTTTGAGAAATTTCCTATACGACGAGTCCAGCTAAGCGGTAACTTCTCTGGGTGGGCGGGAGGGCGCGAAAATTGATTTCCTCGCTGTGGATCGCTCTGAAAATGCGGGATATGCTTCGGGGGGTATCACGGGGCTAGAAGAGCCTTACTATGGTCGAATTGAAGAAGGTTTTCCTCGAAAAATTCGGAAAAACTGCGAAAACTACGAAATTTACACTAAAATTGACTCTAATTTCTTGAAAAAACACGAAAAACTGCAACTAATTAACTTTTTAATGGATTCTACTTTATGTTTCAGATGACTGGAGGACCGCTACGATGTCACAAGGGAGCTAACTACTGGAATTCACAAGATACGAATTTAAGAAAATTTCAAATTGTTGGAAATCTCGTCTGCTTAGGTAAACTTTATATGGCGGTCGGGTACAAAAATTGATTTCCTCGCTGTGGATCGCTCTGAAAATGCGGGATATGCTTCGGGGGGTATCACGGGGCTAGAAGAGCCTTACTATGGTCGAATTGAAGAAGGTTTTCCTCGAAAAATTCGGAAAAACTGCGAAAACTACGAAATTTACACTAAAATTGACTCTAATTTCTTGAAAAAACACGAAAAACTGCAACTAATTAACTTTTTAATGGATTCTACTTTATGTTTCAGATGACTGGAGGACCGCTACGATGTCACAAGGGAGCTAACTACTGGAATTCACAAGATACGAATTTAAGAAAATTTCAAATTGTTGGAAATCTCGTCTGCTTAGGTAAACTTTATATGGCGGTCGGGTACAAAAATTGATTTCCTCGCTGTGGATCGCTCTGAAAATGCGGGATATGCTTCGGGGGGTATCACGGGGCTAGAAGAGCCTTACTATGGTCGAATTGAAGAAGGTTTTCCTCGAAAAATTCGGAAAAACTGCGAAAACTACGAAATTTACACTAAAATTGACTCTAATTTCTTGAAAAAACACGAAAAACTGCAACTAATTAACTTTTTAATGGATTCTACTTTATGTTTCAGATGACTGGAGGACCGCTACGATGTCACAAGGGAGCTAACTACTGGAATTCACAAGATACGAATTTAAGAAAATTTCAAATTGTTGGAAATCTCGTCTGCTTAGGTAAACTTTATATGGCGGTCGGGTACAAAAATTGATTTCCTCGCTGTGGATCGCTCTGAAAATGCGGGATATGCTTCGGGGGGTATCACGGGGCTAGAAGAGCCTTACTATGGTCGAATTGAAGAAGGTTTTCCTCGAAAAATTCGGAAAAACTGCGAAAACTACGAAATTTACACTAAAATTGACTCTAATTTCTTGAAAAAACACGAAAAACTGCAACTAATTAACTTTTTAATGGATTCTACTTTATGTTTCAGATGACTGGAGGACCGCTACGATGTCACAAGGGAGCTAACTACTGGAATTCACAAGATACGAATTTAAGAAAATTTCAAATTGTTGGAAATCTCGTCTGCTTAGGTAAACTTTATATGGCGGTCGGGTACAAAAATTGATTTCCTCGCTGTGGATCGCTCTGAAAATGCGGGATATGCTTCGGGGGGTATCACGGGGCTAGAAGAGCCTTACTATGGTCGAATTGAAGAAGGTTTTCCTCGAAAAATTCGGAAAAACTGCGAAAACTACGAAATTTACACTAAAATTGACTCTAATTTCTTGAAAAAACACGAAAAACTGCAACTAATTAACTTTTTAATGGATTCTACTTTATGTTTCAGATGACTGGAGGACCGCTACGATGTCACAAGGGAGCTAACTACTGGAATTCACAAGATACGAATTTAAGAAAATTTCAAATTGTTGGAAATCTCGTCTGCTTAGGTAAACTTTATATGGCGGTCGGGTACAAAAATTGATTTCCTCGCTGTGGATCGCTCTGAAAATGCGGGATATGCTTCGGGGGGTATCACGGGGCTAGAAGAGCCTTACTATGGTCGAATTGAAGAAGGTTTTCCTCGAAAAATTCGGAAAAACTGCGAAAACTACGAAATTTACACTAAAATTGACTCTAATTTCTTGAAAAAACACGAAAAACTGCAACTAATTAACTTTTTAATGGATTCTACTTTATGTTTCAGATGACTGGAGGACCGCTACGATGTCACAAGGGAGCTAACTACTGGAATTCACAAGATACGAATTTAAGAAAATTTCAAATTGTTGGAAATCTCGTCTGCTTAGGTAAACTTTATATGGCGGTCGGGTACAAAAATTGATTTCCTCGCTGTGGATCGCTCTGAAAATGCGGGATATGCTTCGGGGGGTATCACGGGGCTAGAAGAGCCTTACTATGGTCGAATTGAAGAAGGTTTTCCTCGAAAAATTCGGAAAAACTGCGAAAACTACGAAATTTACACTAAAATTGACTCTAATTTCTTGAAAAAACACGAAAAACTGCAACTAATTAACTTTTTAATGGATTCTACTTTATGTTTCAGATGACTGGAGGACCGCTACGATGTCACAAGGGAGCTAACTACTGGAATTCACAAGATACGAATTTAAGAAAATTTCAAATTGTTGGAAATCTCGTCTGCTTAGGTAAACTTTATATGGCGGTCGGGTACAAAAATTGATTTCCTCGCTGTGGATCGCTCTGAAAATGCGGGATATGCTTCGGGGGGTATCACGGGGCTAGAAGAGCCTTACTATGGTCGAATTGAAGAAGGTTTTCCTCGAAAAATTCGGAAAAACTGCGAAAACTACGAAATTTACACTAAAATTGACTCTAATTTCTTGAAAAAACACGAAAAACTGCAACTAATTAACTTTTTAATGGATTCTACTTTATGTTTCAGATGACTGGAGGACCGCTACGATGTCACAAGGGAGCTAACTACTGGAATTCACAAGATACGAATTTAAGAAAATTTCAAATTGTTGGAAATCTCGTCTGCTTAGGTAAACTTTATATGGCGGTCGGGTACAAAAATTGATTTCCTCGCTGTGGATCGCTCTGAAAATGCGGGATATGCTTCGGGGGGTATCACGGGGCTAGAAGAGCCTTACTATGGTCGAATTGAAGAAGGTTTTCCTCGAAAAATTCGGAAAAACTGCGAAAACTACGAAATTTACACTAAAATTGACTCTAATTTCTTGAAAAAACACGAAAAACTGCAACTAATTAACTTTTTAATGGATTCTACTTTATGTTTCAGATGACTGGAGGACCGCTACGATGTCACAAGGGAGCTAACTACTGGAATTCACAAGATACGAATTTAAGAAAATTTCAAATTGTTGGAAATCTCGTCTGCTTAGGTAAACTTTATATGGCGGTCGGGTACAAAAATTGATTTCCTCGCTGTGGATCGCTCTGAAAATGCGGGATATGCTTCGGGGGGTATCACGGGGCTAGAAGAGCCTTACTATGGTCGAATTGAAGAAGGTTTTCCTCGAAAAATTCGGAAAAACTGCGAAAACTACGAAATTTACACTAAAATTGACTCTAATTTCTTGAAAAAACACGAAAAACTGCAACTAATTAACTTTTTAATGGATTCTACTTTATGTTTCAGATGACTGGAGGACCGCTACGATGTCACAAGGGAGCTAACTACTGGAATTCACAAGATACGAATTTAAGAAAATTTCAAATTGTTGGAAATCTCGTCTGCTTAGGTAAACTTTATATGGCGGTCGGGTACAAAAATTGATTTCCTCGCTGTGGATCGCTCTGAAAATGCGGGATATGCTTCGGGGGGTATCACGGGGCTAGAAGAGCCTTACTATGGTCGAATTGAAGAAGGTTTTCCTCGAAAAATTCGGAAAAACTGCGAAAACTACGAAATTTACACTAAAATTGACTCTAATTTCTTGAAAAAACACGAAAAACTGCAACTAATTAACTTTTTAATGGATTCTACTTTATGTTTCAGATGACTGGAGGACCGCTACGATGTCACAAGGGAGCTAACTACTGGAATTCACAAGATACGAATTTAAGAAAATTTCAAATTGTTGGAAATCTCGTCTGCTTAGGTAAACTTTATATGGCGGTCGGGTACAAAAATTGATTTCCTCGCTGTGGATCGCTCTGAAAATGCGGGATATGCTTCGGGGGGTATCACGGGGCTAGAAGAGCCTTACTATGGTCGAATTGAAGAAGGTTTTCCTCGAAAAATTCGGAAAAACTGCGAAAACTACGAAATTTACACTAAAATTGACTCTAATTTCTTGAAAAAACACGAAAAACTGCAACTAATTAACTTTTTAATGGATTCTACTTTATGTTTCAGATGACTGGAGGACCGCTACGATGTCACAAGGGAGCTAACTACTGGAATTCACAAGATACGAATTTAAGAAAATTTCAAATTGTTGGAAATCTCGTCTGCTTAGGTAAACTTTATATGGCGGTCGGGTACAAAAATTGATTTCCTCGCTGTGGATCGCTCTGAAAATGCGGGATATGCTTCGGGGGGTATCACGGGGCTAGAAGAGCCTTACTATGGTCGAATTGAAGAAGGTTTTCCTCGAAAAATTCGGAAAAACTGCGAAAACTACGAAATTTACACTAAAATTGACTCTAATTTCTTGAAAAAACACGAAAAACTGCAACTAATTAACTTTTTAATGGATTCTACTTTATGTTTCAGATGACTGGAGGACCGCTACGATGTCACAAGGGAGCTAACTACTGGAATTCACAAGATACGAATTTAAGAAAATTTCAAATTGTTGGAAATCTCGTCTGCTTAGGTAAACTTTATATGGCGGTCGGGTACAAAAATTGATTTCCTCGCTGTGGATCGCTCTGAAAATGCGGGATATGCTTCGGGGGGTATCACGGGGCTAGAAGAGCCTTACTATGGTCGAATTGAAGAAGGTTTTCCTCGAAAAATTCGGAAAAACTGCGAAAACTACGAAATTTACACTAAAATTGACTCTAATTTCTTGAAAAAACACGAAAAACTGCAACTAATTAACTTTTTAATGGATTCTACTTTATGTTTCAGATGACTGGAGGACCGCTACGATGTCACAAGGGAGCTAACTACTGGAATTCACAAGATACGAATTTAAGAAAATTTCAAATTGTTGGAAATCTCGTCTGCTTAGGTAAACTTTATATGGCGGTCGGGTACAAAAATTGATTTCCTCGCTGTGGATCGCTCTGAAAATGCGGGATATGCTTCGGGGGGTATCACGGGGCTAGAAGAGCCTTACTATGGTCGAATTGAAGAAGGTTTTCCTCGAAAAATTCGGAAAAACTGCGAAAACTACGAAATTTACACTAAAATTGACTCTAATTTCTTGAAAAAACACGAAAAACTGCAACTAATTAACTTTTTAATGGATTCTACTTTATGTTTCAGATGACTGGAGGACCGCTACGATGTCACAAGGGAGCTAACTACTGGAATTCACAAGATACGAATTTAAGAAAATTTCAAATTGTTGGAAATCTCGTCTGCTTAGGTAAACTTTATATGGCGGTCGGGTACAAAAATTGATTTCCTCGCTGTGGATCGCTCTGAAAATGCGGGATATGCTTCGGGGGGTATCACGGGGCTAGAAGAGCCTTACTATGGTCGAATTGAAGAAGGTTTTCCTCGAAAAATTCGGAAAAACTGCGAAAACTACGAAATTTACACTAAAATTGACTCTAATTTCTTGAAAAAACACGAAAAACTGCAACTAATTAACTTTTTAATGGATTCTACTTTATGTTTCAGATGACTGGAGGACCGCTACGATGTCACAAGGGAGCTAACTACTGGAATTCACAAGATACGAATTTAAGAAAATTTCAAATTGTTGGAAATCTCGTCTGCTTAGGTAAACTTTATATGGCGGTCGGGTACAAAAATTGATTTCCTCGCTGTGGATCGCTCTGAAAATGCGGGATATGCTTCGGGGGGTATCACGGGGCTAGAAGAGCCTTACTATGGTCGAATTGAAGAAGGTTTTCCTCGAAAAATTCGGAAAAACTGCGAAAACTACGAAATTTACACTAAAATTGACTCTAATTTCTTGAAAAAACACGAAAAACTGCAACTAATTAACTTTTTAATGGATTCTACTTTATGTTTCAGATGACTGGAGGACCGCTACGATGTCACAAGGGAGCTAACTACTGGAATTCACAAGATACGAATTTAAGAAAATTTCAAATTGTTGGAAATCTCGTCTGCTTAGGTAAACTTTATATGGCGGTCGGGTACAAAAATTGATTTCCTCGCTGTGGATCGCTCTGAAAATGCGGGATATGCTTCGGGGGGTATCACGGGGCTAGAAGAGCCTTACTATGGTCGAATTGAAGAAGGTTTTCCTCGAAAAATTCGGAAAAACTGCGAAAACTACGAAATTTACACTAAAATTGACTCTAATTTCTTGAAAAAACACGAAAAACTGCAACTAATTAACTTTTTAATGGATTCTACTTTATGTTTCAGATGACTGGAGGACCGCTACGATGTCACAAGGGAGCTAACTACTGGAATTCACAAGATACGAATTTAAGAAAATTTCAAATTGTTGGAAATCTCGTCTGCTTAGGTAAACTTTATATGGCGGTCGGGTACAAAAATTGATTTCCTCGCTGTGGATCGCTCTGAAAATGCGGGATATGCTTCGGGGGGTATCACGGGGCTAGAAGAGCCTTACTATGGTCGAATTGAAGAAGGTTTTCCTCGAAAAATTCGGAAAAACTGCGAAAACTACGAAATTTACACTAAAATTGACTCTAATTTCTTGAAAAAACACGAAAAACTGCAACTAATTAACTTTTTAATGGATTCTACTTTATGTTTCAGATGACTGGAGGACCGCTACGATGTCACAAGGGAGCTAACTACTGGAATTCACAAGATACGAATTTAAGAAAATTTCAAATTGTTGGAAATCTCGTCTGCTTAGGTAAACTTTATATGGCGGTCGGGTACAAAAATTGATTTCCTCGCTGTGGATCGCTCTGAAAATGCGGGATATGCTTCGGGGGGTATCACGGGGCTAGAAGAGCCTTACTATGGTCGAATTGAAGAAGGTTTTCCTCGAAAAATTCGGAAAAACTGCGAAAACTACGAAATTTACACTAAAATTGACTCTAATTTCTTGAAAAAACACGAAAAACTGCAACTAATTAACTTTTTAATGGATTCTACTTTATGTTTCAGATGACTGGAGGACCGCTACGATGTCACAAGGGAGCTAACTACTGGAATTCACAAGATACGAATTTAAGAAAATTTCAAATTGTTGGAAATCTCGTCTGCTTAGGTAAACTTTATATGGCGGTCGGGTACAAAAATTGATTTCCTCGCTGTGGATCGCTCTGAAAATGCGGGATATGCTTCGGGGGGTATCACGGGGCTAGAAGAGCCTTACTATGGTCGAATTGAAGAAGGTTTTCCTCGAAAAATTCGGAAAAACTGCGAAAACTACGAAATTTACACTAAAATTGACTCTAATTTCTTGAAAAAACACGAAAAACTGCAACTAATTAACTTTTTAATGGATTCTACTTTATGTTTCAGATGACTGGAGGACCGCTACGATGTCACAAGGGAGCTAACTACTGGAATTCACAAGATACGAATTTAAGAAAATTTCAAATTGTTGGAAATCTCGTCTGCTTAGGTAAACTTTATATGGCGGTCGGGTACAAAAATTGATTTCCTCGCTGTGGATCGCTCTGAAAATGCGGGATATGCTTCGGGGGGTATCACGGGGCTAGAAGAGCCTTACTATGGTCGAATTGAAGAAGGTTTTCCTCGAAAAATTCGGAAAAACTGCGAAAACTACGAAATTTACACTAAAATTGACTCTAATTTCTTGAAAAAACACGAAAAACTGCAACTAATTAACTTTTTAATGGATTCTACTTTATGTTTCAGATGACTGGAGGACCGCTACGATGTCACAAGGGAGCTAACTACTGGAATTCACAAGATACGAATTTAAGAAAATTTCAAATTGTTGGAAATCTCGTCTGCTTAGGTAAACTTTATATGGCGGTCGGGTACAAAAATTGATTTCCTCGCTGTGGATCGCTCTGAAAATGCGGGATATGCTTCGGGGGGTATCACGGGGCTAGAAGAGCCTTACTATGGTCGAATTGAAGAAGGTTTTCCTCGAAAAATTCGGAAAAACTGCGAAAACTACGAAATTTACACTAAAATTGACTCTAATTTCTTGAAAAAACACGAAAAACTGCAACTAATTAACTTTTTAATGGATTCTACTTTATGTTTCAGATGACTGGAGGACCGCTACGATGTCACAAGGGAGCTAACTACTGGAATTCACAAGATACGAATTTAAGAAAATTTCAAATTGTTGGAAATCTCGTCTGCTTAGGTAAACTTTATATGGCGGTCGGGTACAAAAATTGATTTCCTCGCTGTGGATCGCTCTGAAAATGCGGGATATGCTTCGGGGGGTATCACGGGGCTAGAAGAGCCTTACTATGGTCGAATTGAAGAAGGTTTTCCTCGAAAAATTCGGAAAAACTGCGAAAACTACGAAATTTACACTAAAATTGACTCTAATTTCTTGAAAAAACACGAAAAACTGCAACTAATTAACTTTTTAATGGATTCTACTTTATGTTTCAGATGACTGGAGGACCGCTACGATGTCACAAGGGAGCTAACTACTGGAATTCACAAGATACGAATTTAAGAAAATTTCAAATTGTTGGAAATCTCGTCTGCTTAGGTAAACTTTATATGGCGGTCGGGTACAAAAATTGATTTCCTCGCTGTGGATCGCTCTGAAAATGCGGGATATGCTTCGGGGGGTATCACGGGGCTAGAAGAGCCTTACTATGGTCGAATTGAAGAAGGTTTTCCTCGAAAAATTCGGAAAAACTGCGAAAACTCTCGAAAAATTCGGAAAAACTGCGAAAACTACGAAATTTACACTAAAATTGACTCTAATTTCTTGAAAAAACACGAAAAACTGCAACTAATTAACTTTTTAATGGATTCTACTTTATGTTTCAGATGACTGGAGGACCGCTACGATGTCACAAGGGAGCTAACTACTGGAATTCACAAGATACGAATTTAAGAAAATTTCAAATTGTTGGAAATCTCGTCTGCTTAGGTAAACTTTATATGGCGGTCGGGTACAAAAATTGATTTCCTCGCTGTGGATCGCTCTGAAAATGCGGGATATGCTTCGGGGGGTATCACGGGGCTAGAAGAGCCTTACTATGGTCGAATTGAAGAAGGTTTTCCTCGAAAAATTCGGAAAAACTGCGAAAACTACGAAATTTACACTAAAATTGACTCTAATTTCTTGAAAAAACACGAAAAACTGCAACTAATTAACTTTTTAATGGATTCTACTTTATGTTTCAGATGACTGGAGGACCGCTACGATGTCACAAGGGAGCTAACTACTGGAATTCACAAGATACGAATTTAAGAAAATTTCAAATTGTTGGAAATCTCGTCTGCTTAGGTAAACTTTATATGGCGGTCGGGTACAAAAATTGATTTCCTCGCTGTGGATCGCTCTGAAAATGCGGGATATGCTTCGGGGGGTATCACGGGGCTAGAAGAGCCTTACTATGGTCGAATTGAAGAAGGTTTTCCTCGAAAAATTCGGAAAAACTGCGAAAACTACGAAATTTACACTAAAATTGACTCTAATTTCTTGAAAAAACACGAAAAACTGCAACTAATTAACTTTTTAATGGATTCTACTTTATGTTTCAGATGACTGGAGGACCGCTACGATGTCACAAGGGAGCTAACTACTGGAATTCACAAGATACGAATTTAAGAAAATTTCAAATTGTTGGAAATCTCGTCTGCTTAGGTAAACTTTATATGGCGGTCGGGTACAAAAATTGATTTCCTCGCTGTGGATCGCTCTGAAAATGCGGGATATGCTTCGGGGGGTATCACGGGGCTAGAAGAGCCTTACTATGGTCGAATTGAAGAAGGTTTTCCTCGAAAAATTCGGAAAAACTGCGAAAACTACGAAATTTACACTAAAATTGACTCTAATTTCTTGAAAAAACACGAAAAACTGCAACTAATTAACTTTTTAATGGATTCTACTTTATGTTTCAGATGACTGGAGGACCGCTACGATGTCACAAGGGAGCTAACTACTGGAATTCACAAGATACGAATTTAAGAAAATTTCAAATTGTTGGAAATCTCGTCTGCTTAGGTAAACTTTATATGGCGGTCGGGTACAAAAATTGATTTCCTCGCTGTGGATCGCTCTGAAAATGCGGGATATGCTTCGGGGGGTATCACGGGGCTAGAAGAGCCTTACTATGGTCGAATTGAAGAAGGTTTTCCTCGAAAAATTCGGAAAAACTGCGAAAACTACGAAATTTACACTAAAATTGACTCTAATTTCTTGAAAAAACACGAAAAACTGCAACTAATTAACTTTTTAATGGATTCTACTTTATGTTTCAGATGACTGGAGGACCGCTACGATGTCACAAGGGAGCTAACTACTGGAATTCACAAGATACGAATTTAAGAAAATTTCAAATTGTTGGAAATCTCGTCTGCTTAGGTAAACTTTATATGGCGGTCGGGTACAAAAATTGATTTCCTCGCTGTGGATCGCTCTGAAAATGCGGGATATGCTTCGGGGGGTATCACGGGGCTAGAAGAGCCTTACTATGGTCGAATTGAAGAAGGTTTTCCTCGAAAAATTCGGAAAAACTGCGAAAACTACGAAATTTACACTAAAATTGACTCTAATTTCTTGAAAAAACACGAAAAACTGCAACTAATTAACTTTTTAATGGATTCTACTTTATGTTTCAGATGACTGGAGGACCGCTACGATGTCACAAGGGAGCTAACTACTGGAATTCACAAGATACGAATTTAAGAAAATTTCAAATTGTTGGAAATCTCGTCTGCTTAGGTAAACTTTATATGGCGGTCGGGTACAAAAATTGATTTCCTCGCTGTGGATCGCTCTGAAAATGCGGGATATGCTTCGGGGGGTATCACGGGGCTAGAAGAGCCTTACTATGGTCGAATTGAAGAAGGTTTTCCTCGAAAAATTCGGAAAAACTGCGAAAACTACGAAATTTACACTAAAATTGACTCTAATTTCTTGAAAAAACACGAAAAACTGCAACTAATTAACTTTTTAATGGATTCTACTTTATGTTTCAGATGACTGGAGGACCGCTACGATGTCACAAGGGAGCTAACTACTGGAATTCACAAGATACGAATTTAAGAAAATTTCGGTTAGGTTAGGTTAGGTTAGGTTAGGTTAGGTTAGGTTAGGTTAGGTTAGGTTAGGTTAGGTTAGGTTAGGTTAGGTTAGGTTAGGTTAGGTTAGGTTAGGTTAGGTTAGGTTAGGTTAGGTTAGGTTAGGTTAGGTTAGGTTAGGTTAGGTTAGGTTAGGTTAGGTTAGGTTAGGTTAGGTTAGGTTAGGTTAGGTTAGGTTAGGTTAGGTTAGGTTAGGTTAGGTTAGGTTAGGTTAGGTTAGGTTAGGTTAGGTTAGGTTAGGTTAGGTTAGGTTAGGTTAGGTTAGGTTAGGTTAGGTTAGGTTAGGTTAGGTTAGGTTAGGTTAGGTTAGGTTAGGTTAGGTTAGGTTAGGTTAGGTTAGGTTAGGTTAGGTTAGGTTAGGTTAGGTTAGGTTAGGTTAGGTTAGGTTAGGTTAGGTTAGGTTAGGTTAGGTTAGGTTAGGTTAGGTTAGGTTAGGTTAGGTTAGGTTAGGTTAGGTTAGGTTAGGTTAGGTTAGGTTAGGTTAGGTTAGGTTAGGTTAGGTTAGGTTAGGTTAGGTTAGGTTAGGTTAGGTTAGGTTAGGTTAGGTTAGGTTAGGTTAGGTTAGGTTAGGTTAGGTTAGGTTAGGTTAGGTTAGGTTAGGTTAGGTTAGGTTAGGTTAGGTTAGGTTAGGTTAGGTTAGGTTAGGTTAGGTTAGGTTAGGTTAGGTTAGGTTAGGTTAGGTTAGGTTAGGTTAGGTTAGGTTAGGTTAGGTTAGGTTAGGTTAGGTTAGGTTAGGTTAGGTTAGGTTAGGTTAGGTTAGGTTAGGTTAGGTTAGGTTAGGTTAGGTTAGGTTAGGTTAGGTTAGGTTAGGTTAGGTTAGGTTAGGTTAGGTTAGGTTAGGTTAGGTTAGGTTAGGTTAGGTTAGGTTAGGTTAGGTTAGGTTAGGTTAGGTTAGGTTAGGTTAGGTTAGGTTAGGTTAGGTTAGGTTAGGTTAGGTTAGGTTAGGTTAGGTTAGGTTAGGTTAGGTTAGGTTAGGTTAGGTTAGGTTAGGTTAGGTTAGGTTAGGTTAGGTTAGGTTAGGTTAGGTTAGGTTAGGTTAGGTTAGGTTAGGTTAGGTTAGGTTAGGTTAGGTTAGGTTAGGTTAGGTTAGGTTAGGTTAGGTTAGGTTAGGTTAGGTTAGGTTAGGTTAGGTTAGGTTAGGTTAGGTTAGGTTAGGTTAGGTTAGGTTAGGTTAGGTTAGGTTAGGTTAGGTTAGGTTAGGTTAGGTTAGGTTAGGTTAGGTTAGGTTAGGTTAGGTTAGGTTAGGTTAGGTTAGGTTAGGTTAGGTTAGGTTAGGTTAGGTTAGGTTAGGTTAGGTTAGGTTAGGTTAGGTTAGGTTAGGTTAGGTTAGGTTAGGTTAGGTTAGGTTAGGTTAGGTTAGGTTAGGTTAGGTTAGGTTAGGTTAGGTTAGGTTAGGTTAGGTTAGGTTAGGTTAGGTTAGGTTAGGTTAGGTTAGGTTAGGTTAGGTTAGGTTAGGTTAGGTTAGGTTAGGTTAGGTTAGGTTAGGTTAGGTTAGGTTAGGTTAGGTTAGGTTAGGTTAGGTTAGGTTAGGTTAGGTTAGGTTAGGTTAGGTTAGGTTAGGTTAGGTTAGGTTAGGTTAGGTTTTTTTTTTTTTTTTTTTTGAGTATTAGAACATTAAGATTAATAATGTTCCCGCGGCGCTTTCGGTTTACACCGCGGGACATCACTTAGTTAATTTAGTTGAATATGTGATTTACATTATTGAATTTATAGAGATTTTATGTCTAATTGTTTATGTTGTATTTTGACTATTGGTTTTATTAAATGATTTTAATGTTTGAACAATATGAGATACAAGATTTTCGAAAGTTTGGGTTGTGGTTTCTTTGGAAATAATTTGGGATAGATCGAAGGGGTTTATTTTGAAGATAGTGCAAGCGATTGTGTGCTCAGCTCGTTTCAGAGTGTAACGAGGGCATTCTTCAATTAGGTGTTTCCAGTTTTGGAGTGAGGTGGAGTCACAAGGACAAAGGTGGTCACTTGTGATCTTGAAGCGGTGAAGGTATTCTTTATGATAGGCATGATTGGAGAGTAGTTGGGTGATAGCGAAGGTAGGTTTGATAGTGTTGAGGAAATTAATGAGGGAAGAGTAAGTAGGAAGGAGGGATTTTGTGTGAACACAGGTGTTAGGGTTCTCGTAGAATGCTTCAGAGGCTTTGGTGCACTCTTGCTTGTTGCGATGTTTAATATAGCTCAGAGGGGTGGCCGAATAATCGGCTGAGCGATGAAGGTTGGCCGCAGCCTTGGCCGCTGCGTCTGCCTGCTCATTACCGTCGAGCCCGACGTGAGCTTTCACCCACGCAAAGTCGACGGTCAGCCCGGATGTTCTGGCTGAATGGAGATGTCTGTGGACGCTGGCGGCCAGTGGGTTGCAGCTGTTCCTGTTGGACAGCTCCATAAGTCCCGACATACTGTCCGAGAGGATGTAGGTGTTGGGCAAATTGTGGCTGTTGATGTAAGCGCACGCCTCTCGGATGGCCAATAGTTCGGCTTGGAAGACGGAGCAGCAGTCGTGAAGCTTAAGCTTTCCGACCGCTACCCGCCTCCCGGAGGGATCAAAGACGACGTACGCAGCCCCGACCTTGTTGTCGTGCTTACTCCCATCTGTGAATATTCGCCAGGTGTTGTTGGCGTCCAGCTGAGAGAGATCGGTTTCGGAAAGTACTTCCTGGAATTGGATAGCGATCCTCTCGGCTGGATGCAGAAAAGCAGATGGGGGGCAGGGTTTCTCGACCGGGATGTCTCCTGGCAAATACGAGGAGACACCCAGGAGTTTGGATTCCTCGATGTTGGCGATGGCCTCGACTTTGTCGGGGAGAGGTGTGAGTTGCGTTAAGGAGATGGAGGCAGCTGTGCTCAGGGTGCGGAAACCCTGTACCATTTTGATGGCGAAAAGTCTCTGGAGCGATAGGAGTCGCTTGGCGATATATTTATATTTGAGAGCGTGTGACCAGACAGCCGCACCGTAGCATACTATCGGTTCTATGACCATAGAGTAAATGGTACGGACGTTGTCCGGGTGTACGCCCCATGTCGGTCGGATGAACAGGCACAGTTTGTGGAACAGCTTTTGGACCTTATTGATGGTGTATTCTACGTGTTGGGTGAACGAAAGGCGATGGTCTATGATGATTCCAAGGTACTTAATGTGGTCCACAAACTGTAACCGATGCTGATTCATCATCACCTGGCAGCTGACAGCGCGTGGGGTGAAGGCGATAGCCTGGGTTTTATCTGGGCCAAACTCCAGTTTGACTCCTTCACCCCACGCTGAGATGGTGTCGAGTGCGCCGTTGACGTTGCGCTCAAGTGATCCGATGTCCTTGTCGTGAGCGATGAGGAGAACGTCATCGGCGTACGCTTGGATATAGCAGCCAGGTGGCATGGGTGTGAAGAGCAGATCGTCCAAAACTAGATTCCATAGGGTGGGGCCGATGACCGAGCCCTGAACGCAACCCCTGGACATAGTTTTGTGGACTTTCATGTCGGCAAAGTTGATTTGGACTTCGCGGTCGTTGATGTAACTGAGGAGGATGTTATACAGGTTACTGGGGCAGTTGTTGTCTCTTAACCTTTTAAAGATCGCCGGCCACCAGGCACGGTCGAAGGCAGCTTTTATGTCGAGGGAGACAGCAACCACCTGTTCGCCGGAGGATTTAGCCCTTTTGACGACGTTGAGCGCATTAGATATAGCTTTGACGGTTGAGGTTTGGGCTTTGAACCCGAATTGGTTGGGTGATGAAGTTTTGTTAACGGACATGTGATGAGTGAGCCTACTATTGATTAGGTGTTCCAGCAATTTGCCGAAGACATTTATTAATCCGATGGGTCTGAAGCTAGCGAGAGAACTATACTCCGGTTTGCCCGGCTTAGGTATAATTTTTGCCGTGGCCACTTTCCAGGCCTTGGGGAAGTGTGTGAGCCGGAGGCAGCTGTTCATGATGCCGGTGATTTGGTCAGGGAACCATTCGGCGACCCAGAGGCAGATATCTGCAGTGAGACTGTCGACTCCGGGTGCCCTCTTCGGGTTCATGCGACGAAGACCGTCCAGAATCTCTCCCAGAGTGAAGATGGAGTCCGGTGGGGTGGAGATAGGTCGGAACATGTCCGTGCGGAGTTCCGCTTGAGATTCCGAGACGTCGACGGTGTCGTCTGGATAGAACCGGTCGAGGAGCGCCCGAGCCGTGTCAGCAGAGTCCCTAGTGTAGGTACCGTCCTCCAGGCGAAGGGTGGCGGGCGCCTGAGCGAGTGGCTGCGTCTTGATGATGCGGTTCGTGACCGACCAGACGTCCTCTTTCTTCTGTCTGCCGCAGAACTCCCTGAAATGTTCAGTGGAGGCAGAGCAGAAGGCGTCCGAGTATTGGCGTCTGAGTCGGTCACGTTCCGCGATCAGTTCTTCGAGCGGGCGATGGCGGCGGGCGGCCTTAGAGAGCTTGTGATGGTTCCGGATGACGGCTCTTTTTTGCTCTTCTAAGTCGTCATTCCACCATGGTGCGCGCTCTGGACGGGGGGTTGGCACCGGGAGTAGTCTGTCGCAGGTGAATTGGATGGCAGAGGTGAAGTCCTCTACGTATCCGTTCAGGCTAGCGACGTCCATGTTTGTGAAGTCGGGGTTCGTCGGTAGCCGTCCATTCATCACCTCGACAAACCGCTCCCGGAGTCTCTCCCATTTGATGGATGCAGTAGCGTACTTGTACGTGGACGCTTTGAGGTTTTTTACCGGTTTGCCGATGCCGAGGGACGCGCAGAAGCGTATGGCGTTGTGGTCGGAGGAGGGGCAGACGCTCATGTCGACCGCCCAGTCTGCAACGTCGATGCTGGTACCGCTCACGAGCGTTAAGTCCACGATGGAGTCCCTTGGGAGTCCATGTGTGACTGCCTGAAAGGTGGGCTCGTCTCCGACGTTGCAGACTTTGAGGTCGCGAGCGACGACCAGATCGGCGATTTCTTCTCCCCGGGGGTTGTTGGAGCGGGAGCCCCAGAAGGCGTGCCAGCCGTTGAAATCCCCGCAGATGATGTGCCTGGAGTCTTGAGTTCCATCAAGGAACGTCTCCAAGTTGTTGAGTGTGTTGTGCACATCATTGCGGGGCTCAACGTACACCGACGAGAGGCAGACTTCGCTGCCGGCGCGATCCTTGATGCGGACGATACAGAGGTTGGAGTTTGAATGCTCCGAGACACCAAGGGTCGACGCGAATCCGTCCCTGACGAGGATAGCCGCCTTGACTGGACGGCCAGAGTGGAACTGGTAGATGGTGTAACCAGCAATAGGTTTGATGCGTTCGATGTTGGAGGTGTACGGGTCAGTGACAAAGGCCACATGACAGTCGGTGTTAGAGAGGTGAACTGTAAGTTCGTGGTTGGCGTTGCGGCTGTGATTGAGATTAATCTGTGTGCAGAAAAGATTAAAAGACGAAGAACGAGAAGAAGAGTTAGTATTAATAACCATAGTTGGTGCGGGAAGTTATAGTTTGAAGCATAAAGAGGATTCGAGGACAATTGAGGGATGTGGCACTATGGTCAGATTTGGGTTTGCTATTGCTGGTTTTACCATGTTCTACACAGTTATGGCATCGGGCTTTTTCGGCATGGGTCTTGTCGGGACAGGCACGGAACTCGTGGCCCGGGAGCGAGCAGTGCGAGCAGATGGTAGCCTGCCTATCGCATCGTGCCCTGGTGTGTCCAAATTGGAGGCACTTGTA